>QRFJ01000165.1:0-262726 GCA_006176705.1 Cocos nucifera | reverse complement strand
GGGTAAATTAATGCTTGTACTGATTTGGGCAACGATTGCTTCAACATTACAGTTCATAAGAAGTGATTGATTTACAATCATCACTATATAAATGATTAAAATTATAGACATTTTAACTAATTATTCTAAGACGTCGGTTTGGGTCTTTTGGATTCTGTTTATTATTTAACAGTCGAATTTATTCTGTATAATTGTATGAACGACTTTGATGTAAAGTCAAACTTTGAATAAGTTGCATTACAAACATCATGAGATATATTGCAAATTTTTGATCCATCGGCTGGTCTTCATCTAGCATATCATCATATAGTCATATCGTGGTTGTTGAATTAAATTTTTCTGATCGATGTAAGCTAGGGTATGCAGATGGATGGGAGTGCTGGTTATGAAGACACTCTAATGATAATTATTCATAGATAATAATAAAGATAAATATTAATATTTAAAATTATTAATATTTAGAGTAAAATATAAAAGATATGGCAATAGGTTATCCAATCACTGCTATAGATGGACCTATAGCAACGGTTGAGGTCTAACCTACTATATGGCCGGACTATAGTGATGGTTTATTCATAACGCTGCATTAGATTTTGAACATATGACAGCGGTTATTCATCAACGCCACCATAGATTAGAATTATTGCAAGCGGTTAGTAACTACTGCATATTCATGATCTATTGAACAGTTTTGTTAAAACACCTGCTATGGTTTTGATCTATGCGAGGGTATCTTTAATCACGCATTATTTTGATCTATAGCCAGTGTTGCTGTGTAATCGATGTCACTAAGTTGTCTATGTAGAGTTACTTGACCATTGTCGTAGGTCTGACCTATGAAGCGGTTCTCTGTACCTCTGTCGTAAACCTATTACAGCGATTTCGAACTGTTGCAATGTATGCGATGCCGTGCCCATTTCTATTAGTAGTATTTGTACTAATCATTGTTGAAGAAAAGTTCAAGAAGACAAGAACCAATCTCGATGAGCTTTATGTTTTTTGATTGAAAGAACTCAGAAAAAGAGTAAAAGAGATTAGGCGCAAATATTTTTCAAAGCAACTGGATCTAAAATAACTAAAGAAGTTTAAGTTATAATTAGCATAGTTTCAGCACTTAGCATGGATAAGGAAGTCGCTCCAGATTAGTAGAAGCTGCTCAGACTCAGAAAGTATGAGACTCAAAATAGAAGACATATTTTGGACCCGTACTCAGAGTCGATCCTAGGATGTAGAAGTGATAGAAGTTGGAGTGCTATATTCAGGAGGGCATTAAATTCAAAGATAGAAATGGCTAAATTTTTCATCTGAAACCTGAATCGATCACGAATCTAGGAAGTCGATCCGGCAAGCAAAATTGCATTGGCCGCAAAAAGATATAATGTGGATTTTTTTGCTTACACTAGAGTCGACTCAAGGTCTAAAGAATTGACTCTAAGCTCCTGACTAGCTCTATGGCTAGTTTGAGAACTGTCTAGATTTTATTCAGAATCGCTCTAAATGATTTTCTTATATTCCAACGCTATAAACTAATATTTTTGGTATTCTAACTTGGATTAGAAGACTCCCTGAGACCACATTAAAGGCAAAGAAACACAGAATAACCAGAAGAACGAGAGAACACTTAGCCATTATTATAAAATTCTATGAATCAACTTATGAGTTTTAAAGAGTTTTCATTACAGTTCACCCTTCAACAACTATGCAATCAAGGCCATTCTCAAGTGAGAAAGGGATATTCATTGTAAAAGTCCTCCAACAACTTTAACTTATGCCATCAAATTTAAATCAAACTCTTGCAAGAGTTTGTTTTATATTATTTTATATACTTTCATTTTTGTATTTAACTTTCAAAAGATTTGAAACTTAGGGATGGCTAATCCATGCTTGAATTGGATTTGTACAGCCTAGGATAGCTTGGGGTTACTCTCTCTATCTTACTATTTTGTGTTGCTCTTATTTTGTAGGTTACCTTTAGCATCGTTGTCTTCCTCTAGTGCCATTACCGACAACCCTCAGAGCTCTCTGATCAACTCCCTCTCTATAGCCGTAGGTATGATTTTTTTTAAAATTTTATAGTATTATTTATTAATTTATAATATTTATAATATTTTTTATAATAAATATTATAAATATTTATAATAAATATTATAATTATCTACTGGTTGTGGATCATGTCGATGGATAAGAGAACTCCTGTCGATTGGTTCTGGACCATATCGATGGATTTTGGACTGGACTGTGCCATATCTATGGTCGTGGATAGCCCTTGGGCCATGCCATGTCGGTAGTCGTGAACAACCCTTGGGTCGTGCCATGTCGGCAGTCGTGAACAGCCCTTGGACCATGTCGGACGATAAGAAAACCCTCGCTTGTGGGTTCTGGGTTATTGCGTGTTGGCGATCGTGGATGATCCTAGGTTATGTCGGTAGCCTTGGACTGTATCGTGTTGGTGGTCGTAGACGGCCCTTAGGCTGTGTCGATTGATAAAGAAATCTCCACTGATGAGTTTTGAGTCATGTCATGTCGATGATCGTGGATGGCCCTGAGCTATGCCAGTAGCCTTGGGCCGTGTCATGTTGGCAATCATGGACAACCCTTGGGTCGTGTCGGCCGATAAAAAAACCTTCACCTCCTAATAGCTTTTCACTGCGTGTTGCCAAAAAAATGTCAGAATGGTTGTTATTTATCTTTGCAACTTTTACAAAAATATTTGTATGAAAAGATTTCTTAAGAAAGATGTAAAGAAAATGAAGACAAGGACGGTGACTATATTATATGATCTGGAGAAGATATTTTTACTATCATTTTTCACGATTATGATATATCTTACTGTGCATCTTGTGGGAGAAGTTGCACTTGGAGGCTCAGTATTTTATCGATAGATATATCCTACTGAGAGAAATATTCAAACTCTGAAATCTTATGTAAGAAATATGAATCACCCAGAGGAATCCATAGCAGAAGGTTATTTAGATCAAGAGTGTATGGATTGTTGTACCATATACTTAAACAAGCTCGAGACATGTCGTAATCGATCAATAAGGAATCATGATGATCAGTATGAGCCAATTGAGCCTGCATTTGAGTCCATTCCAAAGTCAAGTAGACTTCCTACTTTATACTACCTTGCTGATTTGAGTATTGAGGAAAGGGATAAGGCGCACCACTACGTGCTCTTTGAAGGAAAATCCTGATTTCCTAGACTAGGTTCATTCAGATCTGATTGAATCAAGAGATATATTTCAAAAACTTCTCTCTTTGATCCAAATCAAATCTGAGATGTTTCAGATCTAATTTTTATTATTCTAATAATTAAAATAAAATATAGATAAATTAAATTAGATTTAATTTATCTTGATGTAGGATAATCCTATTACCCGTTGAAGATCCTATAAGCAGCGGAAGGTTCTGAATCTAGCCATGCAAGTGCCTGGCCTCTATTGGTATCCACTTAGGCTAGATCTAGAGATCCTCTTCTTCTCTATCACATCTCCAAAAATTAGATCTGAATCTGATTTGGAGGATCTTCAAAATACCTTTCGAAGATCAGCAGTTGTCCTTTGCAGCAGCGCAGCCTTCTAGCTTTCTGTCGCCTTTCTCTCATCTGGATTGCACCAACCAAGAATCCCAAACTCTTTGGGCATGGAGAGGAGAGGGAGAAGATGGACTTGGCATGGAGGAGGAGAGGAGAGGCAGCCTTGGGGCATGGAATTTTCAATTCTTTTTGAGTTGGGCGCAGGGTCTTATTTATAGACTATGCGTGATCCAACTCCTCTTCTTCCCAACCAATCACAACCCTTTGTGAAATCAGATCTAAATCTGATTGGTGGAAATAGAGTCCCTTGGATTCATCCTTAGATGGCGCCTAAGACCAGTCAAAGTTGGTTCTTAGGAGAAGTCTAATTGGAATCCAAAAAGGAGATGGAGTCCCTATCCAACAGGGACTCCTGGGCGCCTCCAGCTTGGGCACACGCCAAGGGTGGCGTGCGCCCTCCTCCTTGCCAGGTTCTGGTAGGGGGACAGGCCCCCACCAGCTCTCCAATAGGTGCATGACACATGGACAGAAAGTCAAAGTATCAATGGTCAACATTTGACCAGTCAAAGGTCAACTTTTGACCAAAGTCAAAGGAACGAAGAAATGGCAGGTGACCAAAAATGGCAGGTATTGTCTTACAAAATAAGACAACCCTTTTCTGACCTTGGACAGGCTCCAGTCAGACCAAGTGAAGGCCTCTGATTGAGCACAAACTCCTTTGGCTCAGTCAGGACAACTTATTTATGATAGTAAAAGAAGAACGTTAGGTTCAATCGAGTGCTAGCACGATTTTCTTGAACCTAATTGAATCTCATTCAGATCAATTGAACTAGGATCAGTTCAATTGATGATCACCAGATTCAAACCCTTGTTTGTGTGACCCAGTTAGGTTCAGTTCTGTATGGTAATGGGATATGTCATGATCTCTATCATCGACATCATCGAAACTCCTTTCGATGGATCAGAACTCTTCTGATTCGAACAGCTAGAATGATCGATCATCTAAATCATTCTAATTGCTCCCAAAATCCACCAGTGACACCTAGCAGTATATGGTGGCAACCCATCAGAGCTGAATGCGAACCTCTTGGTGCAGCTACCTGTGTGATTAAGTTCTTCTATCTTGAGCCCCGATCAGATTAGGGTTAAGGTGAACTCGTCAAACCCTAGTTTCTGTCATATGATGTAATCATTCGATTCAAGTCCGAATGTGAAAATCTAAATAGAAACTCTTTCTATTATTTCACTCTGCCATGGCCATGGGCTTCTGGACTTGATTCTCATGATCATCATAGGGCTGCTCCTCTACCACCGAGGTAGATAGATTCCATCTTGATGCAATCCAGTTCCTACAATGAACATGCTATAGCCAACATACACCTCAGGGTTCCGATATGGCTAGGAGATCCGAGTTAATGGTGTAGTCAAACTATAACACCCTCAAGGTGAACTGCCGATGCACCTCAGGTCAAAGAACCAGACACACTACTGCAGCATCGAGTCAGTCATTGACGAGAAGGTAGACTTCCTAATGACTACTCGAGGTGGTCACGCTCAGTGCCCTCGTTCTCTAACGAGTACCTGTACTCTCGCTCCGGTGTCTCCACACCGTAGACTCAAGACTCATCTACTAAAGAGAAGCGATTGTACACCAACCTTCCGGATCAATCACCATCCTCGTGATGATCCTATGGTCGGGAGCATTTTATGAGTTAATAATGATTATTCATGTCTTAAATTTTCAACTCTTGAAAATATGAATTATCATTACCATTAACTCAAAGGATGTATCACAGACACTAAATACACATATGTGATAGAAAATAACCCATTTTATTGATTATAGTCAAAATTATAATTTTGCCCCTAGAAGTGTATTACAAGTGTCAGCCAATTCTGGCTTCTAGGGCACATATATCTAACAATCTCCCACTTGTCCTAAAGCCAATTGGCTACAAGTCTAAGTCCCATCTTCTCAAGGTGGGCTTCGATCTTCTGCTGGCCCAACGGCTTTGTAAGTGGGTCTGCCACATTATCTGTGGAGTTGACTCTCTTGACCTCGACGTAACCCTTCTCGAGGTAATCGCGGATGAGGTGGTATCGCCGCTCAATGTGCTTGGATTTCTTGGTGAGACCTCGGCTCCTTAGCAAGGGCTATGGCGCCATTGTTGTCGCAGTATAGAGGAATGGCATCTGATGGCATTACTCCGAATTTCTGCAGCAAACTTCTTGTACCAGAATGCTTCCTTCGCAGCCTCTGATGCAGCGATATATTCTGCTTCCATGGTGGAATCTGCTATCACGATTTGCTTGGAACTCTTCCAGCTGACAGCACCACCATTGCACACAAACAGACTCCCAGATGTCGACTTTCGATCATCTATATCGGACATGAAATCCGAGTCTGTGTATCCCTGGACTTGGAGTTCTCCATTACCAAAGACCAACATCATATCCTTAGTTCTTCTCAAGTACTTAAGGATACATTTCACAGAAGTCCAGTGTTCTTCACCTGGATTTGACTGATATCTGCTTGTGACACTCACAGCATGGGCTATATCAGGTCGTGTACATAGCATGGCATACATGAGGCTCCCTATTGCAGAAGCATAAGGGATCTTGCTCATGCGTTCTATTTCCTCAGGTGTGCTAGGGCACATCTTCTTGGAAAGATGAATACCATGTCTGAAGGGTATTAATCCCCTCTTAGAGTTTTCCATACTAAACCTCTTTAGTACTTCCTCTATGTACATCTTCTGTGAAAGTCCTAGCATCCTATTCGGTCTATCCCTATAGACCTTAATTCCTAGAATAAAGGATGCTTCACCTAGGTCTTTCATGGAGAATTCCTTGGACAACCATATTTTGACTGTCGTCAACATGGGAATATCATTCCCAATAAGGAGGATGTCATCCACGTACAATACGAGGAAGACAACAGCGCTCCCACTGACCTTTTTGAAGAACACATGGTTCCTCTTCATTTTTGATGAAACCAAACATTTTGATCACATCATTGAAATGAGTGTTCCAGCTCCGAGATGCTTGCTTAAGTCCATATATGGACCTTTGCAGCTTGCAAACCTTGTGATCAGTATCACTGGATGTGAAACCTAGCGGCTGTTCCATATAGATATCTTCCTCAAGATATCCATTTAAGAATGCCGTTTTCACGTCCATTTGCCATATTTCATAATCGAAATAGGCTGCAACGGCAAGCAATGTGCGGATGGATTTTAGCATAGCCACTGGGGAAAAAAGGTATCCTGATAGTCAATGCCTTCGCATTGACTATAACCTTTTGCCACTAGTCTAGCCTTGAATGTCTCCACATTCCCATCTGCACCAATCTTTCTCTTGAAGATCCATTTACACCCAATAGGTACTATACCTTCTGGTGGATCTACCAAGGTCCAGACTTGGTTTGAGTGCATCGAGTCAATTTCTGACTGCATTGCCTCTAGCCATTTCTCGGAGTCGATATCTGATATCGCCTCGTTGTAGGTTTTGGGATCATCACCATGAGCACCATTACCTACGAGGAACATTTTCTCTACTTCCTCTGAAATAATACCTAAGTATCTTTCAGGGGGACGGGAAAACTCTTTCCGATCTACGAGGTGGAGGAGGTAGTGTTCTTATTGGCTCAACCTGATTTGGTTCCAATTGGTCCTTAGCTCGTTGTACTTGTGAGACTTTCTCATCAAGCTTAATCTGCTTTCCAATGCCGCTATCTTGAATAAACTATTTTTCAAGAAAGATGGCATGTCGACTCACAATCACATTGTGGTCTTCTGGAATGTAGAAATAGTATCCTAATGACTCTTTAGGATATCCTATGAATCGAGCTCTGAAAGGACCTAAACTCTAACTTGTCCGCTTGTTGTCTTTTGACATGAGCCGGACAACCCCAAATTCTGAGATGACTCAGACTTGGTTTCTTACCGTGCCATATCTCATACGGTGTGGTAGGAACGGTTTTAGAGGGAACCCTATTCAGTAGATAAATTGAAGTTAACAATGAAGTGTCCCCAAAGAAAATCAGGGAGGTCTGTGAAGCTCATCATGGATCGGACCATATCCAATAGAGTCCGATTTCTCCATTCTGAAACCCCGTTGAGTTGAGGTGTTCCTGGTGGAGTCCATTGAGAGACTATGCCATTTTCCTTGAGATAGTCTAGGAAATTCTCTGGCTAAGGTATTCACCTCCTCGATCTGATCGAAGAACCTTAATGGGTTTTTCAGTTTATTTTTCTACTTCATGTCTGAATTCTTTGAACTTTTCAAAAGCTTCAGACTTGTGTCTCATAAGATACACATACCCATACCTAGACAGATCATCGGTAAAGGTAATGAAGTAGACAAAATTGCCTCTAGCCGGCACATCAAATGGGCCGCACACATCAGTATGTACTAGGGCAAGGAGATCTGTGGCCCTTTCCCCATGTCCAACAAAAGGGAGTTTAGTCATTTTGCCTTGAAGACAAGATTCACAAGTTGGATATGACTCGAAGTCAATGGACTCAATAGCCCATTTTTCTCCAATTTGTTGATTCTCTTCTGCTAATTTGTTGATCCTATCTTCTGCTATATCTCAGACCTAATCTCAGGTGCCATAGATATCTGGACTATCCCTAGGTCGTTTGGCATTCACGTTTTGCTCGATAGTTAGAACAGGTACATCAATATGTAGCTGATAAAGACCATTAATAAGGAAACCATTTGCAATTTTATTTCTTTCATAAAGAATGTTACAATGGTCCTTAAAGAAGGTAATCACATAGCCTTCTAGTGCTAAGCATGAAACAGAAATCAAATTCCTGCTAGCTGCAGGCACAAAATAACAATCTTTCAAAACTAAGTCTAAACCAGATGGTAATCGAAGAGGGTATGTTCCCACGGCTACTGTAGCAACTCTTGCTCCATTACCGATGCGTAGGATCATGTCTCCATCCCTCAGCCTCCTGCTATCCTCAAGACCCTGCATGGAAGTGCACAGATGAGCACTAGAACCAGAGTCAAGCACCCAACTGGATGCAGAAGAAACCGTAAGGTTAGACTCAATAACGAGCATACCTCCAGAAGGACCTTCCTTCTTGTTCTTCAGGGTGGCCAGGTAAGTAGGGCAGTTCCGCTTCCAATGGCCGTCGCTGTTGCAATGGAAACACTTTTCCTTTGACATCGGCCTTCTTCTTCGGCTTCTGCCTTCTTCTTCTTTGCTCCTTCCACCTTCTTGCTTTTTCACAGACTTCTTTTTCTTTCCATAAGACTTTCTTTTGGAAGAAGTCCATTCCATAGCAAGAACTGAGCCTTTAGAACCTTTCATAGAAAGCTCAGCGGTGAACCAGCATATTCATTAATTCGGCCAAGGAATTTTGAAGTTTATGCATGTGGTAATTCATGATGAATTGCCCATATGCATCAGTCAAGGATTGCAGAATAATATCATTCTGCAGATCCAAGTCTAACTTCACACCGAGCTTCTCAAGCTCTTCCATGTCCTTGATCATCATCAGACAGTGATCTTGGACTGACTGCCCATCACGCATCTTAGCCTTAAAAAGTCATTTCGTGACTTGATACTTTGGCTGCGCGACTCTGTTCACCAAACATCTCCTGCAGGTGAGCCAACATTTGGCGAGCAGTCCCGATATCTTCATGTTGGCGCTGGAGCTCATCAGACATCGAGCCCAACATGTAATATCTGGCCTTATTATCTTCGTCTATCCATTTTTTCAGAGACGCTCTCTGTTCAGTGGATGGACGGGCTGGTAAGGTGGGAGGGTCCTGGTCCAATACATGGGTTAACTTCTCGAAACCCAAAATAATTTTGTAGTTCCTGAGCCAATCTTTATAATTGGGTCCGGTCAGTCTATGTGTGTCCAGGATACGTGCTAATGGGTTGGACGCAGACATTTTTCTGTAGAGAGTCAAAGATTCTAGTTAGATACTGTAATTATGACTTGACCAATTTATTTAGAGATTTTATTTTTAAACAAATTAGCTTCCCACTATTTTCTCGGATCCCTACACTCCCTCTGTAGAGATGCAAAAATCTCCACGATTAATGATTTCTAGTGGGTGGTGCGGTCTCACCAACTGACTCATCACCTCACCTAACAGTTATTGGTGATGGGTTAGCCAATGAGTGAACAACTCTTGTTCAATGATTCTCTAATCATGGTGCACCCAAACTTGGTCTCTAATTCATGAATCTCACCGTATCCGAAATATTGATCCACTCCTTAGTTAAGTCAGACCCACCATTTGCACAGACTGGATTCCTAATTGAGTCTCTCACCGTATCCAAAATATTGAGCCCAACTCATCCTCCAGCCCATAGCATCCAATGCCTAATAGACATGGTTGCATCTTCCGGTGCAACTGAGCCACTGTATCCAGCCGAGAACAATCAACCCCGGGAAGGGCCCGCACATCTACAATGGTGGAAGACCTCAGACTTAATCTTTTCTTAGGGAGAATTGATTCAGGTCTCATTAAACTAGACTTGTCATAGTCATAACAATTATGACTAACCTAGTGGCATGGGTTAGCTCGGATTATTGACCACCTCAGATCAGAACTGTGTCAACAGATATGGCCAGGTAAGTGAGACCGGTGGAAGGGAATATGCCATTAACTCGTACAAGAATGCATTCAGGTCGAGTAGCTTCCAATTAAAAATCCAGTCGGTCGTATGTGCCAAACTTACCTTAGACACCAAATTGTTGAGCCAGAACCAATTGGGTTAGCCTACAATCCAGACTCTAACCTCTGAGCCTAATTAGGTCTTGCTTGATCGTGACTCGATCTTGACCCAGACTTAATCCTATTAGGCTGGTCAATTTAAGCATTGTTGATCCCATCTAACCAACTCTTGATTCGGTTTGATCAACCGCTTAGACCTAATTGAGCTACCCAAGCCCGAACCCAGTATTATGAATATGTCTTAGATCTAAAATTCTCAATTTTAGACCTAATTAATATTTCATAATCTTAATTCTTAATTAAGTAGGGTTCATAAATAAAATATGCACAATAAATCCTAGGGTTTCAGGATCTAGGATTTTGCAGAAAGTAAGTTTTGGATTTCTGATTAAGGACGAACACGCAGCACCCCTACACATCATAAGAACACCCCATCGGAATGGGAAGGAGAGGGCCTTTAAACCTTCTTCATTCTTATGACCGGACGGCCAAGAGGAACGCCTTAATCAGGAACATGTAATACTACAAAATAGTTTTAGATCTATATCATATATCTCATATACAAATTAGATCTAATCATGGCATATTTTGCATACATCTCATGTATCGAATCATGCATATTTTCAGATCTAAATTATCTCATAATAATCTAAAAAATTAGATTTAAATTGATCTTAATCAAAATAAACTTCTAATCTAGACAACTTATGTAGAACTATTCTACAACTAGTCTAGACATGCATCAATCATATCTCATATGATGTTTAAAATTAAATAATTTTTATTTACTATTTTTTAGATGTTATTATAATAATTATAATATCAAAAAATAGTAAATAAATAGATCTAAAATATGATTTAATCAAATTAAATTAAAACATGCAAGACTATTCTATAGAACTATTCTATTTTAGAACTAGTCATGCATATTTTCTAATCTTAGATCCAAATCATTTAATTTTAATTTTTTCTAATTTCAGATCTGATCACATCTCATGTGACATCTAAAATCACTTATTTTTTAATTAAAATAAATTTAAAATTAGATCTAAATACTTTAGAACCTTGGCTCTGATACCAGTTGAAGGAAAATCCTGATTTTCCGGATCCAGGTTCGTTCAGATCTGATCGAGATCAAGAGATATATTTCAAAAATTTTTTTCTTTGATCCAAATCAGATCTAGAATATTTTAGATCTAATTCTTATTATTTTAATAATTAAAATAAAATCTAGATAAATTAAATCAAATTTAATTTACCTTGATGTAGGGTAATCCTATTACCCGTTGATGATCCTGTAAGCAGCGGAAGGTTCTGGATCTAGCCACGCAAGTGCCTGGCCTCTACCGGTATCCACTCAGGGTTGGATCTGGAGATCCTCTTCTTCTCTATCACATCTCCAAAAATTAGATCTGGAATCTGATCTTGGAGGATCTTCAAAACTAGCTTTTGAAGATCAGCAGTTGTCCTTTGCAGCAGCGCAGCCTTCTAGCTTTCTGATCGCCTTTCTCTTGATCTGGATTGCACCAACCAAGATCCCAAAACTTCTTTGGGCATGGAGAGGAGAGGGAGAAGATGGACTTGGCATGGAGGAGGAAGGAGAGAGGCAGCCTTGGGGCGTGGAGAATTGTTCAATTCTTTTTGAGTTGGGCGCAGGGTCTTATTTATAGACTATGCGTGATCCAACTCCTCTTCTTCCCAACCAATCACAACCCTTTGTGAAATCAGATCTAAATCTGATTGGTGGGAATAGAGTCCCTTGGATTCCTCCTTAGATGGGTGCCTAAGACCAGTCAAAGTTGGTTCTTAGGAGGAACTCTAATTGGAATCCAAAAAGGAGATGGAGTCCCTTGTCCAACAGGGACTCCTGGGCGCCTCCAAGCTTGGGCACACGCCACCCTTGGCGTGCGCCCTCCTCCTTGCCAGGTTCTGGTAGGGGGACAAGCCCCCACCAGCTCTCCAATAGGTGCATGACATGTGGACAAAAGTCAAAGTGTCAATGGTCAACATTTGACCAGTCAAAGGTCAACTTTTGACCAAAGTCAAAGGAACGAAGAAATGGCAGGTGACCAAAAATGGCAGGTATTGTCTTACAAAATAAGACAACCTTTTCTGACTTGGACAGGCTCCAGTCAGACCAAGTGAAGGCCTCTGATTGAGCACAAACTCCTTTGGCTCAGTCAGGACAACTATTTATGATAGTAAAAGAAGAACGTTAGGTTCAATCGAGTGCTAGCACGATTTTCTTGAACCTAATTGAATCTCATTCAGATCAATTGAACTAGGATCAGTTCAATTGATGATCACCAGATTCAAACCCTTGTTTGTGTGACCCAGTTAGGTTCAGTTCTGTATGGTAATGGGATATGTCATGATCTCTATCATCGACATCATCGAAACTCCTTTCGATGGATCAGAACTCTTCTGATTCGAACAGCTAGAATGATCGATCATCTAAATCATTCTAATTGCTCCCAAAATCCACCAGTGACACCTAGCAGTATATGGTGGCAACCCATCAGAGCTGAATGCGAACCTCTTGGTGCAGCTACCTGTGTGATTAAGTTCTTCTATCTTGAGCCCCGATCAGATTAGGGTTAAGGTGAACTCGTCAAACCCTAGTCTTCTGTCATATGATGTAATCATTCGATTCAAGTCCGATGTGAAAATCTAAATAGAAACTCTTTCTATTATTTCACTCTACCATGGCCATGGGCTTCTGGACTTGATTCTCATGATCATCATAGGGCTGCTCCTCTACCACCGAGGTAGATAGATTCCATCTTGATGCAATCCAGTTCCTACAATGAACATGCTATAGCCAACATACACCTCAGGATTTCCATATGGCTAGGAGACCGAGTAATGGTGTAGTCAAACTATAACACCCTCAAGGTGAACTGCCGATGCACCTCAGGTCAAAGAACCAGACACACTACTGCAGCATCGAGTCAGTCATTGACGAGAAGGTAGACTTCCTAATGACTACTCGAGGTGGTCACGCTCAGTGCCCTCGTTCTCTAACGAGTACATCTGTACTCTCGCTCCGGTGTCTCCACACCATAGACTCAAGACTCATCTACTAAAGAGAAGCGATTGTACACCAACCTTCTGGATCAATCACCATCCTCGTGATGATCCTATGGTCGGGAGCATTTTATGAGTTAATAATGATTATTCATGTCTTAAATTTTTAACTCTTGAAAATATGAATTATCATTACCATTAACTCAAAGAATGTATCACAGACACTAAATACACATATGTGATAGAAAATAATCCATTTTATTGATTATAGTCAAAATTATAATTTTGCTCCTAGAAGTGTATTACAAGTATCAGCCAATTCTGGCTTCTAGGGCACATATATTTAACACTCTTCAACTATGATATCATTGAGCCATACATAAGATGAGTCACTTAGTCTTATTTATTTCATAATAATTAAAAAAAAATATCAAATTACATCTAAATTTATTCTTTGTAAATGCAACAAATACAAGAAGGTCATAAGAGTAAAATATGACGCTCTAAGTATGTGGAAGAAAGAGAAAATGCATAGCAAAGAATTTTCTGAATGATTCAAAGATCACATAGGTGATTATATATTCTTGCCTTGTGCAACTTATTTGAATATGTTTACTATTTAGGTATCATCTTCTTAATTAGGTATGAAGATTATCATCCGGTGATGTAAGCCTTGAAGTACGTGCTCTTTCAATGGATCCTAATTATATCATACGTGAGTATAAATGGCTCGTTATTAATAGCTACAGGTTTAATATTTATTGCAGGTCCATAAACATGGCAACATAAAATAGTAACATGATGTTGAGCACCACCACTGGGTGTTATACTAGCTCGAATGATTCATAGCCTTGTACGGATGATTTGAACTATTATGGGATGGTGGAAAAGATAGTCATCTTGGACTATTATTCTAAAGAAAGGATTGCATTGATGAAATATGATTGGTTTGACATCTTATCATAGTTAGGGATGAAGACTGATGAGTGCAATTTTACTCTCATTAACATGCAATGCGATCTCCGCATTGAAGAACTGTATATACTTGCTTCCCAAGCTAGTCAAGTTTTCTACATTAGTGATCCCTTAGAGTCTCAATGGGATGTTGTTATGAGGATGGTGCCTAGACATATCTTTGATAATACCGAGGTTGATGACGATGTTGGACCATGCATGCAAAGTGGTCCTCTAGGACAAACCTAGTACTGTCTAGGTCTCAGATACATTTATCAGGAGTGATGGTGATGTTCATATTATAGATGCCACTAGACGATGATTTCAATCTTTTGGTATAATTATTAGAGTATATTTATTGATGCTCTACTAATATTATTATTCAACATGTTATATTAGTTAATATTCATTAATGTTGTACGTCATGATGGCATCGAAACGCCATCTAGCTTTCACCCCCATGTCTCAGTGGGTTATGTGGAGCTCTGCATTCGAGTCACAGTCAGAGCATACTTCATCTATCTTCACATCGACTGCCTAGGGACCATCGACATCTACTCCTCTACTGGCATCTACTCCATCGATATCTGAACCTCCACCATCAGCCACATCTCTGACACATGTTTCACCTATCGATGAGTCTCCACTGGCATCTATGTCGCACGATCCTATGGCTAGTGAGTGTATATTTTTATTATATTATATTATTTATTTATTTATTTATATAGTTATTGTATACTTATATATTTGCATAATGTATTTTCATTATCGGTGCATCATCCAGTAGGATATATTGCAGTTCCATATGCATGCCGCATGTGTAAAACCTCTAGCATCAGGTGATGGTGCAGTATGATGCGGAGGAGAGGCCAATAGGAAAGATCACATGGGGGATGCATTTCTTTTTTAAAGTGCTTATGAGGCGGTCTGACATCAATCCGATATTGCCCATAGATTGGCAATTAATGGATGTTGGTATCAGGGACTAGGTGTAGGAGGAGATATGGATAAGTATATCTTAATTATATTTATACATTTAATATGTTCACACTATGTTTGATTAGAATAATTTTGTAATTAATTTTTGATAACTTTGTGCAAAGAATGTACGATTTTTCATATCACGAGAGGACTCGAGATGCCTGACTGAAAAAGATTAGAAAGTTGTACTAGAACTACAAGATCAAGCTCTACAGAAGATGGCTCGAGAATCGATGAGACACTCTGGAGGATCTTGTTCCTTGGATACAGGACTATCTCCTAAGTCAGTGGGAGGAGATGGTTAGACATTGGAGGAGCCAGGAGTTCGAGATTTAATTTCTAACTTTAAAATTTTTTAATATACTTAAAATTATATTTAAATATTTTTAAATACTTATTATTTATTTAAATACTTATTAGGCTACCTTCCATCAGAATCAGGAGAATCGGATAGCTCAGGAGTACATGCATACTCTCGATCATGAGTCTATGGCCAGTTGTGTGCATAGAGAGGTAATGAATTTTGAATCTTACTAGATAAATTAAATTAATATTTTTTATATTTATAATAAATTGATTCATTATTATAGTTGATGAGAGATGGGATGATGTCCAGCCATAGCAAGATCTTATGATCCAATTGTACGGACAAGAAGGATAGGTCGATGAATGCTACGATCGAAAAGATTTTGTAAGTAATAAATATATTAGTATGATTAGCATTATAATATTTTTTATAATATTTTATTTAAATTTATAATTATAGGAGTAGTTAGATGCGCTCGCGAGTGAGGGCCCAGATGAAGGGAAAATTTTAGTTTCTCGGATCAGGTTTGTTAAGATCTAATTGGATCAAGAGAGATATTTTAAAAATTTCATTCTTTGAATTTAGATCAGATTTAAGATATTTTAGATTTGATTTTATAGATCTAATAAAATAAAATAAAAATAAATTTAATTTAATTTAATTTTATATCTATTGTTGGATAATCAGATTATCCTGTGATGATCCTGCTGAATGTCTGAGGTTCTGGATCTAGTCACGCAAGTGCTTGGCCTCTATCGGTGTCCACTCAGGCTGAATCTGAAGATCTTCTTCTTCTTTATCATCTCTCCAAATATCAGATCTGGATCTAATTTAGAGTATCTTTAAAACTTCTTTTGAAGATCTGGAATCATCTCTTGCAGTAGTGCTGCCTTCTTCCTTTCTCATCACCTTTCTCTTGCCTAGATCGCACCAAATTGGAGCCCAAATTCTCTTGGGCATGGAGAGGAAGAGAGGACTTGAAGATGGCATGGAGGAGGGAGAGGGGCAGCTTTGTGGCATGGGCTATTGGAGATCCTCTCCTAAGTTAGGTGCAGACAGAGTTTTTATAGACCCTACTGCTTCATGTAGTGCCACATCATCCCAGCCAATCATGTTGCTTCGTGCAATTAGATCTAAATCTGATTGGTGGGATGACATCACCTGATCGAATTAGATAAGAGCCCCTCTTAATCATCCTTAGATGGCGCCTAAGACTGGTCAAAGTCTATCCCTTGGCGCCACCTAAGTAGAAACTCTGAAGTAACTGGAGTCCCATTTATATGGAACTCTAAGTGCCTGGTCACCTACTTTTTAGTAGATTGACTGGTCCAAAATAAATCTCCTATGGGTGCATGATAAATGGGCAGATGTCTAAGTATCAAAGGTCAACGTTTGACCAAAGTCAAAAGACAAGAATTAGCAGGTGACGAAAAATGGTAGGTATTATCTCAAATTTATCTCATAAATTAAGATAATCCTTTTCTAATCTAGATAAGCTTCAGTCAGACCAAGTAAAGGTACCTGAGTGAGCACAAACTCATTTGGCTCAGTTGAGATAACTTTTAATAATTATAGAAGGAGAATGTTAGGTTCAATCGTGTGCTAGCATAATTTTCTTGAACCTAATTGAATTAATTCAAATCAATTGAACTGGGTTAGTCCAATTGATGATATCTAGATCCAAACCCTTATTTGTGTGATCCAATTAGGATCAGTTCTGTATGATAATGGGATATGTCTCAATCTCTATCATCGACATTATCGAAACACCTTTCGATGGATTAGAAATTTTCTGATTCAGACAACTAGAATGATTGAT
Organism: Cocos nucifera; assembly: GCA_006176705.1. NCBI lineage: Eukaryota > Viridiplantae > Streptophyta > Magnoliopsida > Arecales > Arecaceae > Cocos > Cocos nucifera. The sequence goes on along the minus strand of QRFJ01000165.1, from coordinate 245,395 downwards.
CATCCAAATCATTCTAATTGCTATCAAAATCCATCAGTGACACCTAGCGGTATATGGTGGTAACCCATCAAAATTAAAAATGAATCTTTCGGTGCAACTATCTATGTGATTAAGTTCTTCTATCTTGAGCCTCGATTAGATTAGGGTTAAGGTGAACTCATCCAACCCTAATTTCTGTCATATGATTTAATCATTTGATTCAAGTCCGATATGAAAACCTTAATAGAAACTCTTTCTATCATTTCACTCTGCCATGGCCATGGGCTTATGGATTTGATTCTCATGATCATCATAGGGCTGCTCCTCATCTATCGAGATAGATAGATTTTCTCTTGGTGCAATCCAATTCCTATAATGAACATGCTATAGCCAACATACACCTCAGGATTCCAAATGGCTAGGAGATCAAATCATGGTGTTGTCAAACTATAACATCCTCAAGGTGAATTATCGATGCACCTTAGGTCAAAGAACCAGACACACCACTACAGCTTCGAGCTAGTCATTGATGAGAAGGTAGATTTTTTTATGACTGCTCGAGGTGGTCATGCTCAGTGCCCTCGTTCTCTAACAAGTATCTATACTCTCGCTCTGATTTCTCTACATCGTAGACTTAAGACTCATCTACTATAAAGAAGCGATTGTATACCAATCTTCTGGATTAATCACCATCCTCATGATGATCCTACGGTTAGGAGCATTTTATGAGTTAATAATGAAAATTCTTGTCTTAAATTTTTAACTCTTGAAAATAAGAATTATCATTATCATTAACTCAAGGGATATATCACAGACACTAAATACATATTTATGATAGAAAATAATCTATTTTATTATTTATAGTTAAAATTATAATTTTATCCCTAGAAGTGTATTACAAGTGTCAGCCAATTCTGGCTTCTAGGGCACACATATCTAACACCAGATATCTCTAGCCCCTATGATCATCTATCTTAGATCTTGGGGCCTGAGCACTCTGGGAGGATCCGATGTAGTTTCGGACATACGTCGATGAGCTACTGGTTTGGGGCAAGCATCTCTTCACATGCTTTTGGTATCGTCAGTCGGGAGTAGCTTGAGGAGGCATTGGCACAGGCAGCTCAAATAAGGGTGCAAATAGATTAGACTATAGAGTGGGCTCCTCAGGCTGAGGAGCGCACATTTCAACTATAGGGCATCCTGAGTGCCATGGTGACAAGGCTTAGCGTGCATTTTGGAGCTGACTTCATGGACCTTGAGGACATATTGGCCAGTGTCCCAACTCTAGCTCTTTCAGCTCATGCTCCATCTCCTGATGATGATGATGATGTAGATTTAGGAAATTTTTAATATATTTTTTTATAAAATATTATAATAAATTTTATTCAATAATAAAATTTAAGCATTTTAAAAATATTCTTATATTATAATATTTTTTATGTTATATATTAAACTATATTTATCAAATAAAAAAATAAAAAAATAAAAATTTATATTTTTTTATTATTCAAAAGCTACGATAGCGGTTGCAAAACCACTATCATAGATGTGCCAAGCACTATCATAGATCACGTACCAACTGCTATAATTAATCTATGGCAGTGGTTACAAAATTGCTGCATTAGATCTATAACAACGGTTACAAAATCACTACTATAGATAAACCTATGGCAATGATTTAAAAACTATTGCCATAGATCTATGGCAACGGTTTGCTAGTTGTTGCCATAAGTTTCTGTTGGTGCAAAAAATTGTGGACGTCGAAAAGAGCTGGAGTTGGAGAAGATCAGGTCACCATTGGGACCTACAAAATTAGTCTAGATTGGAGGTGGGGATTGCTCCGACAGGATCCTCTAATGGTTAAGTCAGCTCTCTGATTAATAGGAATGGAGCACTTAGGAGAATTATGGTAGGAATTTAAGCTTAAAGAGAAAAACATATCTAGAGGGTTCATTATATAGGCGGAGCTCGTAATGAACTGATGGTGACAGCCGTAACTGCTTGTTAGTAGGTCGTTTGGAGCCACGTGAAGTTTGTTATAGAGGATGATGTCCATTATCGTGACTTATCAGTCCATTAGAGATTAATGGCTATAGTTTGGTCCGAATCGTTACGCCTATGAGCTAGTTGTTAACAGTAGAGAACTCTACATTCCAGTAGTTCTGGAGAGGCTCAGTCATTTTTGAGGTTATCCATAGGTTGGTAAGTATTCACTGAGTTAGGAGTCGAACTTGTGTAGATGATGAGGTCCCTTTAATATTCAAGTTTGTTTGGCGATCGGAAGGAGTTTGACTGGAAGGAGCCTGTTTGGTGATCGAAAGGAGTTCAACTGAAAAGAGCTTGTTTGGCGATTGGAAGGAGCTCGTTTGGAAGAAGTTTGTCTAGAAGGAGTTTGTTTGGATCAATAATAATCGGGGGTTGGCCAGTAATTGGGATAGGCGGACGCAATTAGAACACTTTGGTGAGTCTCAACCATTCATTTGAAATTTAGCGATCTTCGAGGTCATTCGCAAGTGGATAATTATTTTTGATGATGAGGTCCTTTCGCTAACCCTAGCTTGCACACCTAAGATTTTTGACGTAGGAATGTCAAGATCCACCACTTACAATAAGGTATAGAAGTTCATCTAAGGAGAAGCTCTGCCAGTCCGAGATCTTTGGTGTAAGATCCAATTGCAATGGTAAGATTTGGCTTGAAGGAGGTCCGATTGGAAAGAAATTCGACTAGCTTCGAGGTTGGCCATCTTAGAGTGAATTAGAGCAAGGGTTTATACTGGTTGAAGTTCAGTCATGGTCGTCACCACTGGACGGAGTCCATTTGAGACTGGTCATCTTGTCAAAGTTTGGTATAAACAACTTTATCTCCAACACTAATCCCCCTACTCCTGAGTTTGAAGTTCGGAGAAAGGGAGTACAAATGCTAGTGCCAAACTTCTTTTCTAACTTTCCACTTTTGTGAGGTCGAGAATTTTAGCATTATCTATGCTGGCGCCAGGGCTTTTTTAATACGAGATGACTTAAAAAAGAAAAAAAATTTGAAATTCCTACCAAAATGGTGCTTGAGGTATGGCATCATTAAAGTTCTGCTGACCGTCTGCACCTATCATAATAAATGAAACACGTGTTCGATGGAGATCAGGCAAGGAGAACCTGCAATTATAACTACCTCAGGCCTCCCTCAGGTATTTAAACTATCCTCTCTTCTGATGTCTTATTCTATTTTCGAGCCTTCTTCTTGTCTTCTTGGCCTCTGCCTTCTTTCTATCCGAGAGCTTCAACCTTTCCTATGATTTCCTCTAGTCACAAATGCTTCCTGTTCATTTTGCATCCTGTCGATTGCCTTCTTTCCATCTCCAACCAATCTAGGTTAGTGCCCAATTTTTCTCTCGATCATTTTGATGCTTTTAATCTCCAACTCTTTGATTTCTTAGAGAGACTTCATTCTCTATTTTTTCCTAATTTTTGGAGTCTTTTTCTAAGTTTTAGTTTGATTCGTATGTCTTCTATGGGGTCTTGGTTGACTAGTTTTGGGAGCCTGGCCTGCTTGGACTTGATAGACTTAGATTTTAAGGGGTCAGCCGATCTCGTAGAAGCACCTCGTTTCTCCTTTGTCCCTAACATCATTTTCTGTTTACTTCATCTCGAGGATCTTTCTTTAATAAAGATCCAGTATGGGATACCCTCGGAGTATGAACTAGAACTTTCTGGGTCAAGTGATCGAGCTTGCTCCCCTCTCCTAGGTCATTTTTGTTCATACACCGAGGCTCTCCACGTTGGACTCCGACTTTCAATTCCATCTTTTATCGTCATCCTCTTTAGATTCTTAAACATCTCTTTCGCCTCCATGGTGCTGAACTCATTTAGGTTTATCATAGGATTTCTATCTCTATGCATCATGGCTGAGGTCTGACCTATGATTTTTTTATTTTAAAATTACTTCACTTTCAAACACCATCCTACCACCAAAGACTGGTGGTACATATCTTCTCAATTCGATAAGAAGGGGTTGCTTAAGGGCACCCCCTCTTCCGTTCATAATTGGAAGGAGAGGTTCTTCTTCGTCTCATACACTTTTCTAGAACTAGGGCTACCGTTCTAGGGGAATTTGAGAGACTCGGTTCGTCGAGCCCTCGAGCTAGAAAGGAAGGATCGAGATTTCGTTAATAAGCTCAGAGACTACCAGGCTCCTCTTATATCCAGTCTGCTAGATGACCAGACCTTATTTAATCTTGGTCTTGGTTCTCTTGATCTGGTAGGTAGATTTTCATATCTTATTAACTTCACTTGGTGCTTTTTTCTGATCTTAATTCTTATCGTTTTAGAAATGACCTTGGAAGAGCGGAACTACCTGACCCAAAGGATCAAGACCCTCAAAAGGAAGGATGGTCGTGGAGGAGAGTCATCGAAGAGGGCCAAGGTTGGAGAAACAAGTTGGCCATGTCGACCCAAACTGTGCCTGCTCTAGAAATCATTGCGGCCGCACCGAGCTTGACTTTGCCTAGTGAAACCAATACCCTTGCACTCCTCGAGCAGGGGAGAGTAGCTGAGAAAAGAAAAAAGGCTGTCGCCAGGAAGATCAAGAGAAATGTCGAAAGATCTGACGATGATTGCTTTAGTCAGGAGCAGGATTTCCTGGATGACTGGAAGGTCGTCCATATCTTGATGGATGGGAGCGTCTTTCCTCATATTGTGGAAAAAATGATTCGGAAGGATAATGAGGAGAGATTTAAAGAATCCTTCGCAGCCTTCCTTGAGGTAACCGATCTCTTCTGAGTCTTGATTGAGTGTCGATGTACTCTGGAGCCGTAACTCATATTTTGTTATCTACAGCTAGGACATTACTTGTATGCTCACTCGGAGGTGGTGAATCTTCGCAAAGCCGAGGCTTCGAGGGACATCCAAGAATCCCAGGCGGAGATCAAGAAGGTCCAGGCTGAGGTTGAAAGTTTGAAGGAAGCCTCAAGATCTCATTCTGCTGAGGTTGAGGACCTTCAAGAAGTGCTGTGAAGGGAGGAGCAAGCATCGGCGAGGCTGAAGACCGCCTTGGCACTGGAGGAGGATAAATGAAAAAAAGCCATGGAGGAAGTCGACGTAGAGAAGAAGTGAGCTATCAAAGTCTTCAAGTCCTCCAAAGCAATGGAGGATATCAAAATTGCCTTCGCTCAAGAAGCCTTTTTTGAAGGATTTGAGATCTGCATGAAGAGGGTCGTCGAGAGGTTCCCGGACCTAGATCTTGGCTTTCTGAATGAGAAGCCTGGTGACGAAGTAGGACCTTCCCATGCTGGTGCCGCTTCTCCCATTGTTGGACCTAACGTCGAAATCTCAGATCCTACTATTGCAGTTCTTGAGCTTGTTCACAAACCTGGGATGACCAAGAATGCGCTGACCTTGCCCTTTGCACCGCCTCTAGAGGTTGAAAATCTTTGATAATTATATTTTTTCTTCTTTTCCTTTTATGTACTCAAAACATTTTGGACAATGAAGATAAATTTTTCTTTATGTTTGATGTTGCAATATGTTTGTTATTTAGAATCTCCCTAGCGAAGGTAGTCATGATTCGTCGTCACCTATCAAGGCCGCACCATTGCCCCAAGGCCTCCCTCTAAAATCTACCATTAGAAATCTGAAGAGGGAGGTTCGACAAACTAAAGAGAAGTTGAAAAAGGTGAAGGACGAACTTCAAAAATCGAAGAGGCATCATTTAGAAGCCATGATTGAGGTCTTCCACCTCCAGTAAGTCCATAAGTAGGACTCCATAGACTATATCAATAACATGCATCTTCTGATTGAAGAATTGGAACAGGTGAAGAAGCTTGACAGTGAGAGGGTTTGGACTTTGACTGCCAAAATTGGTTCTCATGAGGCCAAACTTTGAAACTCGAAAGAGAATATCAAACAGTTGGAGAGTAGTTCGGCCTGGGGTTAGGGTCTGGCAGAGCTCGATTGGAATTGGTCGAAGAAGTTTTCCAACCTCCAAGTATAGCTGAGTGATGCCGAGCAATTATACAATTCTCATCGGATCAATTATCACGAGGAGATCGAAGGTTATAAGAGAAAACTTAATAGGGCGAACTCTGAAGTTATGCGACTTCAAAAATAACTAGCGGACAATGCTCAGATCGACCCAAGTGCACATCCAGACGAGATTCCCATCTTGAAGGATGCTCTTAGAAATCTCACTGTAAAGTTTGAGAGCATGGAGAAGGAACTTCATGACTTAAAAGTTCAGATGGTCTATCAAGAAGTTGTGGTAAAAGATGCAAAAGCTGAGTCGACAATTCTTAGGAAGAGGCTGAGAGAGACAGGAGGAATCGCACAGGTGGGAGAGGATGTTGAGGAAAAGCTTAGCGGCAAGGCAGAGACTTGAAGAGAGAATAGAAGGCTTGGAACTCTCCCTCATAATTGCTGGGGTTGGTAGTCCAAAGTTCAATTCTGAGTAGGACCTTGCTTTCTTTTCTTTTTTGTAATCGGTTCTATTGATTCATGTAACAACCTTTATTTTTAATGAGATGAAGTTTCTTTTATTTATCTATTTATGTTTTACTTTAGCTCATCGCTCGCCAATTTTTTATTTCATTATGTCTGACTTTGACATCATCTTAAAATTACAATTCTTATTATGTACTTTGGGTATCTGTCCCCTTATTTAAGAATCGGAGACCTTCAATTTCCCATAGGGTCTTTGTCTATGTCAAGATGAGGTCTGCCTCCTATTCTTGACATGATCAGCTATTTTTCTTGTTAGGACGAGGTTTATTTTTTATTCCTAATAAGAGTACTGGAGCACAAAAGAGCCGTTGAGAGGGCCTCTCTTCTTTTCCTCCTATCTTAGAAAACTGGAGGTCTTCATTCACTTTAGGATGAGGTTCTTCTTCTATTCCTAATGTCGTTAGCTTTTACTCTTATTAGGATGAGGTTCTCCTCTTATTCCTGACAAGATTGCTGAAGTACTGAAGAACTGATGCATGCTAATCTATAGCTATAGCAAGTGCACCAGTCGATCAAGTAATAAAGTAAGTGAGTAGAGTATCATCCTTAGAGAATTAAAAAATAAGTACTGAAAAGCTCTTTCCTATGCTTTATTTAGAAGATCGATTTATAAGAATAAAAAATTAAAAATAAAATAAAGAAATAATTAAAAATTATAAGAAAATAGAGAAAGTATAATTATTAGGATTTTAAACTTAAAAGCAATAGGTTACTAAGACAATCGATTCACCAACTTAGTTAATACAATATTCAGGTTATTAGGTTAATTTTATTTCATATGACGGTGGAGTCTCCTAGTTTATTCACTATCCTTTGGTCCAAGAATAACAAAACTATCGATATTTATTAATTATCCTTTGGTCCAGGTATAATTTAAATAAATATCGATGCATTAAGTTTTGTAAACCCTCTAATTAAAATACGCTGCATCCAAAGCGCACTAAAATTCCTGCATGCATATGAATTCTAATTCGATTCATGATACAAGGTATATAATAAAGAAGCAATAACATAGATGTACTTGGTCCGTATCATCTATGCTCATCAGATCAATTAGAAGATGGCCGGTAATCTAAAAGTATTAAGATCAAATTTACATACTCCTCATGAATAAAATTTAAAATTAAAAATAAATCATATTGAATATTATATCAAAAGAGTAGCTACACCTTAGTCTTAGTAAAAAAAAATTTAGTTCATAATAACAAGTTTAAAAATAATAAATAAAATAAAAAGCATGAAAAAATTAGACTGTTTATTCATTGAAATTGATTGTCCGTTGCTCTTGGTGTGGAGAACTTGATGAAGAAAAAATTTGCTTTGTGTATCGGCCTTCGGAAGAAGAAAAGAAGAGGAAAAAAAAATAACAAAAAAAAAACTCTTTCTCTTCTCTCCTTAAACACCTCTCTCTCTGTTCTCTCTATTTCTTCATATTTTCTCTTTATTTTCAATTCTATGTATTTATTCTCCTCCTCTTCTTCTCCTCAGCAACAATAGACAATCCCCCTTTAAATATGCTAAGAGATGGATTTTAGGAAGAAATCCTAACCAGATTGGATTTGAAACTCTTAACAGAGGTCAAATTAAAATCCTGGACAATTCTGGCCTTCAGATCAGCATCCAACGGATCAAAAACCTTCCAATTCAAGTCAGAATTAACCTCAGCCATCAAATCTTCTTGATGATTAAATCGAGACCATCGGATTGCATACAGGAGCCTTCAAATTCTTAGTTAAAATTGATAACGCATCTCCACCGTTGGATCTCGATCGGGAGCTACATCCGTCGTTCATCAGCGCACAGATTTCCATCGTTCGATCAAATTTCAGCGAACAGCATCTGTCAGATCAGGCAAAATTTTCAGAATACCCTCTATAGACCATGTGCGAGCCCGACGTTGCGTGGACCACCACTTTTTTTAGCCAATTGGAGCACGGTCGTCCCCATGAAATCTCCGAAATGCCCTCATCTGGTTACTGTAGCGGTCTACTGTGCGCCATGAAAAATCCTAACATCAACATGGCATAAGTTGGGCATTAGCGAGCGGTCAGTTTGAGCGCAATCGGGCCGGGCGGTCTATAAAGCCAATTTGAACCAGACCGACTGGCTTTTTTTAAAAAAAATTATTTCCTTTGAAATTCAATTATGGGCTCGTTTGAAGTCCATTTTACTTGAAATTTCTTTCATCTGATCCAGAAAAATAAGATTTTTATATTGGTGACATTCTTTCCTCCATAAGATTAACAAAAATATCAATTTTATAAAAATAAATAAATTTATTTTATAATTTAATATTTTTATTAGTATATTTTTATCACTTATCACACCCTCCAACTTAGTCATTGCTAGTCCCTTAGCAATGTTTTATTTAATACTATATTTCAATAAGATCATCCATCAAAAAGATAAATCTAGAGTTAAAAGTTAAAAAATTTAGACAATACCACTAACTAAGCATTGAGCTTCAGAAGTAAATTTTGCAGTCAGTATAATTAACAACTTCCTTAGATTACATCAAAGATCTACAGCACTTGTATTCATGATGACTAACTTAGCATTTCAGTGTTAATTTAAAAGATAAAAATATCCTCTCTTGTCATCTATTTTGGTTAATTTTCTATACATTCCCAATTTTATACTAATGAATTAAAATAGCTTTCACACTGCCTCATTTTTTTTTTTTTTTTTTGCTGAGAATCTTGGCCTTCCCTCCACCATTTTACATGAATTTCCACACTTGACCTAGGTGTAGAGACTCAGTTACTAGGCTTTGGGCAATCCACATATACTCTGTCTTTTGCACTTTATTTTTAGGTAGGTAGCTCTTTTCTTAAATTCAAGTTTTTTTGATTAGAATGTATATTAATTACCAATTTTTAGTGATAATTGAATCCTCAATTGACCTTATAATCAATACCAACTTTGCCTTGTTAGTGTGCATGTGCAATTAGAAGTGCTAATAGTCTTTTGATGACCTAAGGAGGCTGGTAAAAGTCTGGCCAACTAATCTACTTTTTTAACTCGTTACATTCATTAGTAGATACTTCTATCTTTTATCACTTATCCAGTCTATTTTGCTCAAGATTTTCTTCTTGACATATGATTTAAAATTTTTTTTTTTACCCCGCAACTTATTCTACATTATCTCAAAAAAGAAAGAAAAAGTAAAGGTATAATAAAGAATAAGAAGAAATACACCTAATTTGGTTCAGTCTGATTCTTTGAAGCTTTGAAATTTGGCTTGAGCTCTCATTGATTATTCTCTGCAAAATTAAAAATACACACCAAAGCAGTAAAAGAGGAACAATAAATTACTAAAAAATAAAAGAAAAAAATGATCAAAACTAAAAAAAAATAACCCATCTAGTAGTTCTGATTTATAGTCTTCAGCTTGACTTTTTTTGAGTTCTGAGTTGAATCAATCCGATGCCACTTCAATTGGAATACTTTTATATTTGGTCGAGCTCTCTTTCAATTGGACATTGCTAGCTTTCATAGTCTCAAACCTATTTTCTACAAAATTCTCATATACTGAATTATCAATAATATCAATTAGAAAATAAGTTTGATTATCATCAGGATGTTTAGTATCTTTGAAAATATTAAAAGTAACTTATTTATCTTGAATTTTAAGAATTAATTTTTCTTGTTGAATATCTATTAAAGATCCTCCAGTAGCTAAAAATGATCTTCCTAAGTAAGGGGTACATCATAATCTTCTTCCATATCAAGAATAATAAAATCAATAGAAAAAATAAACTTGTTTACCTTTACCAAGACATCCTCCACTATACCTCTTGGATATTTGATGGATCTATCGGCTAATTGAAGAGTAATAATGGTAGGCTTCGGTTCTCCTAGACCCAGCTTCCTAAAAATAGAAAAAGATATGATATTAATACTTACTCCTAAATCACATAAAACTTTATCAAAACTACAATCACCAACAATGTAAGGGATAGTAAAACTCTCTGGATCTTTTAGCTTCTATGGTAATTTATTTTAAAGTATTACTGAGCATTCTTCATTTAAATTTATCCTCTCATGTTCCTTCAGCTTTTTCTTATTTATTAGAATTTCTTTGAGAAACTTGACATACCTGGACATTTGAGTGATAGCATCTACAAAAAAAATATTAATATATAAATTCTTTAAAATTTAAAAAAAAATAATTTTTTTTTTATCTGGATGCTATATTTATCTCTTTGGAAACGGTAGTGGTGGCACGTAGGGCTTCACATTTGGATCGACAAACTATATACCTGGAGACCATCCATCTGCTGATTGTTTTGGTGATTGATGAATTTTAGTTGATAATTTCTTATTTATAGTTGGCTCTTCAGTCTCTTTCTTCTGATGTGGCTCCTCTAACTTTTTACCATTTCTTAGGATGATAGCATTGATTTGCTCTCTTGGATTGGTCTCTGTGTTGCTAGGCAAGGATCCCTAAGGTCTCTCGGAGATTATCTTAGCCATTTGGCCTATTTGCATCTCCAAGTTTTGAATTGCTGTTACTTGGTCCTACCTAAGCTTGGCTTCCAAATTTTTTATAGTTACTTCTTGGTTTTGCATGAATTTGACCATTAGCTCCTCCATGTTGGACTTCTTTTCAGATACTTGGAACCCCGGGGGAGGCTGTTGTGCTGCATTTTGATTGCTTCACGAGAAATATGGATGCTGCCTCCACCCTTGATTGTATGTGTTGGAGTAGGAATTATTTTATTGCGGTTTGAAAAAATTATCAACATAATTAGTTGTATCAGTTGCTTTAGCAAAAAGATTATTTATCTGACAGTTGCTTGCATTGTGTCCTCCACACAGGTCACAAGTGATGCTCTGAACATGCATAGCTGTTCCCTTCAAGTTGTTGACTTTGACTCTAAGGGCTACAATTTTGGCTAGTAAGGTTGGCACACAATCTACTCCCTACACAGCTGCTGGTGTTTTCGACATCATGCATTCTGTTTGCCACTGATAGCTATTTGATGCCATCTCATCAATTAGATCAAAGGCTTCTTCTTCCATTTTTTGGTTAATGGTTCCTCCTATTGCTGCATCAATCATAGAATGTTAGTAAAAGATAAACCATTACAAAAAGTTTATACCTAAAGCCATACGGATAGTTGATGATGTGGACATCTCCTTAGCAGTTCCTTGAAATGCTCCCAAGCCTCATATTGTGTCTCCATGTCCATATGCACAAAAGAAGTGATATCGTTGTGCATCTTGACAGTCTTGGAAGGTGGAAAGTACTTGGTTAAAAATTTTTAGGCTAGGATATCCTAAGTTATGATAGAACCTGTAGGAAGAGAATGAAGCCAACTTTTAGCTTTGTCCCATAAAGAGAAAGAAAATAATCTTAATCTAATAGCATCATCCGACACCCCATTAATTTTAAAAGTATTACAAAGTTTAAGAAAGTTAGAAATATGGATATTCAGATCATCATGCACGTGTCCACTGAATTGGACAGTCATCTAGATCATCGTCGATTTTATTTCAAAGTTGTTTGCTTGCACAGGTGGTCTCTTGATGCTCGAAGCTGCATCGAACATAGATGGTGTGATGTAATCATTTAATGGATGATGTGCTGCTTGAATAACTTTAAGCTATCCCTCGATCGCTATATTCAATCTCAGATTGATATCGTTAGGATCTTCAGCTGCCATGTTTCTTTCTTATTGTAGTCTTCTGATGGTCCTTTCAATTTCTGGATCTAAAGATAGTAAGTTACTATGTCCAGTACGTGTCATGCACTGAACAAATTTAAAAATAAAATAAGAATAAAAATTAAAAATAAAATTTTAAAATAAAGTTAGGATCAAAATTTTAATATTATTTTAGACACAATCCCCGGCAATGACGCCAAAAATTTGATGCATGCTAATCTATAGCTATGGCAAGTACACCAATCAATCAAGTAATAAATAAGTGAGTAGAGCATCATCCCTATAGGATTAAAAAATAAGTACTGAAAAGTTCTTTCCTATGCTTTATTTAGAAGATCGATTTATGAGAATAAAAAATAAAAAATAAAATAAAAAAAATAATTAAAAATTATAAGGAAATAGTGTAATTATTAGGGTTTTAAACTTAAGAGTAATAGATTACTAAGGCAATCGATTCACCAACTCAGTTAATATAATATTCAGATTATTAGGTTAATTTTATTTCATATGACGGTGGAGTCTCCTAGTTTATTCACTATCCTTTAGTCCAGGCATCGTAAAACTATCAATATTTATTAATTATCCTTTGATTCAGATGTAATTTAAATAAATATTGATATATTAAGTTTTGTAAAATCTTCTAATTAAAATACACTACGTCCAAAGTGCACTAAAATTTTTGTATGCACATGAATTCTAATTCGATTCATAATACAATGTATATAATCAAGAAGCAATAACATAGATGTACTTGATCCATATCATCTATGTTCATCAGATCAATTAGAAGATGGCCAATAATCTAAAAGCATTAAGATTAGATTTATATACTTCTCATGAATAAAATTTAAAATTAAAAATAAATCATACTGAATATTGCATCGAAAGAGTGGCTACATCTTAGCATTAGTAAAAAAAAATTTAGTTCATGATAACAAGTTCAAAAATAGTAAATAAAATAAAAAGTATGAAGAAATTAGACTATTTATTTGCTGAAATTGATTGTCCATTGCTCTTGGTATAGAGAACTCGATGAAGAAGATAGTTGCTTTGTGTACCGGCCTTCGAAAGAAGAAAAGAAGTGGAAAGAAAAATAACAAAAAGAAACTCTTTCTCTTCTCTCCCTAAACACCTCTCTCTCTGTTCTCTCTATTTCTTCCTATTTTCTCTTTATTTTCAACTATGTATTTTTGTTCTCCTCTTCTTCTCCTCGGCAACAGCAGGCAACCCCCCTTTAAATATGCTAAGAGATGGATTTTTGAAAGAAATCCTAACCAGATTGGGTTTGAAACTCTTAACAGAAGTTAAATTAAAACCCTGGACAATTCTGGCCTTCAGATCAGCATCCAACGGATCAAAAACCTTCCAATTCAAGTCGGAATTAACCTCAGCTGTCAGATCTTCTTGATGATTAAATCGAGACCATCGAATCGCATACAGGAGCCTTCAGATTTCTAGTTAAAATCGGTAATGCATCTCCACTATTGGATCTCGATCGGGAGCTACATCCGCCGTTCGTCAGTGCACAGATTTCTACCATTCAATCAAATCTCAGTAAATAGCATCCATCAGATTAAGCAAAATTCCTAGAATACCCTCTGTAGACCATGCTTGAGCCTGACGTTGCATGTACTGTTGCTTCCTTCAACCAATTGGAGCATGCTCGTTCTCATAAAATCCTCGAAATGTCCTTACTTGGTTACTGTAGCAGTCCACTGTGCGCCACAAAAAATTCTGACGTCAGCATGGCGTAAGCTGGGCGTTAGCAGGCGGTCGGTCTGAGCACGATCGAGTGGTCTGCTGAGCTATTTTTTTGAGCTGGTTTGAACCAAACTGGTCGACTTTTTATTTTTAAATTATTTTCTTTGAAATTCAATTTTGGGCTTCTTTAAAGTCTGTTTTGTTTGAAATTTATTTCATCTGATCTAGAAAAATAAGATCTTCATATTGGTGGCATTCTTTTCTACATAAGATTAATAAAAATATCAATTTTTTAAAAATAGATAAATTTATTTTATAATTTAATACTTTTATTAGTGTATTTTTATCACTTATCAAGGATCCTTGAGAGGGCCTCTCCCCACTTCTTTCTATCTTAGTTAATCAAAGATTTTCATCCATGTTAGAATGAGATTCTCCTCCTATTCCTAATGTGGTTAGCCTTTACTGTTGTCAGGATGAGGTTTTCCTCCTATTTCTGACAAGATTGCTGGGATACTGAAGGATCATTGAAATGTTCTCTCCCCACTTCCTCCTATCTTAGATAACCAAAAATCTTCATCCATGTTAGGACGAGATTCTCCTCTTATTCCTAACATGGTTAGCCTTTATTCTTGTCAGGATGAGGTTCTCCTCCTATTCCTGATAAGATTGCTGGGGCACTGAAGGATCGTTGAGATGGCCTCTTTCTATTTTCTTTTATCTTAGATAATTGGAGGTCTTCACCCATGTTAGGATGAGATTCTCCTTCTATTTCTAATATGGTTAGCCTTTATCCTTATCAGGATCAGGTTCTCCTCTTATTCCTGACAAGGTTGCTAGAGCACTGAAGGACCGTTGAGGGCCTCTCCCCACTTCCTCCTGTCTTAGATATTTGGATGTCTTCATCCACGTTAGGATGAGATTCTTCTTCTATTCCTAACATGGTTAGCCTTTATCCTTATCAGGATGAGGTTCTCCTCCTATTTCTGATAAGATTGCTGGGATACTAAAGGACCGTTAAGATGGCCTCTCCCCACTTTCTTCTATCTTAGATAATCGAAGGTCTTCATCCATATTAAGATGAGATTTTTTTCCTATTCCTAACGTGGTTAGCTTTTATCCTTATTAGGACGAGATTCTTCTCCTGTTCCTGATAAGATTGTTGGGACACTAAAAGATCATTTACATGGCCTCTCCCCACTTCCTCCTGTCTTAGATAATCGAAGATTTTCATCCACGTTAGGACGAGGTTCTCCTTCTATTTCTAATATGGTTAGCCTTTATCCTTGTCAGGACAAGATTTTTCTCTTATTCCTGATAAGGTTGCTGGGGCACTAAAAGACCGTTGAGAGGGCCTCTCCCCACTTCCTCCTATCTTAGATAACCGAAGGTCTTTAATTTTATTTTCTCATGTAATTTTCTGCCATTGCACAATTTTGCACCAAAGGCAAAGATGCCAAAGTAAGAGAATTTTATTGAAATATGATTACTGATGATATATTCGCAATTTTTTTGAGTTCTATGGTCACGGTAGTGCTACCCATCCAAGCTCTTTCAGATAGTAAGTCTCAGGTTGGACGACTTCTATGACCTCATAAGGGCCTTCCCAATTTAGGATGAGCTTTTCTTGATTCTGAGGTTGTGAGATGTCCGCTTGCCCAAGTACCAGATCTCCTAGCTTGAATGCTTTGCTTTTGATCCTGGAATTGTAATAGCGGACTACTTTCTGCCTGTAAGCCATCATTCTGATTTGGGCATTCTCTCTTTTTTCTTCTAATAAGTCGAGATTAACTCTTAGATCTTACAAATTTTTCTATTCATTAAATGCGTCAACTTGCATTGAAAGAAGTTCAAGCTCTATTGGGATGACCGTCTCTATTTCGAAGGTCAGGGCAAAAGGAATTCTTCTAGTTGGCAATCTCTGAGTAGTTCTATAGATCCAAAGTATATGATGGAGTTCGTCCACCCATGTTCCCTTCATCTTTTCAAGCCTTTTCTTTATTTCTTTTAACAGGATCCTATTGGTCACCTCGGCCTCACCATTCGCCTGTGGATGAGCCACTGAAGTGAAGTGATGGAAGACATTCAACTCTTCACAAAACTCAGCAAACTTCGATCCCATAAATTGGCACCCATTATCGATAATTAAAGTTTAAGGTAGTCCAAATCTATAAGTTATTGACTTTCAGATGAAGTCTTGCACTTTTGCTTCAATAATTTTGATCAGAGGCTTGGCCTCAATCCATTTAGTGAAATAATCTATGGCCACCAAGAGAAACTTTCGCTATCTGGATGTCATAGGAAAGGGCTTGAGCATGTCCATTCCTCACTATGCAAATGACCATGGGGTGCTCAAAGGTGTAAGCTGAAAAGTTGGTTGTTTTTATATATTGGCATTTCTTTGACACTGGTCACACTTCCTCACATACTCTATAGAATCTTGATGCATAGTCGATCAATAGTAGTCCTACCGAAGTAGTTTGTGAGATAAAGCTCTGGCTCTCAAGTGATTTCTATAAATTCCTTCATGAACCTCTTACAATGCATAGTCAATTTTGAAAGATTGGAGATATTTTAGGAGTGGCAGAGAGTACGACCTTTTATATAGTTTATTCTTATATAAAACGTATCGAGATGCTTGATTTCTCAATTTTCAAGCTTCTTTTAGATCTCGAGGGAGGACACCATCTTTGAGATAAGCAAGGAATGGATCGATCCAACTAGGCTCTTGGTCAATTTGCATCATAGTCTGGGGTTTCTCCGAGCTTAAACATTTTAAAACTTCAAAGAAGACTTCTTTAAGCAATTCATTTGGTGCCAGGATGGCTAACTTGGAAAGAAGGTTGGCCCTGGCATTTTCTATTCTCGGGATCTATTGGATATCAAAACTATTGAAGGTCGGGGTTAGGCTCCTTATCTTTTTTTAGATACTTCTTCATGCTTTCCTTCCGAGCTTCATAGCTGCCATTGACCTATCCTCTAGAGAATTTATTATCAATTAAAAATTTGCTTAGTTTTTTATACCATACTCTAGGAGCTTGTTTTAAACCATAAAGTACCTTATGCAACTTATAAGCATGATTAGGATATGTATGACTTTCAAATTTGAATGATTGTTCAACATATACTTTCTCAGCTATATACCTATTTAAAAATTCACTCTTAACATCTATTTAGTATATTTTAAAATTCATGAAGCATGCAAATGTAAGTAGTAGCCTAATTGCTTCTAATCTAGCTGCTGGGGCAAAAGTTTCATTAAAATCAATACTTTCTTCTTGATTATATCCTTTAGTTACTAATCTAGCTTTATTTCTAGTGATTATTTTATTCTTATCTAGTTTATTTCTAAATACTCATTTGGTTTTAATTACTGGATGGTCACTTGGTCTATTAACTAGGATTCGAACTTTATTTCTTTCAAATTGATTTTATTCTTCATGCATTGCATTTATCTAGTTAGAATCATTTTCAACTTCTTCTAGTTTTTGGTTCAATTTGAGATGCCAAAGTTAGATAATTATTGATATTTTTTAAGGATGCACAAGTTCTTACTCCTTGTGATGGATCACCAATAATTTAATTTTTGGGGTGGCCAAGTGCATACCTACATTCCTTGGATAGACTTTGAATCTGAGTGTCATCAGGGTTTTTATCTTTAATTTCAGCTTTCTTCCCTTCTTTGTTGTCTTGAGTTGCTGATTCTTTGACTGTAACTTTTTTCATTTCTTTCTAAATTATTCCTGTATCATCATCAATCATATCCTCTTTTCTAGAAATTAAGTTGTTAGTTTCATCAAATACCACATGTATAGACTCTTCAACAACTAATGTACTTTTGTTAAAAATCCTATATATTTTATTAGAGGTGTTGGGGATAAACCCCGCTCCCACCAAAGTCTAGTTCGACGCTCAGCCCAATGCAACTAGTAGCCGCAGAAGAACTTCAGCAGATAGATCTAAGCCGAACCCTTACAGCCGGCCGAACTGCTCCCGAGCTCCTTCGGACTCCCAATGATCGGGCCTCAGCGGTCGTCCCTCGATCGAACTCTCCAGCGGTCGAGCTCCTTGAACTTCGAGCGGCTGGGCTTTAGTCGAACTGCCCAACAACCGAGCTTCTTCGAACTCCCAACGACCGAGCCTCGGCCAAAGTCCTTCAACCGGGCCTCAACCGAGCTCCTTCGGACTTCTCAGTGGCTAAACTCCTCAGCGGTTGTCCCTCGGCCGAACTTCTAGCGCCCGAGCTCCTTCCAAACTCCCAGCGGTCGAACCCTAGCCCCATCCCTCCAGCCAGATGCATACGAAAGCCGAACTCCCCTCCAAGCTTCCTCTTCGGCCGAACTTCTTCGGGAGCTGGACTCATCCCAGACACCCTTCGGATGGACTTCTTCAAGAGTCGGACTCCTCCTTGACACCCCCTTCAACTAACCAAGCTCTTACCAAACTCCCCAGCGACCGAGCCTTAGCCGCGTACCTCCAGCCAGATGCCCATGGGAGCCGAACTCCTTCCAAGCTTCCTCTTCAGGAGCCCGAACTCCTCCAGAATGGGCACACGACGAAGGCCTTCAACCCTTCATTCGACTGGCTATGCAGCCGTCACCATCAACCCACCGCATATGGCACCTCCCCGAGAGACTGACTCCACTGAACCTCGAGCGGCCCGCCAGCATGCGGTTATAGCCATCACCATCAACCCACCGTGTATGGCACTTCTCCGAGAGACTGACTCCGTCGAACCTCGAGCGGCCCACCAGCACACGGCTGCAGCCATCACCATCAAGCTCCGCTATAAAAGGGACCCTCCAGATATGCTAATCCCTCTGATCTCTAAGCTCTCCTCTTCTCCTTCAAAGCTTCGAAACTCATTCCCCAGCACTCCATTCCTGTTGGCCAGAGCTAACTTGATCGTCGGAGGGTCCTTCCGGAGCCACAGGCTCAGGACGGGACTTTATTTTGCAGGTCCCCAGCAGCGACCTCATCGGCCTCCACTCCAGTGGACTTCGACGATGATCAGATTCTACGTCAATAGATTGATGCTAGAAGGAGGGCCTGAACCTTTGATTTCTCTCTTAAAGAAAGCCGAGGTTTCCTTATTCTTAAAGGAGTGCTCGGTGATGATTTCTCTCTACCCACTCTAGAGATCTCTCTCCTTCCTCTTTTGAATTCCTTTCCAAAAAAAAAGAGATGCCCCCCAGGAGAGCCTCAACTCGACGATCGACGACCTCCGCAGCTCAATCTCGTTCGAATCCGTCCGCTCCCGCTCCAGCCCCGGTGACCCAGGCTCGCTCTATAGCCATGGTGGATGTGGAGCAGTTTAACCTACTCATCCAGCAGGTTCGTGGTCTCACGGAGGCAGTGCAGGCGGTGCAGGCCCTGCACCAGCATGCCCCAGTACCAGCTCAACCGGCACGAGATTCTTCAGAGCCATGTGGTCCAGTCTAGGGGTAATCGACATGGGCTACCCGACCTCCCATCCTCGGAAGAGGAAGGCAATGGAGGGAGAGCCCCTACTCGGACCACGGCTCGACCTAGGGTGAAGATTCGCACCCGTTTGGCAAGAGGACCTTGGAGATCAGAGACCGTGAAGATCTCCTAGATCAAAGGCTCCTAGAAATAAGCCGACGAATCGAAGAACTCCGTCACACTCGCTTCTCACGCGGTAATGACATCTGCACTGACCCTCCTTTTTCATAGAAAATCATGCAGGAACGGGTCCCGTCGAATTTTAGGCTCCCGCAGTTCGAGAGCTACGATGGGACCACCGATCTGATCGACTATCTGGAAGCCTTTCGGATAACGATGCTGCTCCATGGTGCATCAGATGCTATCCTGTGTCGGGCTTTCCCCTCTACCCTTAAAGGGGCCGCCAGGAACTGGTACTCGATGCTTAAGCCGAGTACCATCTTATCATTTGACCAGATGAGTCAACAGTTCGTGGCCCACTTTGTCAGTAGTCGACGTCCGTGTCGAGGTTCGGATTTCTTAATGACCATCAGGCAGAAGGAGAGGGAACCCATTCGGGCTTACGTCACCTGATTTAATACCGCTGCACTAGAAGTCTGGGACCTGGACCAATCAGTTGTCATGGCCGCTCTCAAGGGCGGCCTTCAAAAGAACGACCTACTATTCTTCCTAGAAAAGAAGTATCCCAGGGACTTAGCCGACATGCTGGCTCGGGCCAAAAATTATGCCTGAGCAGAAGAGGCCTTTGGAGCTAAGGACGATGAAGCCGGCGATAGGCGACGAATCGGCGGGCCAGGTAGGCCCACCGAAGAAAGGAAGTAGACTGAAGCTCGGCCGCATTCCCAGACTTCCCTAGGTCGCGGGCGAGCCCGAACTCTCCCTCAAGCTCGGAGGCGGAGAAGCCCTGACGGAAGCGCATGCCAAGGTTCCCCCCAGCGTCGAAGTTCCCCTCGATGATGATGATTTCACAATTACCCTCCCCTTAATGCCCCGAAGACTCAAGTGCTGATGGAGATCCAGGAGCGACTTCCAAGATCGAAAAGAATGCGTTCTCATCCTAGCAAGCGCAATCCTAACAAGTTCTGCCTTTACCACCACGACTACGGTCATGACACTAAGGAGTGCTTCCAACTCCAGGATGAGATCGAAGAGCTCATCAGGCGAGGCAGACTTAGCCGATTTCTGTGAAGGTGGCCTGAGGAAAAGGAAGATCGGCCGAGAGCGTCACCGCTAGGTGGGGAAGATCAGTAAGAAGATCGGCTACCCCTTGGCGTCATCAATACTATCTTAGGAGGACCTCAGTAAGGGGAGACCAGCGGATCCGGAGGATCGATGAAGAGGCAGAGGATCGTGGAGCCCGTGACCTTCACTGACGAGGACGGTCAGGGAATCCAATTTTCGCACAACGACGCCATTGTAATTTCTTTAAATATTGCTAACTACGATGTACGCCGCATCCTGGTAGATAATGGAAGCTCGGTCGATGTGTTGTTTTATGATGCCTTCTCAAAAATATCACTGTCCGACGACCGCTTGGGGCCGATGAATTTTCCGCTGGTAGGATTTGCTGACAACGTCGTACCAGTCGAAGGCATGATAACATTGACCATAGCGGCAGGGCAGCGCCCGAAGCTAGCTAAAGCTTGGGTTGACTTCTTGGTCGTGAGGACCTCGTCCGCCTATAACGCGATTCTCGGTCGACCTGATCTAAATGCACTCCGGGCGGTAGTGTCAACCTATTATTTGAAGATGAAGTTTTCGATGAGTAATGGGGTCGGAGAAGTCAGAGGAAACCAGGCCCTGGCGAGATATTGCTACTCGATCGCCCTGCATAAGGGAGATCAGTCTGACCCTTACCTTGTTGATAGATTAGACATCCGTGATGACCTCACTGAGGAGCGGGGTGAGCCTACGGAGGACCTCATCTCTGTGCCCTTGAATGACGAAAACCCAGAGCATGTGGTGCAGATCAGCTCCAACTTGGCGGTCGAGGTTCGGAAGCAGCTCGTCGCTTTTCTCAGAAGAAATGCGGACATCTTCGCCTGAACCCCGATGGATATGCCGGGGATCGACGCCGAGGTCATGGAACATCGGCTGGCTGTCGATCTGAGACACCGATCGATAAAAGAAAAGCTGCGCCACCATGCCCCGGAGAGGCAGAAAGTGATCGTCGAAGAAGTAGGCAAGCTCCTCAAAATCGGACTCATCCGGGAGGTTAGCTATCCGACCTGGATCTCGAATGTGGTTCTTATCAAGAAAGCAAATAACAAGTGGAGGATGTGCGTTGACTTCAAGAAGCTGAACAAGGCTTGCCCGAAGTATAGCTACCTCCTGCCCAGGATCGACCAACTGGTGGACGCAACCTCGGGCCACGAGCTCCTCACCTTCATGGATGCTTTTTCTGGTTACAACTAGATACGCATGGCGCCCGAGGATGAAGAAAAGACCGCCTTCATTATGGACCGAGGTCTTTATTGCTACAGGGTCATGCCTTTTGGACTCAAGAATGCAGGGGCAACATACCAGCATTTGGTTAATAAGGTCTTCAAGGAGCAGATCGGCTGCAACATGGAGGTGTACATAGATGATATACTCGTCAAAAGCCGAGTTTCAACAGACCACTTGGCCGACCTTGAGGAGACCTTCGGTGCACTCAGGAAGCACAAGATGAAGCTGAACCCAACCAAGTGTGCCTTCGGCGTGACCTTCGGGAAGTTTCTGGGGTTCATGGTGTCGAGATGAGGAATCGAAGCAAACCTCAAGAAAATCCGAGCCATTTAGGAAATGACCGCTCCGAGGATGATCAAGGAGGTTCAGTGCCTGACCGAAAAAGTGGCATCCCTAAGTCGCTTCGTGTCAAGGTCGGCCGAATGAAGCATGCCCTTCTTCCACGTTCTCAGGCGACCAAAGGACTTTTCCTGGACGGTGGAGTGCCAACAGGTATTTGAAGAGCTCAAAAGCTACCTCGGCTCGCCCCCGCTGCTGGCAAAGCCCAAACCCAGGGAAGAATTATTTCTATATCTAGCTATCTCCCTAGTGGCCCTAGCGGCGGTGCTGGACAAGGAAGAAGTGAAGGCGCAACGGTCGATCTACTACATCAGCCGAGTCCTGAGGGACGTGAAGATCAGGTACTCTAGACTGAAAAAACTAACTTACTCTCTCCTAATTGCCGCCAGGCGGCTTCGACTTTATTTTCAGGAGCACACCATAACGGTCCTCATGGACCAACCGATAAAGAAGTCCTTCATCGGGCAAACGCTTCTGGAAGAATCACAAAGTGGGCAATCGAACTCATGGAGTTCGACATCAACTACCGGCCCAGGCCGTCAATCAAGACCCAGATACTGGCAGATTTCATGCTGGAATGCACCATTCCGATCGAAGCTGAGCGTGGGCCGACCGAGACCAACACCAAAGCGGGACCGGGCCTAGACGAAGCCGAGCTGCCGCGGTCGGACCTCCCCAAGGAAAGCGCTGACCTCCTCGAAGGCTCCTGGGCCCTGCACGTGGATGGCTCATCCAACTCCGCTAGAGCTGGTGCCGGGCTGGTCCTGGCCATCCCTGAGGGAGTCATCGTCGAGTACGCACTACGCTTCGAGTTCCCTGTGACCAACAATGGGGCCGAATATGAAGCGCTGATCATCGGATTAAAGATAGCAAGGGAATTAAAGGTAGATCAACTTCAAGTCTATAGCGATTTCCAACTGGTGGTCGGCCAAGTCAGCGGCAGTTATGAGGCATGGGAGGAAAGCATGGTGAGATACCTCGGGAAGGTGAGGGATTTGACTTCGGCCTTCGATAGCTTTGGCATTCAACATATTTCGAGGGCGGAAAATGCAAGAGCCGATCTTCTCTCCAGATTGGCCACCTCTTCCCCATCCGAACTGCCTAGAGGAGTATTTTTAGAAACTCTGAAGTACCCAACCCCAGAGGAGCCTCAAGTCGTCCTATAAACAAAATTTGAGCCAAGCTAGATCGACCCACTGGTCGCCTACCTCGGGGAGGGGATCCTTCCTCACGGTCCGAAAGAAGCTTGGAAGCTCAGGAATCAGGCCTCCCGCTACATCCTGTACGAAGGCAGATTGTATAAGAGGTCATACTCCCTTCCGTTACTAAGATGTCTCCGACCTTCGGAGGCTACCCTCGCGCTATGGGATGTGCACGAAGGGCTATGCGGAAGTTACGTAGGAGCCAGGTCCCTATCGAAAAAACTGCTCCGGTAGGAGTACTACTGGCCGATCTTGTTTCGCGATTCCATGGAATACGTAAAGAGGTACGACCGCTGCCAGAAGAACGCCAGCGTACAGAGGCAGCCGACATCCAAACTCACTCTGCTCAGCTCACCCTGGCCATTTGCATAGTGGGGGATGGATATACTCGACCCCTTCCCAACAGCGTCTGGGCAGCGAAAGTTTTTCTTGGTTGCGATCGACTACTTCACCAAGTGGGTCGAAGCCGAACCACTCACGAAGATTACTGAGGCTAAGGTGCAGGACTTCGTTTGAAGGTCACTAGTCTACCGGTTCGGCTTGCCCCAATCCCTCATAACTAACAATGGGCTGCAGTTCGCCAGAGCGAGGTTCGCTGAGTTCTGCGAAGGATTAAACATCTCCCATCGCTTCACATCGGTGGCTCACCCGCAGGCCAAGGAGAAGCTGAGATAACCAACCGGACCCTGCTGTAAGAAATCAAAGCGAGACTCGATAGGGCAAAAGGGGCCTGGGTGGACGAACTCTACCACATCCTCTGGGCATACCGGACTACCCAGAGGGTGCCAACCGGAGAAACATCCATCGCCTTGGCCTTCAGTACTGAAGCAGTTATCCCGATCGAGATTAAGTTTCCATCTGCGCGAGTCGTGGGCTTCAATGAGCAGCACAACCCCTAGGACCTCAGAGTCAACCTTGACCTTCTGGAAGAAAAGAGGGAGAAAGCCCCCGTCCGGATGGCAGCCTACAAATAGAAGGTGGCTCGGTACTACAACTCCAGGGTTAGAAACAAGACGTTCAAAGCGGGGGACTTGGTGCTATAGCGAGCCACTGTCGCTCAGCCTCAAAATCGAGGAAAGCTTGCTCCAAACTGGGAAGGCCCGTATAAGGTGATGGAGGTCGTCCGATCCGAAACTTATCGCCTGAAGGAACTCGGAGGGATAGTGCTTCCCCGACCATGGAACTTAGAAAATTTGAGGATGTACTATCAGTAGACTCCCTTTAAAAAAAAAAAAAAAAAACTCCTTCGCTCTGCAATTATTGATTTCTGGCAATAAAAAATAGGAAAGGAATGAGCAAAAGTAGCCCATTACGAACAGGAGGAGGACCTCGTCCTGACGCGAGCAAAGTCGAAGGCCTCATTCATCTTAGATGAGATGGGAGGAGAGGCTCGGACAACGGTCCGCATGTGCCCCCATAGCCTGTTAGGAACAGGAGGAGGATCTCGTCCTAACGCGAGCAAAGTCGAAGACCTCATTCACCTTAGACGAGATGAGGAAAGAGGCTCGGACGATGGTCCGCATGTGCCCCCATAGCCCATTAGGAACAGGAGGAGGACCTCGTCCTAATGCGAGCAAAGTCGAAGGCCTCGTTCACCTTAGATGAGATGGAGGGAGACGGACGACAGTTTGAATGTGCCCCCACAGCCCGTTAGGAATAGGAGGAGAACCTCATCCTAATGCGAGCAAAGTCGAAGGCCTCGTTCACGAAGGACGAGGTGGGGGAGAGGCACGGATGATGGTCCGTATGTGCCCCCACAGCCCGTTAGAAATCGGAAGGAGGATCCTCATCCTAATGCGAGCAAAGTCGAAGGCCTCGTTCACCTTAGACGAGATGGGGGAGAGACGGACGATGGTCCGAATGTGCCCCCACAGCCCGTTAGGAACAGGAGGAGGACCTCGTCCTAACATGAGCAAAGTCGAAGGCCTCGTTCACGAAGGACGAGACTGGAGGAGAGGCGCGAATGATGGTCTGTATGTGCCCCCACAGCCCGTTAGGAATAGGAGGAGGACTCGTCCCAACGCGATCAAAGTCGAAGGCCTTGTTCACCTTAGACGAGATGGGGGGATGGACGACGGTCCGAATACGCCCCCACAGCCCGTTAGGAACAGAAGGAGAACCTCGTCCTAACGCGACCAAAGTCGAAGTTAGGAACAGGAGGAGAACCTCGTCCTGACACGAGCGCCCGCATCAACCTCGGTCAAAGGAGATAAGATCTCCCCCAAGTGATCGGGCCAACCTCGGTCGGAGAGCTTCAACTTCAACATCGATCAGATAAGGTCTCCCCCGAGCGATCGGGCCAATTTTGGCTGGAGAGCTTCAATTTTCATCTCAGCCAGAGATAAGATCGGAGACAACCTCATCCTGAGACCAAATCTCTTCCGAGCGCTCGCATCGACCTCGGTCGTAGGAGATAATGTCGCCCCCGAGAAGCTCAACCTCCAACTTCAATCGCAGTGGACGAAGCCTCCCTTAACCTCGGTTGGAGATGGGATCTTGCCCGGGCTTCAACTTCGATATCAACTTTGGCTGGAGACGAGATCTCTCCCGAGCTTCGACCTGGACCAGCACGGGGCTCAGAGGAAGACTTCGACAGTCGCCTTTCCTGCACTCCCCTCTTTTGAGTTTCGAACTTGAGAGTGGGGGGGCTAGTGTTGGGGATAAACCCCACTCCCATCGAAGTCTAGTTCCACGCTCAGCCCGATGCAACCAATAGCCGCAGAAGAACTTCAGCAGACGGATCTAAGCCGAACCCTTACAGCCAGCCGAACTGCTTTCGAGCTCCTTCAGACTCCCAACGATCGGGCCTCAACGATCGTCCCTCGATCGAACTCTCTAGCGGTCGAGCTTCTTGAACTCCGAGCGGTCGGGCTTTAGCCGAACTGCCCAGCGACCGAGCTCCTTCGGACTCCCAACGGTCGGGCCTCAGCCAAAGTCCTTCAATCGGACCTCAGTCGAGCTCCTTTGGACTTCTCAGCGGTCGAACTCCTCCGCAGTCATCCCTCGGCCGAACTTCTAGCGACCGAGCTCCTTTCAAACTTCCAGCGGCCGAACCCTAGCCACATCCCTCCAGCCAGATGCATACGAGAGCTGAACTCTCCTCCAAGCTTCCTCTTCGGTCAGACTTCTTCGGAGGCTGGACTCATCCTAGACATCCTTCGAACGGACTTCTTCAAGAGCCGGACTCCTCCTTGACACCCCCTTCGGCCGGCCATGCTCTTACCGAACTCCCCAGCGGTCAAGCCTTAGCCGCGTACCTCTAGCCAGATGCCCATGGAAGTCGAACTCCTTCTAAGCTTCCTCTTCAGGAGCCCGAACTCCTCCGGAATGGGCACACGATGAAGACCTTCAATCCTTCATTCGGCTGGCTGTGCAGCCGTTACCATCAACCCGCCGCATACGGCACCTCCCCGAGAGACTGACTCCGCCGAACCTCGAGCAGCCCGCCAGCATGCGGCTGCAGCCATCACCATCAACCCACCGCATACGATACTTTTCTGAGAGACTGACTCCGCCGAACCTCGAGCGGCCCGCCAGCATGCGGCTGCAGCCATCACTATCAAGCTCCGCTATAAAAGGGACCCTCCAGATATGCTAATCCCTCTAATCTCTAAGCTCTCCTCTTCTCCTCCAAAGCTCCGGAACTCATTTTCAAGTACTCCATTCCTGTTGGCCAGAGCTAACTTGATCGTCGGAGGGTCCTTCCGGAGCCACCCCGCACCGGCTCCGGACGGAACTTTATTTTGCAGGTCCCCGACGGCGATCTCATCGGCCTCCGCTCCAGTGGACTCCGACGATGACCAGATTCTACGTCAACAAGTGGTATCTTAAGAAGATGCCTTCATCAGATTTTGTATCAAATTTATCTGAATTATCCTTACCATTATTTAGAACAAAGCATTTACAACCAAAAATATGAAAGTAACTTATGTTTGGTTTTCTATTTTTCTAAAGTTTATAAAGGATTTTCTTTAATATTGGCCTTATCAATGCTCTATTTAGAATATAACATACTGTATTGATAGCTTTAGCAAAAAAATATCTTAAGAGATGGCTTTCACACAACATGATTTAGGCTATTTTTTCTAGGATTCTATTTTTTCTTTCAATAATTTTATTTTGTTGAGATGTTCTAGGAGTAGAAAAATTATGTTCAATCTCTATTTCATTACAAAAGATTTCAAAATATTGATTTTCAAACTCCGTTCCATGATCACTTCTAATACAAATAATAGAGAGGGTCTTTTTATTTGAAACTTTTTTGAAAAATTTAGTAAATGCAGAAAAGGCTTCATTTTTTTGTGCTAAAAATAAATTTCAAGTAAATCTCAAAAAATCATCTACAATCATAAGTCCATATTTCTTACCACCTAGGCTTGTGATCCTAGTTGGTCTAAATAAGTCCATGTGAAGTAGTTCAAGAGGTATAGAAGTTGAAACAATATTTTTTGATCTGAAAGAGCTTC
Source organism: Cocos nucifera (assembly GCA_006176705.1). NCBI lineage: Eukaryota > Viridiplantae > Streptophyta > Magnoliopsida > Arecales > Arecaceae > Cocos > Cocos nucifera. Next base: position 217,639 of record QRFJ01000165.1, on the reverse strand, counting down.
TAGTTTATTTTCTTAATTGACATGTATTACAAATTTTATTTTTCTCAAAGTTAAATTTTGGCAAATATTTTACAAGATCCATTTTAATTAATTTAGAGATCAAATCCATGCTAGCATGTCCTAGTCTACGATGCCATAGCGAACTATTTTTATTGATCTTAGCATTCATTGCAACTAAATATTAACTTTTTTGATGGAAGAGTCATCCAAATTAACTAAGTATACATTTCCATGTCTATATCCAACAAGATCAATGCTATTATCAATGGAACTAGTGATAATGCATAGGAGTGATTTAAAAACAACTTTAAATCCTTTATCACAAAGTTGACTTATGCTTAGTAAATTATGCTATAAGCCATATACTAGAAGTATATTATCTACAAAGGTAGAAGAAGTGAGGCATATTTTACCACTTTTGATAACGTGTCATTTGCCATTATCATCAAAGATCATAAGTCCTCCTACTTTAGCTTCAAGAGTGATAAAATGCTTCTTCTCATCGATCATGTACCTTAAGTAGCCACTATTTAGATACTATTTTTCTTTCTTTCTATTAGCTACAAGATACATTTATAATAAAAAATCAAGTGGAGGTTTTATGTACCCAAGTCATCTTGAGTACTTTAGGATTAGTAACCATGATTCCTTTGGGAATCCGTACATTTTTATTGTTTAGATTATTTTTTATTTTTTAAAATTGCAATCATAAGATTTGTGTTCAGATTTTCCACAACAAAAATAGATTATATTTTGTAAAGTTGAAGATGAATCTTTCACAAAAAAATTCTTTAAAAACTTCTACTTCTTTTGAGTTCTAAAATCAATTTCAGCTTTGTTAAAAATAGTCTGTTAATTGTTGAGTATCATTTACAATTTTTTAGAACTTAATGTCAACTTATCAATGATGGATTTATATTTTTCAAGTTCTTTCTTTAAGTTCTGATTTTTTTGTAGAAATGAGCTCTTTTTCTTTCAATATTTCTTTCTTATTTTTTATCAAATTTTGATTAATCAATTTTAGATTTTTTTCTTCAAGGCTAGCTTTCTAAGATCACTATACAAATCATAAAATGCCTCTTGTAATTCATCGAATGAAAATTTAGATTGTGTGTTAGGTGTTACCTTATCGTCTTGAGCCATAAGACAAAAGTTTACCACTTTGTATTCTTTTTTATCTGAACTTGAATTTTCACTATTACTCCAAGTTGCCATCATTATCTTCTTTTTTACTTTCTTGAAGGATTTCCTCAATAAAAAACAGTCTACCTTGAAATGATCCGGTTTCTTACATTCAAAGCATGAAGGCTACTCCTTGTCTTTATCTTTCTCTCAATCTTTACTAGCTTCATCTTTGGAGAAGGATCTTCTTTTGAAGTTTGGCCTTTTCTTCCTCATAAATTTTCTAAACTTTTGAGTTATAAGAGCCATTTCTTCATTATTATGTTCTTCTTTGGAATCTTCATTTTCTTCATCTTCTTCATCTTCTTTCTTTGCTATGGACTTGAGGGCCACGGTCTTCTTTTTCTTGACTTTATCTTCTAAATTTTGCTTCATGGTTAACTCATGCATCATGAGAGAGCCAAGAAGTTCTTTAAGGGGCAAGGTGTTAAGATCCTTTGCTTCTTGTATAGCCATCACCTTTGCCTCCCATGTTTGAGGAAGAGACCTAAGAATTTTTCTCACGAGTTCACTATTAGTATATGATTTTTCTAAGATTTTAAGTTTATTTATAATATCAGTAAATCATGTAAATATTTTGGTAATACTTTTAATTGATTCTATTTTACAAAGTTCATACTTATGCACTAACATATTTATTTTAGATTTCTTTACTTGATTGCAGTATCCTCATGGGTAACCTCAAGTCTATCCCATATTTTTTTGGCTGAAATATAAGTAGAAATCTGATTGAATTCATTAGCATCAAGTGAGCAATAAAGCATTCATTGCTTTAGCATTCAATTGAGCCAACTATTTATCATTTTCATCCCATTCTCTTTTGAATTTAGAAATTATATTACCCTTAATGATAATTATGGGTGTGTGTGGTCTATTGATTATGATACTTCATAAGTCACAATCAAGTGCTTGAATAAATATGTGCATGCGTGCTTTCTAATATGTGTAGTTAGAACCATCAAATAAAGGAGGCCTATTTATGAATTGCTCTTCCATTAGAAAGATATTTAATTGAATTATCATCTTGATCGATTATTCTATGTCAAATGAATAACAAACAATATTAAAGTACCTGCTCTGATACCACTTATTGCTTAGAAGAACAATCCAAGAGGAGGGGGGAGAGTGAATTAGATTTTTCAAAAACTTTTTCAGATTAATGAGTATATGTGCAGAATAAGAATATTTATATGATAAAAATATAATGATTGAATGAGTAGAAAATAATTATAGCTAATAGAGAGAATCACACATAAAGTCATAAAATTTTTATAGTAGTTTGATGTCAAACCCAACACCTACGTCCACTCCTTAAGCACTTCACTTGAGAATTTCATTATAAGCACCAAGATTATAATAAGATTATTTTTTTCAGGTTTACAATCCAAATCTAGTTGGTTTTGCAGGCTAGCCAACCAAAATCTAATCCCAAGCCACTCCTAGGCTTGTACAAATCCAAATCAAGACTTAGATGAGCCTATTCTCCAAGTTTTAATCATTTTAAAATTTGAAATACAAAAATTTGAAAATGTAACAATTTAAATACAAATAAACTTCTTAAAAAGTTGATTTGAAGCTTTGATGTATAAGTTAAGTTATTGGAGGGCTTTTGCAATGAATACTTCCTTCACTTGAGAATGCCTTGATTGCACAATTGGTTGAGTGATTAAACTGTAATGAAAACTCTTTAAAGCTCACAAGTTGGACTGCATAGAATTTTTGAATAATTACAGATATTTTTTTTTCTTTTTTTTATTTATTTCTTATATTTTTTTTTTTATTTTAATATGGTCTTAGAAGTCTTCTAATCCAAGTTAGGAACATCAAAAATAGATTTGTAGCCATTAAAATAGTAGAAAAAGCTATTTAGAGCATTTTGAACAAAATCTGGGCGGTTCTGGAAACTAATCATTAAAGCTATCAAGAGCTTAGGAGTCAACTCCAGTCATAGAGCAAAAAATCCAACATTCAGTCTTTTCTGTGCCATGCTAATTTTGTGTGCCAGAATTGGCTTTTAGATTTCGTGAGTCGACCTCAGTTGTAGAGTAAAAAATTTAGCATTCTGCCTTTGAATTAGTGCCCTCTTGAGACATGAGTCAGCTCCTACTTTTCTTGAGTCGACTCCTACTATCTTGGAGTCAACTCTAGCAACATGGTCCAAAATAGTGTCTTCTATTTTTGAGTCTGGTGCCTATCTGACTCCTTGAGTTGGCCCTTTCTAATATAGAGTCGACTCCTAATTTGTGTTAAGTGCCGAAACTATGCTAGATTTAACTTTAAACTTTTCTTGAGTTGATGCATGATCCAGTATTCTTTGAAAAATATTTGGCCTAATCTCTTTTACTCTTCTTTCTTGGTTCTTTCAATCAAATACATGGAGTTTCATTGAGATTGGTTCTTATGTTCCTAAACTTTTACTTCAACCAAATTATTAGTACCAAAATAAACTTAAGTGTTTTGTTATTCATCAAAATCATACTTGGGGTCAATATGGCGGGGTCGGGTCATTGGGAAGGAGGACGCATGGGGAGCGGGGAACACTGGAAAGAACACGTGGGGAGCAGAGAAGGCATGGTGGAATTTTTTTGATCAAAAATTTTTTTCCTACCAATGGGGTGAGTGAAGGTTTATGAATGGACTATTACTAACAATAAGACTACCATCGGTAATACAATCGACAAAATCAAAGTTTCTATGCCAAAGTTATTAGCGATGGCAAATCCCATCGCTAATAACAAAATACTATCGCTAATAATATTAAACTTCATTAAAATACTAAATTTTAATATTAATTTTTTTAAAAAATTTAGTAATTATCAATGGCAAAATGCCGCCTGTAATGCCATCGAAAAAAAATATCACCAATGGCAAAAGTGTCACTAATACAAAAATGCCATCACTAATAATATTAAATTTTTTAAAATATTTTTTTTAAATTATTAGCAACGGCAAGCTCTTAGTTGCTAAAGCCATTGCTAATAATTATAATTTTTTTAAAAAAAATATTTTAATTTTAATTTTTTCTTCTAGGTCATTTTTTGGATAATTAAAAATCAACATTGGATTTTATTAAATTTTTGAACTTAATTAATTTATGGATTGAGTCCTAATTAATTTAAAATAGATTCAATTTAATTAGGCTTGACTTAATTTGAGGTTAATTGGATTTGAATATTCTAAATAGAATTTGGATTCAAAGTCTAATTGAATTAGGTTTGACAGATTTCAAATTAGATTCAAATTTAAATCAAATAGAACATAAATTGAAATTCTTTTTTTTCTAATTGATTTAAATCAAATCAAATTTAATTAGGTTTCACTCAATTTTAAAATAATTTGATTTAAAATCTAATTAGGACTTGGATTCGATGTCTAATTGAATTAGATTAGATAGAATTTTGAATTGAATTTGAATCGGATTCCAATTGGATTTGGATCGAACCTAAGCTGAAAACTATTTTCTCATAATTAATTTTAATTAGATTAAATTTAATTAGGATTGACTTAATATGAAGGTAATTGAATTTTATTATCCAAGTAGGACTTGGATTTTAAAGTCTAATTAAATTAGGATTGATAGATTTTCTAATCAGATTTAAATTGGATTTAAATTGGATTCGAATTGAACCTAAATTAAAAATTATTTTTTTCTAATTGATTTAGATTAGCTTTATTTGATTAATCTTGACTTAATTTGAGGTCAATTAGGTTTTATAATTCATGTAGGATTTAGATTTGAAGTCTGATTGAATTAGGTTTGATAGGATTTCGAATTAGATTCGAATTGAGTTCGAATTGGATTCGAATGTAATCATAGATCAAGTTCTAATTAATATAAATCAGCTTAAATTTAATTAGACTTAACTTAATTTGAACATAATTAGATTTTACTATCCAAGTAGAACTTGAATTAAAAATCTGATATGGTTTCGAATTAGATTTGAATTGGATTCGAATTGAATTCGAATCGAATCCAAATTAAAAATTATCTTTTTTAGTTATTTAAATCAACTTAAATTTAATTAGGTTTGACTTAATTTAAAAGTAATTAGATTTTACTATCTAAGTAGAATTTAAATTAAAAATTTAATTAAATTAGGATTGATAGGATTTCGAATTGAATTCAAATTAAACCTAAATTAAAAATTAATTTTTTTAATTAATTTAATTAAATTGACTTAATTTGAGATTAATTTGATTTTATAATCTAAGTATGATTTGGATTCAAAACCTAATTAGATTAGGTTTGGCAGAATTTTGAATTAGATTCGAATCATGTTCGAATTGGGTTTGAACCAAGGTCTGGATTATTAGCGACGACAAAACTTTCTTCACTAATTCCAACATAAATAATATTTTAAAATATTCTTTTTTTTCTAGTTTATTATTTTTAAAAAATTATTGGTGATGGAAAGTTTTTCATCATTAATATCCAAAATCAGCCATTGCTAATATATATTTTATGTTTAAATATTATAAAAATATTTAAAAATTTTAAATAATTTTAGTGATGGCTTAAGCCATCGCTAAAAGTGACTTATTAGCAACGACATTTTCTTTATCACTAATAATTAAAATTTACTATCATTAATATTTTTATTTTGAAATATTTTTAAAAATTAGATTTTAAGAGACGACTCTTGCTATCGCTAATAGCAAGATTGCCGTCACTAATAGTATTACCAATGGTATTTATCTTTATCGGTATTGCGGTGGTAAAAAGTCGTTATTAGCAATGGAAGTTTTTGCCATCGCTAATACCATCGCTAATATCCATATTTCTTATAGTATATTGTGGTGAGCTCTATTGGGATTCATTTTATAAGAAAGCTTATTAACCAGTTCTCAACATAATGTTCAGTTTCCAAACATAGACATAAACTAGCATATAGTCCATGCAATGCATGGGATTTTTTACAAACATGGACATCAAAATACAAATTATTTAAATAACATGGTAGTAGATACTGGCATTATCATATATTAGGTGTTTTCTTATGTTCTTTGTCTCAAAATTTTTTACAATCTGACTTGTATATCTTGGAATAATATTTTTATCATTAGCTATTTGTGAATGCTTACTATTTAGTAGAATAATCAGACTTTTCACCGTGCATCAATCGTATATTAGTTTGTAGTTTAAATATATGACAACGATCCCATAGATATGATCTATTAATAGAAACTTGAACAATATTTTCTCTTGGACCATTATGAATAACAGGTAGAATTTATCTAAAATCTCTACCAAGAAGGGCTACCTTTCCTCCAAAAGGTTTGTAAGCATTCTCAAGATCTCCACACTGCGAGATATCCCTTAAACTTCTATCCATAGCATCGAAACAATATCTAAGCCATTGGAGCTTTATCCCAAATAACAACCCTTGCACTTATCATTAACTTTGCAACATTACCATCTAGTTTAATCTCATAAACTCACTTCACATTGACTTCTCATTACTGATCTGCTTTTCAGGTTTATGCTTCTCAATCAATCCATTGGTGGGATTTGTTTAAATTCTTCTTTGTTCTCATTCTATCTCGCAGGCATCAAAGGCTATACAATGAGAACCGCCCGTGGATGATCTTATAATTTGGTCGAGCCATCAATTTCTTTATAATTATAATATTTCTATATGGTCTGCTAGTTCATCACCACTCAATGTGTTTCAATTACCAATCTCCTCTATTATAGTCTTAATCAATCATTATACTCCTTTGAATGGGTATCTTTTGTATGTATGGGCTTTTGTTTTGGGAGGTACCCTTAATATTTGTGTTTCCATTTTGGATGTCTACCTAAAGTAGTCTGTAAATATTTTCTACATCTCTTTTAATACAACTAATGCTCTTTACTTTACCAAAAAAAGGAACTGAAAAAAATTAGTTCTAGAGAGATGACAATTTCTTTGCATGCACGCACATATATGGTCACAACATAATATAGGATTGCTTCAAAGTTCATCGGTATTCATATTCAAGCAATTCACCATATAGCATAAAAACTAAGGAAAATGATATCCAAATGCAATAATTATCATTTTCCATGGTCTCAATTTTGTATCACATTTCAAATCATCATAATATTGTCCTAAAATTTAATTATGTTGACTATTAAGCTGCCAGAATGTTGTTATAAGTTGCAGTTGTGTTGATAGATAGATATCTAACCTAATCTTATATATATATGAAAGCAAAAACTAAGAGAAATTAGATTATGAATTTAACCTGTCCATGTAAGCATAAGATTATCACCTACTAATGCCATTTGAATCAAAATAAATCTTCAATATGCCATGTAAAAATAGAGAGAGTGTATAAAAAGTATTATGTTATTTAAGCATTGAAAGAATATTAAAAGCACCGCAACAGAATGAAAAGTATTATACTATTAAAATATTGAATTTAATAAATCATTAATAGTTGTTCATCTTTTCATTCCACTATCATTGTATATAGTTGAGAATTTGGATTGACACTAGAAATTTAGATAGATAGATATATCACCTGTTCTTTTATCTTGGGTTTGCTGCTTCAAATTTTATGGATTTGTTGTTTATAATGGTTGGATATTGTTTGGAAGAAGTTTTCCCATTATTGGTAGTATTATTGGAAGTGGAAGATATAGTTTCATATTATGTAATCTTTTTTCTATCTATTATTGTCTACTACTTTCGTTTTGCTTAGTCATTTACAATCATTTGGATATTTAAATGGTGCTTTTATTTAGATTTGACTATGTATCAAATGATGTTTAGAAAAGGCCTTTGATAAGAGCATTTTTTTTTAATTACATTTTATATATCGTTGGTAGAGAGACTATACTTGAAAATAAAATCTATAACAACGTTAAGAATGTTGATCATGGACTATCACCATCTATATTCATATTATCATTATTTTATATTCATTATCTTTCATTGAAGAATGTCATATATTATTTATCAACATCAATTTCATAATTATTTTTTATTTATTATCAAATTAAATGATTGATTATATAAAATAATAAATTATGTGACTTAGAATTCATGTGCAATGCATGGGCTCAAAACTAATATATATATATATATATATATATATATATATATATATATATATATATATATATATATATATATATATATTAAAATGGAGGCTCTATGTCAGTAGAACTCTTTTTTTGCCATGTGGGAGAATTCTCTATTTCCCACGTATTCGAAAAAGCCATAAATAGCTCAAATCAGAAAGTTAAATGTTTTTTCTTTAATTGTAAAAGGTTCTAAATGTATGATCTCTTGGGTGAGAGAAGAAATAAACCTCCACCTTTCTCTCCCGCTTCTTCCCCAATTTTCTCTCCATCTTCCTAAATTTCTGAAGAAGAGCAATCGAAAGAAGGAATTGTCATGGTGGCCATCGTGAATGCAATCATCTCGAGATCTCCTAGGTTGGAGAACAAATAAACCCGCTTATCTCTCTCTTTCTCCCACCTCTTCCCCTAATTTTCTCTCCATCGTCCTAAATTTCTGAAGAAGAGTGATCAAAAGAGGGAATTGTCATGGCAGCCATCGTGAATACGATCGTCTCTATCCAAGATCTCCACCCTACATTACTCTCCTCAAGTCCCTTCCAATGGATCTCTAATTGTAGTTATTCATAGGATCCTTAATTTTTGAATGGGAATTATTTGAGGCAAGTGGTGATCGGTTGATTTTAGGTTTCTTGAATGAATTGGATTTTATTTTCTTTAGTGATTTCTATTTTGATTTGCTACAAGTTATGCAATATCTGAAGAAAGTGGATGGTTGAGCATCTAATTTCCTCTCCATTGATGATTTGATTGTTTATAATCAGATCATCGAGATGATGGACCGTGCGTACTTTGTTGGAAGGAATGAGACCTTGTGCATAAAGTCCATGCCCCCTCCCTCCCGCCACCCTGAGTGAAGGATGTCCAACGGCATTGACAATGACGAACATCGAGATCCTATCTTGGATTAGCACCATGCTCCAACTTAGCCTCACCAAGGTGGAGGAGGTACTCACTTCTGATTCCTGAAGCTCTTCTTCACCTCTTCTAGGATTTTTATCGACTTAATGATCTTTTTTTATTATTTTCTCTCTAGGATCTGGGCTGGAATAGTTCTTTAAGGTTTTTATTTTTTTTTTCCTTGAATGAGTTTAAAAGAATCTATTGTTTGACCATATTCTTACAAGATCATACTTCAAGAATGGGTTTGTTGGGAATTAATGATGAAGTTAAATAATTGGTGTCATTATATTTTGATTGGTTTTCGTGAGGTCAAGCTTTCAATTATTGGCAACTAATCTTGAATTTAATTTTTGTTTACCTTTGGATGTAAACCTCTATGGAGGTAATAGTGCTCTCTTTGGGATCCGATGTTGGATTAGTTCTTTGAGGTTTTTTTCTTGAAATGGGTTTAAAATAATTGATTGCAAACCAGATTCTTGCAAGATCATATGCAATTATTTATCACATGCATTTTTTATATTAAAAATTATTAAAAGAAATGAATAGCATTTTCCCCTTGAACATGATCCCAACTAAGCAGCTCTCTATAAAGAAAATGGGCCCAACTTAAATGCTAGGAAATAATTCTTGCTAATGCCAACTTAAATACTATTCCATTAATAGCACTTTGAATAAAATATTTCTAATTTATCATTAGTTAAATTTTTTTTGGAGCAAATTGGTAACTTTTTGACTTCATGTATTGGGATGAAAAAAAATCATGTAGACATTGAAACTAAACTAAGAACTTGGCCTTGAATCCCACCAGGTCAAATTCTGATTCCAAAACAGTTGGATATGCAATTACTTATCACATACGTTTTTACTTTTAAAAATCATTTAAAGCAATGAATAGCTTTTTTTTCCTTCATCATGTATTTAAAGCAGGGCTAGCATTTTTTCCTTGAACATAATCCCATCTAGGCAACTCTCTATGAAGAAAATGGGCCCAACTTAAATGCTAGAAAATAATTCTTACTGATGCTAGCTTAAATACTATTTCATTAATGACACTTTAAATAAAATATTTCTAATTTATCATTGGTTGAATTTTTTTTGGAGCAAATTGATAACCTTTTGACTTCATGATTGGGATGAAAAAAGAATTCAACCATTGAAACTAAACCATGATCTTGGTCTTGAATCCCGCCAAGTCAAATTTGGATTTCAAAACCATTGGATATAGAATTACTTATCACATCTATATAAAATACTAAAGCAGCTCCACCAGGGGCATTTAATGGAGGTAGTTGAGGCTTATGTGTTAAATTTACGGTCCTCCATCGGTTGTACATGTGGATCTCAATAAAATGACATAGTCCAATTAGTTCTCCCCATGTATGGCACCTCTCCGTATCAACAACTTTATCCCAAATTTTTTAACAAAAATAAATTCTTTTAAAAAACTTCATTTTCATATCATATAATACATTTATTAATATATTTTAATATCTAAGTTTTTGTTAGTATTTATTAACCTTTTTGGGTATTGTTATTGACTATTTTATATATTATTAAATAATTAAGTAATATATTTTGATCAATCTTGGAAAAAAGAATTAACAATGTCATTGTTAACAATTGGCTACCATTAATGCTAATTCCATAGACCAGTAATGAAGGTTTTGAAATGGACCAATTACCCAGGTAGGTGTTAATAGCAGCTCCCAATTCTTTTTCAACCGATTAAATGGGTTGGTCTGAATAAAGCTCCCACTAATTTTTCAAAACCATGCACCTAAAATTAATTCATGTTTCTTCAACCATTATCCATGATTTTTAAATTCTTTGCTCTATTATGATTAATTAATATTATGACTAAATATTTTTGTATCTTAAGAGCACGTACTATTTTAAAAATAGAAATTGATTGATTTTTAATCTTTTTAATGAATACTGTTGAATAATAATGAACCAAATTAATAGATTTTTATTTTGAATTTTTCACTGATTTCTTGAAACCATGCACCTAAAATTAATTCATATTTCTTCAATCATTATCCATGATTTTCAAATTCTTTGCTTTATTATGATTAATTAATATTATGACTAAATATTTTGCATCTTGGAAGCATATACTATTTTAAAAAAAAAGAATTGATTAATTTTTAATCTTTTCAATAAATACTAACAAATAATAATGAGCCAAATTAATAGATTTTCATTTTGACTTTTCAATTTTCCTAATTAACACTAACCAATAAGAATTGTCTAAATAAATAGACTTCTATTTTGGATTTTGGTATTTAATATGTGAGTTTTTGTTAGAATTTATTAATCTTTTTTGGTGCTATTATTGACTATTTTATATATTATTAAGTAATTAAGTAGTATATTTTGATCGATCTTGGAAAAAAGAATTAATAATATCATTATTAACAACTGGTCATCATTAATGCTAATTCCATGGACCATTAATGAAGGTTTTGAAATAGACCAATTATCCAGGTAGGTGTTAATAGTAGCTCCCAATTCCTTTTTCAACCTATTAAATGGGTTTGTCTTGATAAAGCTCCCACCAATTTTTCGAAACCATGCACCTAAAATTAATTCATATTTCTTCAATCATTACCCATGATTTTCAAATTCTATATTCTATTATAAAGCCTACTAGACATAACAATATTTAGACTAAAATCCTCATCCTATCCATTATATTGAGCATTATTATTTTCCTTCTATATTCTCATTTCAGCATGGCCATGAGATTTGATTCTATAGAAGATATAACTTTACTAAGGGAGAATTGGAGGATTAAAGTAAGAGTGGTTCAGATGTGGATGATGCTCAGATTTAATCTTTCTGAAGAGGTTAATAGTATCAAGATGGTTCTTCAAGATGTAATGGTGAGGCATTGCCGATTCTAGTATTTTTATATTTTTTTATTCGTTAATCAGTAGTTAATTTTATATATATATATTTTTCATTAGGAATTGAGGATTCATGCAATGGGAAGATGTTATTTTGTTAAAAAATTTAAGAATATTAACTCAGAAAGAAAAAAATTTATTATAAGTTAGTTCGGGATTGGTCAAAATAGTGGTTCTTATAGGACCACTAATCATCCCTTTAAAATTAACTTTCAATACTCCACTATTGGGGATATCAGCTATTTTGATACTACTTTGTTAAGGATCTAGTATCAAAATATTATGATAAAAAAAATAAAATAAAATAATAACACCATCAAGTATGTAGATCAGTCTAAAGGCTCGTCTTCATAGGACATGCAAAGCTTCACTATGAGAAAAAAATCAAACAATACAAGAGAAACTTACCACTCAATTCTTGTACAAGAATAGCTCAATAAGAAGCCCCAAATCCTCATAAAAGCTATCTAAAATCTATCAAAAAGTCTCTCAGTACCTTCAGAATATTGCCAACTTTTCAACATTATAAACGGTTTGTTAATCAGAGTTATATAAACTTCAAAAACTCAAAAATAGTATTCTAGTAGAAAATCTAGTCCTAAATCCACTCAAGATCGATCTTGGACCGTCCGATCATGATCGGCTCCCTCCTAGGTCGTTGGATCGTGCATAGTAGTCCTGATTAGGCTTGAATCAATTTTTGACTATCAGATCATGATCGAAAGCTCTTCCAGCCATCGGATCGTACAAAATAGCGCTCCATCATGTCTTATCAAATCCAGATCAAATCCCAGTAGTTTGATCATGACCGGCTCCTCTTTGAGCCATTCGATCATGATCGGTCCATAGAATAGTACCATGGACCACATGAAATAACCTAAAAATGGATTGGGGGTCCATGCAGGCGCCCATGAGCCGATGGTCCATTGTGGATCATGCTCCACCGCATGGGCTGGGTGCCCGCGCAGCTTGCTTCTGCATGGCCCGCGCACGCCCCCCACCCATGCTCGTGCAGTCGATCGATTTGGGCTGCACCATCGCCATCCGATTTCACCTATGGGCCCCTTTGATGGGCCCGAAGGTTGCCTACTTTATTTTGATCTTCTTTTGCACGTATCTTCTCCGTCTGGACTTCGTTTGGACTGTTCTTGGGCTCGTTAGATTTCGTTCGTCATCCTGGACCTCATTTTGGACTTATTATGGATCAAATTTTAATATTTTTCTCAATAATTTTTACCTCAACTTGATATTCGGTCTTCATTTGTCTCTAAGAGCCTGTAATCTATCTCGCCCCCATGCCCTATGGCACGTCTGTTGATCATGGATGGATAAATATGAAAGTAGAGCCAGGCTACTCGATCCCACCTCTATCGACTATCGTGATCCTTCTAACTTGAGACCTACTCGAGGTAGCATCCTACGGCAATAGAAACTTCACTTTGCGACATCGCATGTCATCCTCCCAAGTCTCTCATCCCATGCCTGATCCATCTCCATCTGGAGCTCTACCTTGCATTAGGATCCCTGATATGAGGTAATATCCTCCATACTTTTTTCTTCTTAGCATCACCCTACTATCGTACATGACCTTTAGGATTTCTTCATCAGTTTTCTATCTGAAGCTAGTCGAATCTAGTCTGCTCAGTGAGATTAGATTCTTTTTAAAGCTGGGTATGTATCGAACCTCCCCTAACTTTTTCACTATTTCATCATGGAGATTCATGCTGACCGTCTTATTGCCTTTGATCTCATAGCTTGATCCATCTGACAGAAATATAGTACTCTCATTGATCTTCAGGGAGTCAAATATCTCCTCTCTACAACATACATAATGAAAATAAGCAAAATCTATAATCCACTAAGAGAAAGAAGTAGATACATCATCAGTAACCAGAAGAACATCATCATTATCTTCTGTATCGCTATTGACCACCGTCATAGTAGCTCTCATCTGATCCTTGAGTTATGGGAAATCCTTGACTCAATGCTCCAACTCGTCGCACCTGTAGCATCTGATCTTGCTTTGATCCCTCATCTTGAATTTGGATCGTTCTTCTCACAATTCTCTACCACTCCATCTACTGCCTCCTGCTCTTCCAAAAATTACCAAAATTGAGCTGCCACCATCTGAGCTCAAAACTGGATTCTCCATCCTAGGAACCTCATAATGGAGTATTGCTGTAGTGACCTCGTCCATCTTGATGGTGCTCTTTTTTACTAGAAGAGCAGTTACCAAAGACTCATATGAAAGAGGAAGCAATGCTAGTAAGACCAATGCTTTGGACTTCTCCTCAACTTTTCACCAAGACTAAGAAGATCGGTGAAGATCTTCTGAAAGTTGGATAGATGCTTCCGCATGCTCTGACCTTTATCTATCCATAGCTAGTAGAATGGTCTCTAAAAAAATAGGTGTTGGTGAGCGACTTTGCCATGTACAACTTCTCGAGCTTTGACCATAGTGTCATCGAAAAAATCTCACTAAGTACATGGATTATGACATCATCTATTAGGTACAAGCGGATTGTACTCATCGTCTGCATCTAGATCCACTTTTAATCCTTCACCTCCATGGTAGCTGGCATCTCATCATTCAAGAGAGCATCGATCAACCCATGTTGGATGAGGACATCTTTTATCCTTGCTTGCCATAAGAAAAAATGATCCTTCCCAATAAACCTATTGATCTCCATCTTGATTGCACTTATCTTCTTCATATTCTTCAATCTTTATCCACTACTATAATCTGCACTCTTGTACTGTCTAGCTCTGATACCAATTATTGGGGGTATCAGCTACTCTGATACCACTTTATCAAGGATCTAGTATCGGGATATTGTGGCAAAAAGAAAGAAAAAAATAAAATAAGAACACAATCAAGTACGTGGATCAACCTAAAGACTTACCTCCATGGGGCATGCAAAACTTCACTATGAGAGAAAAATCAAATAATATAAGAGGAATTTACCACTCAATTCTTGTACAAGAATCTCTCAATACAAAGCTCCAAACTCTCATAAAAGCTTTATAAAATCTATCAAGAAGTCTCTCAACACCTCCAAAATATTGCTAGCTTTCCAATGCAATAAACGATTTATCAATCGGAGTTATATAGACTCCAAAAACTCAAAAATAGTATTCCAATAAAAAATTCAGTCCTAAATCTAGTCGAGATCGATTCTAGACCGTCCGATCATGATCGGCTCCCTCTCAAACCATCGGATCATGCATAGCAAACCTAATCAGGCTCGAATCAATTTCTGACCATCAGATTATGATCAGGAGCTCTTCCAATCATCGAATCATGCAAAAAGTGCTCCATCATGCCTTATCAAAGCCAAATCAAATTCCAACCGTCCGATCGTGATCGGCTCCTCTTTGAGCTATTCGATTATGATCGATCCATGAAATAGTACCGTGGACCATGTGAAATGATCTGAAAATGGGTTGGGGATCCATATGAGTGCCTGTGAGCTGGTGGTCCACCGTGGACCGTGCTCCACCATGTGGGTTGGGTGCTTGCATGGCCTGCTTTCGCATGGCCCATGAGTACCCCCCACACGCGCTCGCACGCCCAACCAGCCCAGCGCATGGCTAGCTTAGTGTCGCTGCGTGCAGCCGGTTTAGGCTATGCCACCACCGTCTGACACCGCCTGTGGGCCCCTTCGGTAGGCTTGAGGATCGCCTATCTTGCTCTGATCTTCTTTCGCACGTATCTTCTCTGTCTGGATACCGTTTAGACTGTTCTTGGGCTCGTTGGATTTCGTTCATCATCCTGGACCTCATTTTGAACTTATTGTAGATCGAATCTTGAGGCATTTTTTTAACATCCACCAATGTCTATGTCACTGAGGATGATTCTAGGATATCCATGTATGGTTTTGAGTTGACTCGATTCATAGAGATAACCTCAAGCTAAGCTGATGAGAATTATTTGGTTGGTAAGATTACTTCATTGTATATTATTTTTAGTATAAGTATCATGATATTCTTTAAAATATTATCCTATTTTTTATCATATATAAATTAATTCTTATTTCATATTTGTTATGGTTCTTATAGATATTGTTAGCAAGTCATCTACTGTTGGTGAATTGGAAGAAAGCTGTAAGGATGGCAATAATCAAAAGAGAATGAAGATAGAGCTTCAAGATATAGAATAATTTTTAATTTTTTAAAAATATGATAATATAGCAAATCACTGTTGATGCACATGTATCCTGATCATGTGTTTAATATTTTTTCATTCTGTTAACATGTATTCTGTTTCACTCTTGATGCATATGTATTTTGTTCACTATTGTTTTATGCAAAATGGGCCGCCAGATATGAAAAATTGTTGTGAAGTTTTTTACTTTGTTTGTTTATTCTATTTTAGTATTAAATTACACATTCATATAAATGTATTTCTATGCTTGTCGTCCATTGAATAGATCATAAAATAACAAATAGTTCATATAGCTTGGTAGTGGGCTAGGAGCACCTTTCCATCGTGCAACTAAAAAAAAAAAATACTAAACATATGTATATAATATAAATTTATTAATATTCTTCTTAAATGTTTGTGGGTGTAGGAAAGTACACTCCACCCAAAATGATAAATACTCAGCACTATTTATGTTTTTGTATTGAATTATTCAAATTTTATAGAGGCAATAGAATGATTTGTACGCTGTTGGGATCTTTGCTGACAATGTTGCTGGAATTATCCAATACCCAAAATGGCCCTACTATTATTATTGTCCAGTGGTGTAAGATTAAAGACTTCTATGGTATGCATTCTCTATACATGAGTTAATTTTGACTTATGTGTAATTTCATCAGTATATGATTTTACGTATATTTAATTATTTTTAATATATTTTATATAGGCGATAAAAAGATATCAAATTTTTTGTATGCATCTTGGATGCTCTTTCGAGAGGTCACCGAATTTCTATCTCGGTAACATATCAAATTCTCTCTATGCATCTACAGATATGTGAAAGTGTGTAGCGTAATTATCATCTTTTATACTTCTTTTTATAATAGTTCATTTTTTACAAAGCTCTTTTTTTTATTTTAATAAATTAATTATATAGATTTAATTGATCTTTAACTCGAATGAATATTGAAAAAAAAAGACTGTACCGATATGATTAATAGACATATTAGAGTATAAAATTCTTGGTTCTTTACACGTCATCTTTATTTATGCAGATCCAAGATTAATGAGGTTGCTTTATCACAGCAACCTAGCCAGCTTTGTAGTTAGACCTATTTTTATCGTTGATGATCTTTTGTAGATTCAGGGGAGGAAGACCATTGACGAGATAAAAAAGTGTCATGATATATGTTAAATTCTTGATTTTAAAGTGGATATTTACCCTTCATGTTATCTCTAATCTTTTATTGATGCATTTCAAGAGAATATGTGTGACACTTGCTATGGTGATGAGCATCGATACAGAGCATGGGTAGTTTTACAACTCTTACAAGAAATCCACCAAGAAAGTTGTTCCAGATGGCTCTGGGTTTTACTGTGAGAAGTGCAATGGATTTGTGAATTCTGTTATACCTTGGTAACGATGTAAAATAAATTGACTGGCAGATATTTGTATTAATATCATTTACACTAATTTTATCTCCAACTATTTTGTATAGGTTCAAGATTGAGTTGAGGATGATTGATGAATCTGGTAGTGCTATTTTCATTATTTTTGACCATGAGGCTATTAAGTTCCTCCAATGCACTGCTGTTGAATCGAGAGATTTTATGTATACAATATGTTCTTGGGAGATGGAGTGTTGTGTAGGGTTTGATATATTTTATTTTTTTCACTATAGTTAATTTTTTTGTTCTCTGATTCAACATAGAATTTTAGTGATATCAATCAAACTCCTGAGCATTTAGACTAATTTTTTGGCAAGAAGTTCATTTTCAAAGTACAAATCACTGGTAGGAACATTAGGGGTTATAGCTACATATACTTGGTAATGCATATGACTAATGATGAAGATTTGATTGCAGCCTATTATTTTAATGATGATCAGTGTAGGTACATATTTATTCAAAATAATTTTTTTTTTACAATTATGTATTCCTTTTATGATTAACATAATTTTTATTTTAGATATATGAGAAAGACATTAATAGCATGAGTGGGATGGTGTCGCTACAATTGAGTTTGAAGTGGATAATACCTCTGATGGATTAACACCTACGAAACATAGTTCTCCAGAATTAAGCAACAAGTTAGATGACATTGAAAATCTCATAGCCCAAATGTCTTCCAATTCCAAGAAAGTGATCAAAGTTGAGCGGTAGTTTTATATTTTATTTGTCAATTAGAAGTACTTTTCTTCTACCATAATGATGTACCTTTTTAGTGGTCTATTTCACAATTTATAGTTTCATCAAACCATGTTGATATTTAATATCCATGCTTTTGTTGGTATTTATAAATCTATTTATCATATTTATATATAATTTTGAATGGAATGAAATTAGTTTCTTTTTGGAAAAATACTAGGCTAGCAACCTTTTGAGTGTCCTGATCTCATTTCCCAAGTCTTCAAAATAAAATTAGTGAGCTTCTTCATGATTTAAAACATGAGCAAGTATTTGGGAGAGTTGTAGCAGGTTTGTCTTCTTTCCTATTTCTTGTTACTAATTTTACATCTGATCTTTTCATTTGTGAGTCTCAATTCTAATTCTTTATTTATTTATGCTTAATTTACTAAAGATGAGTTATGGTGCAACAGTAAAGTTGCTCTATTATGACCTACAAATGATAGATCCAAAATATATGTATAACCTATCTATATACGATAAGATGGCATATGTTTAGCATTTTTGCAAGCATGTCATAGTGGAAGGCTCATTTCTTAAGCTATCCTTTTTACTTTTAAATAATTATTTTTTATCCCCTTTATATTACTCTTTTTATATTTTCATAGTTATATATTCTATTGAGTTCCAAAACAATAGGCTTCCATATGTTCGTATTCTTCTATTCCTCCATGATAATAATAAATACCCTTCTATCATAGATATAGATTGTGTTATTTCTGCTAAAATTTTTGATTATAAAATTGATTCAGTTGCTTTTGAGATTGTTCAACAATTTATGATTCATAGATCTTGTGGGATTGTCAATTCTTCTTCTCCTTGCATGATCAATAACAAGTGCACAAAATATTTTTTGAAAAAAGTTTAATAAAGCAATCATGGTGGATGGTGATGGTTTTCCAATATATTGACGAAGGAATGATGGTAGAGTTGTTGAAAAAAATGGAGTATTACTTGATAATCATTATGTTGTTCTTTATAACGTTAATTTATTGGTAAAGTATCAAGATCATATTAATGTTGAGGGGTGTAATCATTCTCGATCAATTAAATGTTTATTCAAGTACATAAATAAAGGCTCAAATCGAGGTATTACACTCTGAAAGAAAATTGGAGATGATTTTGAGGTGAATAATGAGCATCAAAGATTGGTAGTGGATGAGATTAAGCAATTTCTAGATTGCCGATATATTTTAACTTTAGAAGTATGTTGGAGAATATTCGACCTTTGTATTAATTATCATAAGCTTGGCGTTGAGCAACCTAGTTTCCATCTTTCTGATTAGCAATATACTATTTTTTATGATTTTGCTAACTTAATGTAGTGAACCATCCTAAAATTAAAGATACCATATTCACAGAGTGGATGAAGGCAAATCAAAGATATGATGATACGTGATCATTAACTTATACCGAATTTCTAATTTATTAGGTATGGCATAGTAGTATTAAGGAATCCAAACAACAATTATCTGAAAGATGTATCAGAAGAATATATTATGCACATCTTATAAGTGGTGAGCGATTTGATCTATGAATGTTACTAAATGTCGTATAGGATCCTACCTATTATGAGGATATTCGTACTATAGATGGTGTCACATATTCAATTAACATTGAAGGATGCATATCATTCTCTTGGTTTGTTGAATTTTGCTAAGGAATTTAATGAATTTTTGAAAGAAGCTAGCCATTGGGCAATAGGTTAACAACCGAGAGGTCTCTTTGTTGCAATCCTTTTATTTTATGAGCTATCAGATCCACTCAAACTTTGGAAAAAAAAATGGAAGTTACTTTTAGAAGATATTTTTACAAGCAGAGATAGATTTTTCAATTTGATCCATTGCAATTACTAGAATTACAAAAAAAGAATTATGCTCTTTATGAAATTGAATAGTTATTAATTAAAAGTGGTTAGTCTTTGAAAGATTTTTCTCAACTACCTTTGTGAGATGCAAGTCTTCTTGGTTAGAGACAAAATTGCTTAACTCAAGAAGAATTATCTTATAATATTTAGGAGACTATAGAGGCGCATTGAAGATTGTCCGCTGATCTTAATAGTGAGTAGAAGACTATCTATGAAACTATCATGAAGGCAATTTCAGCTGATAATGGTGGTTTATTATTTATTTATAGACCTGATGACATAGAAAAAATCTATCTTTATAAGATAATTTCAGCTGATAATGGTGATTTATTATTTATTTATAGACCTAATGACATAGAAAAAAACCTACCTTTATAAGATTATTTTAGCCGTAGTTAGAGTTGAAGGAAAAATTGCTTAGCTATTGCATCTTTTAGAATCGCTGCTTTACTTCTATCTTGTTGGACTGTACATTTAAGATTTTGTATTCCTATAGTCATCAATGAGAATTCAATTTGTAAGATAAACTTGGTAGTAATGTTGTAGAGTTAATGATAAGTGTAAGTATTATTATTTGAGATGATGCTCCAATGCTTTATAGATATTTTTTTGAAGCTGTGGATAGAAGTTTAAGAGACATCTTGCGGCATATAGATCTCGAGAATAGTTATGAATCTTTTGAAGGAAAGTGATACTTCTTGGTAAAGATTTTAGACAAATTTTGCCTACCATTCATAAAGGTCAAAGAGAAGATATTGTTCAAGTTTGTACTAATAGATCATATCTATAGGATCATTGTTAAGTCTTTAAACTATAAACTAATATGAGATGGATGTGCAGTGAAGCTTCTATTATGAATACTCAAGATATTTTTCAATTCAGTGATTGGATACTAAAAATTAGAAATGGTAATGTTGGAGAAGGGGATGGAGAGTATTTGGTCAAATTTGCACTAGATTTGATCGTCATACCATAGAATGATGGAACTAATAATATAATTTATATTGTTTATTCTGATTTACATTCAAATTTATTAAACAAAGAATATTTGAAAGAAGGGGCTATTCTAGCATCTACTAATGAAATTGTTGATGTGAAGTTGTTTATCTAAGTATATATTCAATTTGTAAAATATCATCTAACTATGCAGAACAAAATCTTTTGTATCCTATTAAGTTTCTTAATTCTTTAAAATTTTCTGAAATACCAAATCATGAGCTGAAATTAAAGATAGAAATTCCTGTGATGTTATTGAGAAATTTGAATTAGAGTGCTGGCCTTTGTAACAGTACTAGCTTGGTAATTGTGAGACTATTTTCCAAAGTTATAGAAGTTGAAATTATCAATGGAAATAATATTGCTGATCTTGGTTTATTCCAAGAGTAGTCATGTCTCCAACTGAATTTAAATAGCCTTTCATATTGAAATGTCGATAGTCTCCTCTTACCATGTATTTTGTTATGACTATTAATAAGAGTTAAGATCAATTATTAAAGCAAGTTAGGATAAATTTGCCGAAACCTATATTTAGCTACGGGCAACTATATGTAGCCTTATCTAGAGTAACTAGTAGGGATGGTCTAAAAGTATTGATTGACAATGGTGACAATTTTGATGATTATTTCTTTACAAAGAAGATTATCTCCAAGGAGATTTTTTCGAATCTACCTACTACCCTTTATATATAAGATTCATAAAAAGTTACAGTCAAACATAAAAAAAATTATCTTATATATTTTGATATTTTATGGTCTATTTGTTATATTGCACGTCAATTCTTTTTCTTGATTTCATGTTTTGTCTATTTTCTTTTTCTTTTCTTTTATGATATTTCACAATCAACTCAAACATGCAGTACAATTTATTAAATGAATTAACAGATACAAGAGATGATTGGAAGACAAGAGTGAGGATTGATAGAATGTGGGATTCAATTAATATGAAGAATAATAATAAGCTTATAAGTTTGGATATGTTATTTACTGATGAAGAGGTAAATTTTTCCTTTTTAACTTCATATTTTTTAGTTTTTAAATTTGTAAAATTTTGTTGCAATAATTGTTAACACTATGCTTTTTAATTTGTTTAACTGTTAGGATAATCATATACATGTTGCAATCAGAAAAAATATGGTGCAATATTTTTGCATGCTTATTGAAGAGGGTTAGATATATTTGATTACTAATTTGAAAGTTATGCATGCCAATGAAATGTATCAGCCAATAAAGAATGATAAGAAGATTTTTTTCATGTGGACTACAAAATTAAAAAGGATATTAGAATATAGGATAAATCTACCTCTATAAAAATTTTACTTTATAAATTATGATGAAATAATGAAGTCAATAATCATATCTATCTTAGTGGTGCAAACAATAACCTATCCTAGAACCTTTTTTTTAAAATCATTTATTGTTTGATTTAACTTATGAATTCTGTTTATCTCTATATTTTGAAGATGTTATTGAAAAATTGGTTGTCGTTGGTTGTTTACAGAATATTTATGTTCAAAACTCAAATGTACCAAGAAGAAATTTGGAATTGTTGATGCTTGAGTATGTAGTTACTTTATGTATAATATATTATTTATTTAATAGTGTATTATTTGTCCTTATGATTCAATTTGATATAATTGTAGTGAACTGAAGATAAAGATGATCACTATTTGGAGTAATGCCACCAATTATATCAACAAAAATGAAATTTCACAAAGTTCTACTCATCTTGCTCCGATTGTTACATCAATAGCTATTAAAGTATTTTGAGGTATTTAAAAATTATATTTTATTTGCTCTTTAATTGTATATGTTTAACTCTTGCTAAGAAGTTTGTATAATAGGTGACTACTATCTATCCTCTACAAGTGCAATAAAAAATTACATCAGCATGGATATACCGGAAATGGAAAGTTTTAATAATAGGTATCGTTTAGTTTTTCATTATCTAGAATGTCTTAATTACATTCAAGAGATAAAGAACAAACCATGAACCATATTTTGTATTTTCTTTTTCAGTAAGGATTTATCTGGTATGAATGATTTTCAAGATATATGTCACAAAGCCAGTTACAAAGTTCTTTGATCAACCCATTGACTATTAAAAGGATAACAATTGAGATCAAATCTATTGAATGGGAATCTCATGGATAGGTAATTGAAATTATTAAATACTACGACTTCATTTGTCAAAGAAAAATAAGATGCATTGATGTTGGATTTTGGTGTGAATGAATGCAATATAGAACTTAAGCATCCAATGCCGGTGTTTGTTTTGTATTTAATGCCTAGGATTTTTAGTATGTGCTAAGATAAGAAAAAGAAAATAATTTGTAAGAATTACATAGTTTTTAATATAATTAAAAATTGATCACTCAATATAATATCTCTTACTCATATCTATTAAATTTACAATATTTTTATTCTTGGATTACAATTTTTATTTTTATTTATATTTTTAAATATTTTGATTTGGTTCTATTCATTTTTTTTCTTTAGACATCGATTATAATTACGTGTTAAGGATTCTACTGGATTTGCATTGTTTGTTCTTTTTGATAAAATTGTTGAATGACTCATAGGCAAATTTGCTAAAGAATTATTCATGAAAAAGGTAAGTGCAATATAGGTTTTATATCTTATTCATTCTATTGATTAATTAGTCCATACCTGAGATTCTTTTGGAGATTAAAAACGTTGTAGAAAAAAACTTATATATTCCAAAATAAAGTTGATGAATATAGGGAGGGCAAAGCTATACTGTTCTTAAAGTATTTTTCAATAAATCATACTAGAAATTAGAAAATAATAAAAATCAAGAAAAATCTATTGTGAGTCATATATTCGTAATTTTTACTTATAGATGATTATGTTCATGTATTCTGATCTAATACTTGATAACTAATTTTACAAATTGAAGATAATGAAGTTGAAAGTAATGTTGTTGATAGGACTATAAAGAAAAGAGATATGCATAGAAAATAAATTAGCAGTCCTATTCTACCAAATAATAAGCATTCTGAAATAACTAATGATAAAAATATTGTTTCAAAATATATAAGTCAAATTATAGAAAAACCCAAGACAAAAAAAATATAAGAAAACACCTAACATATGTTGTGATACTTTTTTGCTACAATGTTATTTAAATAATTTGAATAATTTTTTTATTTCATGTTGTATTTCAAATAATTTTGATGTTGTATTTTTATGTCTATATTTTAAATAAATCCTGTGCATTGCATAGGTTATATGCTAGTTATTAACATAATTTCTTGAAAATAGAAAAGCACCTCATAAATCATTCAATCGAACCCAATCCTACCACTTATTTAAGTCAATGTCATATGGTAAGATATTATTTGCAAATTCATCGAGAGTGTGTCTATTGTTCATGATTATTTAGAAAAGAATAAGTGCTACTACAAATATACTGCCAAAATGATAAATTTTAAGATTTTTTGAAAGTTAACAGATGAATATGATATTCTAGTTTTTAGATAATTTGTTATATTCCTAATTTCTTAATTATTCAACCAAGTCATATATATATATTAAAATTCAAAACATTTCAAACAATAACATCTCGGTATCAAAAGATGTCATGAGTTAGTTTATGGTATTAGCTAGGCATATCGGTGAATTATCATAGGATCCATAAACATGATTATATAAAAATAACAACAGATCGATTGATAAACATTTTGAACAAATACAACCAATAAGTGGATAAATGATTTTGTTATTATTTGAATTGAAACCCCAAAAAATACTAATGATTCAATACATTACCTATAATTCAATTTTCTTGACTTGGAATTCTTCATGTTAGCAAAAGCAGCAAATTCTATCTCTCGAACTTGTTGCTATCCTAATTTTTTTTTTTTTTTTGCAAATAATTTCGAAGACTTAGTGGTGGTATGTTTTTCACTGGAGCTCCCTATCTGTTAATAATCTAAAAAAAGGAATTGTAATGGTAATTAAGTAATTTGAAAATAAATGCTATTATTGATTGAAATCACTGGTTGTTTTTTTTTAAAAAAAAATTAATATGTAAATAATAGTTTTTTATTGGTTGTAATATCTTAAAAATGGTACAACATGTATGTGCAAATAAAGGTGGGCGACATACTAAATAATAGAAAGAGGAAAAGTTTTGTCACCTGCAGATGAAAGCCAACCGCCGCAAGGGGTGTTGATGAGGATTGATCGCTTCATCTTGAGACCAACAACAGGAATCTCTTTGGCAAGTATCTTACAATTATTTTGTTTAAGGTTGGCATTAATGGAATGGCATCAATCAAAATAATTTTTTGGCATTTAAGATGGGCCCACTTTCCTTTCGGCTTGTGACAAGAATCAGGTATTACAAATTAAGGTGTGAAATTTTGGAAGTTGATTATACAGCAAAAACCTCTTCTTTTAGATAAAAAATAAGGATTTACTTAAGACACTCAAATAGAATTTTCTACAATCAAGGCAGTGCTAATTATGCTGCAAAACCATAATATGGAATTTACTATAATTAAGGTAACACTAATTATGTTGCTAAAACTACTATTTAAACATTTGCTTTCCTTGTTAGAGTTGATAATGGAAAAACATTTGTCTTCCCCATTTGAGTTGTCCATGGCCCCGCTATTTAAATACATGGCACGTGAAGAGGTTATGTAGATGGCAAAAGGGGAGCTTTGCCAACACAACTTACCTTCCCTATTACAGCTGATGATGGGAAAGCTTATGCCTTCCCCATTTGAGCTGTTTATGTCCTGCTATTTAAACACGTGGCATGTGAAGAACTTGTACAGATGATGAAAGAAGAGCTCTGCCAACACATAGCCTCTATTTTAATAAATATATTTTGAATTCTTAATGATGTCTTGCTTGTGCTATATCTCATCGCTTCTATCCTAGAGGATATGTAATTTTGAGTTTCTGTGTTTGGGAACAAGAACGGGAAAATTCTAGAACTTCAGTACATCATGGCGATCCTGTAAGGCAGGGAAATGCCAACATAAATAATTAGGAAGAATCCTAGCGTTGCTTTTGGAGTTTGAATGATAAACTATCACGACCCGAGCTCGGGGACATGATCGGTGCATATGTCGGACTAGCCAACCTAGCAAGTCTAACAAAGATATTAAATGGGACAAATCAAACATATTAATTCTACCAAAAATTTGACAGAATTTTCTTTAAAAGTTGGTTATTTTCAAAGATACACTTACCTCCTTAACCCAATATGTTCTTACATATATGTACATACGGTCAATTCAATTAAATAAACACAGAGAAAGTAAGATCCTGACTGTAGATAATGAAGTATATTTAGAGTTTATATATAACCAAAATATGTCAAAAGATACATAATTAGAGGATAACAAAAGTAGATGTCACACACGCAAGTGCTGGGCTCACTTAAAAGGATAACTGCTACTATCAAGCTGAGGAATCTGGATCCTCACAATACTAGCATAGCTGAACTAGGATACTCCAACTCCAAAGCTGCAAATAAAAGAAGTGTGAGATAATGAGGTCTAAGTCCTAGTGAGTGATAATATATCTATAACAAAAATGAGATAAACTCAGGCACGAGTGCTTTAGATTAAAAGCACTTTTACGACTTTTCCAAAACATAAATATAATAATATTTTCAGTCAAATAGTATAACGAAATAGATGCAAAAATAAAAATAGAATAAATAAAAAATATTTTTCTTTAACAACTACAATTCGAACCATCCTCTAAATAACAATTAATGAATATATAGATCAAGTATAATGTGCTAAATTTTAAAGCAATCATATATCTAATACATGAAAAGTCTCTAATCCAGAACTAAATAGTTACTCGCTTATCTGAAACTTCTTTAAAACTATATGTGTGTATTAACACGTTTGGCTAACACCATCCTTGTTAACTAGAAAAAACAAAACCAACTATATCGTCTAGACAAGTCGGGCTAGCACCACCCTTACTAGCTAGGAAAAATAAAACTGGCTATGTCGTCCAGACACATTAGGCTAGCACCATCTTTGCCAGCTAAAAAAAATAAAATATGGTGCACCAAGGCTAATGCCAACTGCCACTAGCTATAGTGTTCTATCAAAGTTTTTTCCCATAAAACTTTCTATGGGCAATCCTTTTCAAAACAAATGTTAAATAACTTCTCAAACATTGAGAAATGATGTTCTAAAAGCTGAAAAATAAAATCAAAATATTGCTGATGAATATGAAATATTATCCCAAATTAGATTTATACATATATCCATATCTCTGAACAGCATTTCAACCAAATTCATATCCTATTTTTAAGCTTACACAAAAACATATGCATAAGCTGAAGAATAACCAAAGTTAACCTCTTTCTAAAGTTAATTTTTTTCATAGCAAAATATAATAAGAAAAATACCAAAGCTAGATAAGAAAAATACCAAAGCTAGATATGAAAACCACTCACCTCAAGCTAGCTACTGAAATACTTTTGTTGCCCAGCTATGCAACCTAAGAGGAGGGGGGGTGAATTAGATTTTTAAAATTTTAATGCTAATTTAAAGTTGTCAAGATTATATGATGATATGTAAGTAGTATGTGTGAAGTAATTTAGGTTAGATAGATATATAAAAGATTAGAAAGAAAGAATTTAATAAACTAAGAAAAGAAAGACAGCAAGCACACCACAAATAATAAAGCTTTATAGTGGTTTGGTGCTTTTCTTGCACCTACATCCACTCTCCAAGCTCCTACTTGAAAATTCAAAACCACCAAACAAATTCAACTAGAATACAATGTCGGTACCTTCAATCCTAGCTATTCCAAGCTAGCACATTTATTTCTCGGATACAAGCCAATCCTATATACTCCAATTTAAGGTTCAGATCAATCCTTCCAAGTTTTGGAACCCTCCAAAACTTGAATCAAAATAATAAAGCGGAGTATAAGAGTTAATGATAATCAAATACAAATTTAGCTTTTTTAATGAGCAAATAGAATCTTAAGAATGCTTTTCACAATAATAGAGGAAGCTTTTTTGATTTTTCTCAAGATTGTTGGAGACTTGAATAAGCTCTTGAGAGGTTGGTGAACTTTAAAACGAAAGCTTATTTTTTGAAGAAAACTTTTTGCTTAGGGCTGAATAATAAAATCTCTTATATTTTTCTCCCTTTTATAGCCCTTTAAATCTTCAATGGATGGAGAAAAGAATCCTGGGCAAGATTTGTAGCTGTTGGAGACTTTATATAAGGTTCGGATCAATCCTCCCAAGTTTTGGAATCTTCTCAAAATTTGAATCAAAATAATAAAGCAGAGTATAAGAGTTAATAACAATCAAATATAAATTTAGCTCCTTTGATGAGCAAATAAAATCTTAAGAATGCTTTTCACAATAATGGAGAAAGCTTTTCTTATTTTTTTCAAGATTGTTGGAGACTTGAATGAGCTTTTGAGAGGTTGGTGAACTTGAAAATGAAAGCTTTTTTCTTGAAGAGGACTTTTTGCTTAGGACTGAATTGAATAATAAAATCTCTTATGTTTTTCTTCTTTTTATAGCCTTTTAAATCTTCAATGGATGGAGGAGAGAATCTTGAACAAGATTTATAGCCATTGGAGACTTTAAAGAAAATATTAAAAGCTGCCAAAATGGGATAAAATTAGTCTTTGTAGAAGATTTCCGTCATAAGGGTCGACTCATGGATCGACCTCTGATATAGGAATCGACCTCGAGATCGACCTCTGAGATAGAATCTAGAAAATTGATTGTTTTATATTTTTAATCTTCAAAACAGCAGAGGTCGACACCCTTGGCACAGAGACAACGTGCCAAACAGCCTGTTTCAGTAGGAGACGACCTAGGGGTTGATTCTTTTGCTTCAAACTTGATTTTTTTCTAAAATATGCATCCAAAAATTATGAAACTGCCTCCAAAGAATCAAAATATTCTATACTTGCTCTTGAGGCTCTCGATCAAAACTTGATAAAATTATGATTTTGCCTCTGAAATATAAAAAATCTTTTTTTAAGCCAAATTCATTAGTAATTTTTTTAAATGCTTTGTAATCATCAAAATCAATTCTTGGAGCAATAATTTTAGTGCTTGATTCATTCAAAGCACCCCTCGAGAGCCTTCTTCCTTTTCTATAACATTGACACATTGGTTAATACCATATTTCATGATTCAAGAACATACTTTGTGTTCACTTTTACTTTTTAGCTCCTCTAAATCTTTGCTTTAATTCTACTTTACTTATCTTCACTTAGGTTCAGCTAAATTTCAACATAACTCAAGAATTTAGATATTCAATTATGTTTTTATTCTCATAAATGGTTTCAGATTCAGTTGATCATGTTTTTAATTCATTACTAAACTATCTAAACAATTTAAGCCTTATAAGCCACATAATTCAATTTCAAACCTAAATTTTGTTAGATATGTATACCCTAGAAGCTAGATTGACTGACACTTGTAATACACTTCTAAGGATAAAATTATAATTTTAATTATAAATAATAAAATAGATTATTTTCTATCGCAGTGTGTATTTGAAAGTGTCTGTGATACAATCCTTAAGTTAATGATAATGATAGTTCATATTTTCAAGAATTAAAAATTTAAGATATAAATTTTCATTATTAACTCATAAAATACTTCCGACCATAGGATCATCATGAGGATGGTGATTGATCCAGAAGGTTGGTGTACGATCGCTTTTTTAGGATAGATAAGTCTTGAGTCTACGATGTAAAGATATCGGAGCAAGAGTATAGGTACTCATTAGAGAACGAGGACATTGAACGTGACCATCTCGAGCAGTCATGAGAAAGTCTATTTTCTTATCGATAACTGGCTCGAAGCTGCAGTGGTATGTCTGATTTTTTGATCTGAGGTGCATCGGTAGTTCACCTTAAGGGTGTTATAGTTTGACTACACCATAACTTGATCTCCTAGCCATTCGAAATCTTAAGATGTATGTTGGCTATAGCATGTTCATTATAGAAATTGGATTGCACCGATAGGGGATCTATCTACCTCGGTAGATGAAGAGCAGCCTTATGATGATCGTAAAAATCAAGTCTAAAAGCCCATGACCATGGCAGAGTGAAATAATAGAAAGAGTTTCTATTAGATTTTTCATATTGAATTTAAATCAAATGATTAATTCATATGACGGAAGTTAGGATTTGACGAGATCACCTTAACCCTAATCCAGTCGAGGCTCAAGATAGAGAAATTTAATCACATAAATAACTACACCAAGAGATTCACTTTCAGTTCTGATGGATTGCCACCATATGCTGCTAGATGTCACTAGTGGATTTTGGGAGCAATTAGAATGATTTAGATGATCGATTATACTAGTTGTCCGAATCAAAAAAATTTTGATCCATCGAAAGGTATTTCGATGATGTCGATGATAAAGATCGTGACATATCTCATTACCATGCGGAAGTGAATCTAACTAGGTCATACAAATAAGGATTTGGATCTGGATATCATTAATTAGACTAACCCAATTTAATTGATTTGAATAAGATTTAATTAGATTCAAGAAAATCATGCTAGCACATGATTAAGCCTAATGTTCTCCTTTAACAATCATTAAAGCTTGTCTCGATTGAGCCAAATGTATTTGGACTCACTTAAAAATCTTTACTTGGTCTGACTGAAGCTTGTCCAAATCAGAAAAGGATTGTCTTAATTTATTAGATAAATTTGAGATAATACCTGCTATTTTTTGTCACCTACTAAATCTTGTCTTTGGACTTTGGTCAAATATTGACTTTTGACACTTAGATATCTGCCCATGTGTCATGCATCCATAGGAGAGAACATGGAGCTTTATCCTCTACTGAAAAGCAGAAAGAGAGGGGGTGTATGCCTAGGGAGGCATGCACCCTATGAGGATAATGTCTGGAGTCATATACAGATGGGACTCCAGTTGCTTCAGGAAATCAAACTAGATGGTGCCAAAGAGTTTTGTTTGACCCAATCTTGGCGCCATCTAAGGAGAGTTTTAAGAAACTTTAATCTAATTAGATTAGATAATGTTATTTCATCAATCAGATTTAGATCTGATTGCACAAAGGGCCGTGATTGGCCGGGATGAGGTGACACTGCATGGCATAGCAGGATCTATATAAACCCAATCTGTGCCTAGATCAAAGAGCTTCTGCCTTAGCCCACACCACATAGCCCTTCTCCCTCCTTCTCCACTCCACCCTCTGGTCCTCTCTCTCCTCTCCATGCCCAAGATGCTTTGGGCACAAGTTAGGTTCGATCCAAGCAAGAGAAAGGTGACAGGAAAGGAAGAAGGCATCACTACTGCAAGAGACAATGGTTGATCTTCAAAAGAGTATTTGAAGACCTTCAATATCAGATTCAGATCTAATTTTTAGAGGATTGATTGAGAAGAAGAAGATCTCTAGATCCTATCTGAGTGGATATCGATAGAGACCAGGCGCTTGCGTGGCTACATTCAGAACCTCAGACAAACATCGAAATCATCACAGGATAATAGGATTACCCATAATAAAGATATAATTAAATTAGATTTAATTTTTATTTTATTTTTTTATTAGATTAATAAAATTAGATTTGAAGAGTCTCAGATCTAATTAGGATCTTAGAATTTTTTTTTAAAATATTTCTCTTGATCCAATCAAATCTGAACAAATCTGACCCGAGAAAATAGGATTTATCTCTTCAACTAGTATTAGAGCCAGGTTCCAAAATTCATTAGATCTGATTTTAATTTATTTTTGATCTAATAATTAAATAATTTTAGATGTCACATGAGATGTGATTATATCTAAAATTAAAAAAAATTAAAAATTAAATAATTTAGATATAAAATGTATGAGATGCACGATTAAACTAGGAATAAAATTATTCTATGTGTAGTCTAGCATGATCATAATTTTAATTTAATTAATTATATTTTTTAGATTTATTTATTTACTATTTTTTAATATTATAAATATTATAATTAGATCTAAAAAATAAAAAATTAATTTATTTAATTTCTTCATATGAGTATGATAGATGCACGTTTAGACTAGTTGTAGAATAGTTCTATAAAATTATCTAGAATAAATTTTAATTTGATATGATCAAATTTAAATCTTATTTTTTAGATGTTTGTGAGATAATTTAAATCTAAAATATACATGATATGATACATGAGATGTATGCAAAATAAATTTTTAAGTTAGATCAATTTTTATATATGTGATATATATGTAGATCTAACTAGTTTTATAGATTTATTATATTTTTAATTAAGATATTTTTCTTGACTGTCTGATTATAAGAATGAAGTAGAATTTAAAGACCCTCTCCTTTCATTCGATGGGGTGTTCTTATGATGTGTAGGGGTGCTGCCTATTCATCCTTAATCAGAAATCAAAAATTTATTTTCTACAAAACCCTAGATCCTGAAATCTTAGAATTTTATATACATATTTTGTTTATGAATCCTAAACTTAATTAAGAATTAAGATTATAAAATATATTAGATCTAAAATTAAGAACTTTTAGATCTAAGATATATTCATAAAATTGGGTTCGGACTTGGGTAGCTCAATTAGGTCTAACGGTTGATCAAATCGAATCAAGAGTTGGATAGATGAAATCAAGAGTGCTTAAATTGATCAGTCTAATGGAATTAAGTCTGGGTCAAGGTCGAGTCACATGAGTGATTGATCAAATTAAAATCTAATTAGGTTCAATGGTTAGAGTCTGGATTATAGGCTAATCCGATTGGTTCTGACTCAATAATTTGATGTCTAAAATAAGTTTGACAGATATGACCAACTGATTTTTAATTGGGAGCTACTCGACTCAAATGCGTTCTTGTCGAGTTAATGGTATATCCCTTGCACTGATCTCACTTATCTGACCATATTTGTCGGCTCAGTCTTGATCTAAGGTGGCTAATAATTCGAGCTAACCCATGCCACTAGATTAGTCATAATGGTTATGGCTATGTCAAGTCAAGTTTAAAGAGACCAAAATCAAATCTCCTTAAGAAAAGATTAAGTCTAAGGTCTTCCATCATTGTAAATATACGGGCCCTTCCTGGGGTTGATTGTTCTCGACTGATCACAGTAGTTCAGTTGTATCGGAAAGATGCAACCATGTCTATTAGGCATTGGATGCTACGGATTGGAGAATGGATTGGGCTCAATATTTTGGATATGGTGAGAGACTCAATTAGAAATCCAATTTATGCAAATGGTGGGTCTAACTTAACTAAGGAGTGGATCAATATTTTGAGCACAATGAGATTCATAAATTAAAGACCAAGTTTGGGTGCACCATGATTAGAGAATCATTGGACAAGAGTTGTTCACTCATTGGCTAACCCATCATCAATAACTATTAGGTGAGGTGATGAGTCAGTTGGTGGGATTGTACCATCCTTTAGAAATTAGTAATCATGAAGATTTTTGCATCTCTACAAAGAGAGTGTAGGGATCCAAAAAAATAGTGAGAGCTAATTTATTTAAAAATTAAATTTTTAAATAAATTGATCAAGTCTTAATTATAAAATCTAACTAAAAACTTTGACTCTCTATAGAAAAAAAAAAAATATCTGCATCCAACCCACTAGCCCATATCCTGAACACCCATAGATTGACCGAATCCAATTATAAGAATTGGCTTCAGAACTTCAAAATTATTTTGGATTTTGAGAAGTTGACTTATGTATTAGACCAGGATCCCCCCACCTTATCAGCTTGTTCGTTTGCTAAACAAAAAGCATCTTTTAACAAATGGATGGATGAAGATAACAAGGTCAGATACTACATATAGGGCTCGATGTTTGATGAGCTTCAACGCCAACATGAAGATATTAAGACTGCTCGCCAAATGTTTGCTCACCTGTAAGAGTTGTTTGGTGAACAGAGTCGCGCAGCCAAATATCAGGTCACTAAACGATTGTTTAAGGCTAAAATGCATGATGGACAGTCAGTCTAAGATCATTGTCTGATAATGATCAAGAACTTGGAAGAGCTTGAGAAGCTTAGAGTGAAGTTAGATTAGGATTTGCAGAATGATATAATTCTGCAATCCTTGACTGATGCATATGAGCAGTGCATTATGAACTACCATATGCATAAACTTCAGAATACTCTGGTCGAGCTTATGAATATGCTGGTTACTGCTGAGCTTTCTATGAAAGATTCTAAAGGCTCAGTACTTGCTATGAAATGGACTTCTTCCAAGAGAAAATCTTTTGAAATGAAGAAGAAGTCTGTGAAAAGGCAGAATGTGGAAGGTAGAAAGAAAAAAAAAGACAGAGCTGAAGAAGAAAGCCGCTGATAAAGAAAAGTATTTTCATTGTAATACTGACGGCCATTGGAAGCGAAACTATCCTACATACCTAGCCACCATAAAGAATAAAAAGGAGACAGATCCTTCTGGAGGTATATTCATTATTGAATCTAACTTTATGATTTCTTTTGCATTCAGTTGGATGCTTGACTCTGGTTCTAGTGCTCATTTGTGCACTTCCATGCAAGGTCTTGAGGATAGTAGGAGGCTAAGGGATGGTGAGATGATCATACGCATCGAAAATAAAGCAAGAATTTACTGTGGTCATGGGAATCTATCCTCTTTGATTATCATCTGACTTAGATTTAGCACTTAGGAATTGTTATGATATGCCTACTGCAAGCAGAAATTTAATTTCTATTTCATGTTTAGCACAAGAAGGCTATGTAATTAGTTTTCTTAATGATCATTATAATATTTTTTATGAAAAAAATAAAATTATAAGTGGTTTTCTCATTAACGATCTCTATCAGTTACATATTGATGTATCTGTCTTTAATATCGAGCAAAATATGAATGCCATAAGATCAAAACAACCCAGGAATAGTACAAATGATAGGTATCTATGGCACCTAAGGTTAGGTCATATAGCAGAAGATAGGATTAACAAATTAAAGAAAATTGGACTACTGAGTTCATTGATTTTTGAGTCATATCCAATTTATGAATCATGTCTTCATGGCAAAATGACTAAGCTCTCTTTTGTAGGACATGGGAAAAGGGCCATGGAACTACTTGCCCTAGTACATACTGATGTGTGTGGCCCATTTGATGTGTCAATCAGGGGCAACTTTGATTACTTCATAATCTTTACCGATGATTTATCTTGGTATGAGTACGTGTATCTTATGAGACACAAGTCTGAAGCCTTTGAAAAGTTCAAAATTCAGACATAAAGTCGAAAAGCAAACTAGAAAATCTATTAAGATTCTTTGATTAGATCGAGAAGGTGAATACTTTAGTCGAAAATTTTTGGACTATCTCAAGCAAAATGATATAGTTTCTCAATGGACTCCACCTAGAATATCTCAACTTAACAAAATTTTAGAATGGAGGAATCGGATCCTATTAGATATGGTCCGATCCATGATGAGCTTCACAGACTTTCCTAATTTTTTTTGAAGACGTAGTCTATTAACTGCTATATATTTATTGAATATGGTTTTCTCTAAAACCGTTCCTCCCATACTGTATGAGATATGACATGGTAAGAAATCAAGTCTGAGTCATCTCATAATTTGGGGTTGTTTGGCTCATGTCAAAAGACAATAAGCGGATAAGTTAGACTGTAGGTCCTTTAGAACTCGATTTATAGGATATCCTAAAGAGTCATTAGGATATTATTTCTACATTCTAGAAGACCACAATATGATTATGAGTTGGCATGCCATCTTTCTTAAAAAATAGTTTATTCAAGATGGTGGCATTGGAAAGCAAATCAAGCTCGAGGAGAAAGTCTCACAAGAGCAACAAGCTAAGGACCCCATGGAACCAAATCAGGTTGAGCTAATACAATCACTACCTCCTCCAGCTCGTAGATCAGAAAGGATTTTTCATCCTCCTGAAAGGTACTTAGATACTATTTCAGAGAAAGTAGAGAAAATATTCCTCGTAGGTAATGGGATTCATGGTGGTGATCCCAAAACCTATGACAAGGTAATATCATATTTCGACTTCGAGAAATGATTAGAGATAATGAAGTCAGAAATTGACTCGATGCACTCAAATCAAGTCTGGACCTTGATAGATCCATCAGAAGGTATAGTACCTATTGGGTGTAAATGGATCTACAAGAGAAAGATTGGTGCAGATGAAAATGTGGAGATATTCAAAGCTAGATTAGTATCAAAAGAGATAGTCAGCGCAAAGGCATTGACTATCAGGATACCTTTTCGTAAGTAGCTATGCTAAAATTCATCCACACATTGCTTGCTATTGCAGCTTATTTCGATTATGAAAAATGATAAATGGATGTGAAAACGGTATTCTTAAATGGATACCTTGAGGAAGATATCTATATGGAACAGCTGCTAGATTTCACATCCAGTGATGCTGATCATAAAGTATGCAAGCTGTAAAGGTTCATATATGGACTTAAGCAAGCATCTCGAATACTCATTTTAATGATGTGATCAAATTATTTGATTTCATAAAAAAATATGGAGGAATCATGTATTTTCAAAAAGGTCAATGGAAGCGCTATTGTCTTCCTCATACTATATGTGGATGATATCTTCCTTATTGGGAATGATATTCCCATATTGACTATAATTAAAATATGATTTTCTAAAAAATTCTCCATGAAAGATCTAGGAAAAGCATCCTTTATTCTAGGAATTAAGGTCTATAGAGATAGACCGAATAGGATGCTAGGTCTTTCACAGAAGATATATATAGAGGAAGTGCTAAGAAGGTTTAGCATAGAAAACTCCAAGAGGAGATTGGTATCCTTCAGACATGGCATTCATCTCTCCAAGAAAATGTGTCCCAACACACCAGAGGAGATTGAACGCATGAGCAAGATTCCTTATGCTTCAGCAATACGGAGCCTCATGAATGCCATGTTATGTACACGACCTGATATAGCCCATGCTGTGAGTGTCACGAGCAGATATCAATCGAATCCAGATGAAGAACACTGGACTTCTGTGAAATATATCCTTAAGTACTTGAGAAGAACTAAGAATATATTGTTGATTTTTGGTAATGGAGAACTCCAAGTCCAGGTATAGATTTGGATTTTATGTTCAATATAGATGATCGAAAGTTGACATCAAGAAGTCTGTTTGTGTGTAATGGTGGTGCTGTTAGTTGGAAGTGTTCCAAGCAGACAGTGATAGTAGATTTCACCATAAAAGTAGAGTACATCGCTGCATCAGAAGCTGTGAAGGAGGCATTCTGGTATAAGAAATTTACCATAGAGATCGGAGTGATACCATTGGATGCCATTCCTCTATACTGCAATAATAATGGCGCCATAGCCCTTGCTAAGAAGTCAAGGTCTCATCAGAAATTCCAGCATATCGAGCAGCGATACCACCTCATCTGCGATTACCTCAAGAAAGATTACATCGAGATCAAGAGAGTCAACTCCGTAGACAATGCGGCAGATCCACTCATAAAGCTATTGGGCCAGTAGAAGATCGAAGCTCACCTTGAGAAGATGAGACTTAGATTTGTAGCCAATTGGCTTTAGGTCAAATGAGAGTTTGTTAGATATATATGCCCTAGAAGCCAGATTGACTGACACTTATAATATACTTCTAAGGATAAAATTATAATTTTAGCTATAAATAATAAAATAGATTATTTTCTATCGCAGTGTGTATTTGAAAGTATCTATGATACATCCATTGTGTTAATGGTAATGATAGTTCATATTTTCAAGAATTGAAAATTTAAGACATGAATTTTTATTATTAACTCATAAAATATTTTCGACCGTAGGATCATCATGAGGATGGTGATTGATCCAGAAGGTTGGTGTACGATCGCTTCTTTAGGATAGATAGTCTTGAGTCTATGATGTAGAGACATCGGAGTGAGAGTATAGGTACTCGTTAGAGAATGAGGGCACTGAACGTGACCGCCTCGAGCAGTCATAACAAAGTCTACATTCTCATCGATGACTGGCTCGAAGCTGTAGTGGTGTGTCTGATTCTTTGATCTGAGGTGTATCGATAGTTCATCTTGAGGGTTATAGTTTGACTATACCATAACTCGATCTCCTAGCCATTCAAAATTCTGAGGTATTTATTGGCTATAGCATGTTTATTATAAGAATTGGATTGCACCGATAGGGGATCTATCTACCTTGGTAGATGAGGTGCAACCCTATGATGATCATGAGAATCAAGTCCATAAGCCCATGGTAATGACAGAGTGAAATAATAGAAAGAGTTTCTATTAGATTTTTCATGTTGGACTTAAATCAAATGATTAATTCATATGACGAAAGTTAGGGTTTGATGAGATCACCTTAACCCTAATCCAATCGGAGCTCAAGATAGAGAAATTTAATCACACAGGTAACTGCACCGAGAGGTTCGCTTTCAGTTCTGATGGATTACCATCATATGCTACTCGGTGTCATCGATGGATTTTGGAAGCAATTAGAATAATTGGATGATCGATCATACTAATTGTCTGAATCAGAAAAATTCTGATCCATCGAAAGGTATTTTGATGATATCGATGATAGAAATCATGACATATCTCATTATCATATGAAACTGAACCTAACTAGATCACACAAATAAGAAATTGGATCTGAATATCATCAATTGGATTAATCCATTTTAATTTATTTGAATAAGATTTAATTAAGTTTAAGAAAATCATGCTAGCACATGATTGAGCCTAATGTTCTTCTTTAACAATCATTAAAGCTTGTCTCAACTGAGCCAAATGTGTTTGGGCTCACTCAGGAATCTTTACTTGGTCTGACTGGAGCTTGTCTAAGTCAGAAAAGTGTTGTCTTAATTTATGAGATAAATTTAAGATAATACCTACCATTTTCTATCATCTGCTAAATCTTATCTTTGGATTTTGATCAAATATTGATCTTTGATACTTAGACATCTGCCCATGTGTCATGCACCCATAGGAGAGAACATGAGACTTTGTCCCCCGGCTAAAAAGCAGAAAGGGAGGGGGTGCATGCCTAGGGAGGCATGCACCCCATGAGGATAACATCTGGAGTCCCATACAGATGGGACTCCAGTTGCTTCAGAGAATCAAACTAGATGGCGCCAAAGAGTCTTGTTTGACCCAATCTTGGCGCCATCTAAGAAGAGTTTTAAGAAACTCTAATCTAATTAGATCAGATGATGTCATCCCATCAATCAGATTTAGATCTGATTGTACAAAGGACCATGATTGGTCAGGATGATGTGGCATTGTATGGTGCAGTAGGGTCTATATAAACCCTATCTACGCCTAGATTAAAGAGATTCTGCCTTAGTCCATGCCACATAGCCTTTCTCCCTCCTTCTCCATGCCACCCTCTAGTTCTCTCTCTCTTCTCCACGCCCAAGAGGCTTTGGGCATAAGTTAGATGCGATCCAAGCAAGAGAAAGGCGATAGAAAAGGAAGAAGGCAGCACTGCTACAAGAGACAACGATTGATCTTCAAAAGAGTATTTGAAGACCTTCAATATCAAATCCAGATCTAATTTTTGGAGGATTGATTGAAAAGAAGAAGATCTTTAGATTCTGTTCGAGTGGATACCGGTAGAGGTCAAACGCTTGCGTGGCTACATTCAGAACCTTAGGCAAACATTGGGATCATCATAGGATAATAAGATTATCCATAACAAAGGTATAATTAAATTAAATTAAATTTTTATTTTATTTTTTTATTAAATTAATAAAATTAGATCTGAAAAGTCTCAGATCTGATTAGGATCTTAGAAATTTTTTTTTGAAATATCCCTCTTGATCCAATCAGATTTGAACGAACATGACCCAAAAAAATAGGATTTATCCTCAAATTCAAACTATATACTTTAACTTACAAACCACCAAATCTGATAATAATAGTTGAGAACTCAATTTAATTTAGTTTAGAGATTAGAATCCTTACCTCAAATAATAAAAAAAAAAATTGTTGCACAAGTTTTTCTTCTCAACGTTAGCACTTTCCTTCTTCCACCTTGGCTACTACCAATTTCTCTATTTTCCAACTAAATCTTCTTGATCTCTAGCTAAAAATAGACCTCTTTCAGTCTTCTTCCTTTCTCAGACCTCTCTAAAGAATTTAGAAATCTAAAATAACAACAAGAAATTGGTGGCCTTCTTATTTTGGAAAGAAAAAACTAAAGAGAGATTGCTAGGTGTCACTCTATAAAAAAAGCCAACACACCTCTTCCTCTCTCTTCTAGTTACGTGGCAAAATCCAAGAAAGCCACTTATTAAACTACTTCCAAAGGAATCTATTTAAAAATCTACTTTTGAAG
The DNA here is from genome assembly GCA_006176705.1 of Cocos nucifera. Classification (NCBI taxonomy): domain Eukaryota; kingdom Viridiplantae; phylum Streptophyta; class Magnoliopsida; order Arecales; family Arecaceae; genus Cocos; species Cocos nucifera. Next base: position 177,097 of record QRFJ01000165.1, on the reverse strand, counting down.
TCTTACAGCCAGCACCACCTTTTTATTTTCGCTGGCTGAGCTGGCTCAGCCTCAAATCGGATCAGCTCGAGTGTCACTTGAGTTAGCTCAAACTCAAATTGAGCTGGCTCTTTTAGAAAGATAGAACCTAGTTTTTTGTAGTTTGAGACTCGAGTCGGCTTGATTACAAGTCGGGTCAGCTCAGATACTCCTGTCGGCTCTTTAAAATTTTACCTCTGACCATAATGCTTGCTTAATACTCTTCTTATTTATTTAAAATCAATAAATAAGAAAATATTCCTCATTTGAAATCAATAAAAATATCAGAAAAATTAAAATTTTTAAGAATAAGATATCAAAAGTTGAGTTCTAATTCAAATTTTTCAAAATCCAAAATTTTTAAAACTTTCTTTCTTCAAAACAAATAGATTAAAGGATCTCAAAATTTATTAAAAAATATTTTATGACTCACCAATACCCAAAAATTAATTACTATCAATTTTAGTTTTAAGAAAATTTATTTTATATATAGCTCTCCAGATAGGTGCTAGCTTCCAGGCTTAGAAAATTTTTTAGACTCGCAAAGTCAGATAGTCACAATTTATGCTTAAATGGCTTCAATAAACTTTGGTAAGGTAAATTAAATTTAAAGTAGATTATAATTAAGATTAAGTGACTCAATATACCATAAATAACTTACTATGCCATACATACACGAACATAAATTTTTTAATTTATTTTTTTCTAGTTTGAAATGTTACATAAACTAAGAATATTATAATAATTAAAATTATTGATTTTATTTTATTACATCCTTCAAACGAACTTTTAGCAACATCATTAATATATATATATATATATATATATATATATATATATATATATATATATATATATATATATATAATATATATATATATATATATATAATGCTAGCATCACTCTAGCATATAGAAAAGGAGAACTTTTAGCAACATCATTAACCATCATAGAATCTGCCAAAATCTAGATCAAGAAAACTAATTCAAGCCAACTCCATTAATATTCGAATCAAGTCAAGGTGATCTTGAGTATTACCTTTTTTTTTTTTTATAAAGCCGAGATCGAGTTTAGGATATTAAGACTCAGTCAATCTTGAGTCAAATTTTGAGCTTGAATATTTGAGCTTCTAACTTCTCAAATCAACTTGACTTGATTGCACTTTTAGTCACACTGGGTGGGAAAGGTGGTGTTCGGCTCATATTTTTCTATAGCCCACCACTCACCACTCCATCCAAAATGCTTCCGGGTGGCAAATGTTCATGCTTGCTATATGGTTGCTCTAACCATGAGTCAATGGTCAAAAACATTCAGTGCATATAGATCGCGATGGCATTTGATTTGGCTTATGGAAGAGGTTTATTCTTTGTACTCCAATTAAAAAATTAGATAACATGTTGATCTATAAAGTGTAATTTATTAGTACTGTTTATTTTTTATCTTTATGTTAGCAAATGTCATTGATTGTTGTTACATCAAACTTAGGAAAGGCGATGAGAGTTGTGGCACAATTTTGTCAATTGTTGATGAATGAATATGTCCATTAAAATTTGAAAAAGAGAAAATTATTTTCTAAAAAAAAATATTTCTATTGATGAAATAAATTTTGTTTATAAAAACTATTCAACATTAGATGATCAATATTAATCATGTAGCTACAAAAAAGATAACTCGGTGACAAAATATAAGAAAATAGACAATGATAATACTTTGTCATTAAAAAGTATATATCGGTGATAAATAAATTTTGTAATTAATATGTCATTTTGTAATGAAAATTATTTTATCACCAATAATAAGCTGTTAACAATGAAGATATAACCATCACCAATTGTTTGTAATTTACAACAAAACATTTCTTCTCTAATACTTAATTTTGCATTGTGATTTAGTATCAGCACCAATAGTCATCTTTATATGATAAAAAAAATTTATTACCAAAACATTTATTGAAAAAATTATTTTTGTCATGAAAAAATTAATTTCTTAGCAAGAAAATGATGCACATGACCTTTAGACCCAACTTTTGGTGACAAAAATAAATGTTTGGGCAACAAAATTTACATATTTTCAGTGATAAAATGCTTTATTGTGAATTATAGATATATTAGACAATATTGATTCCATCATAAAATATTGATTATTTGGTGATGAATTAATGTTTTCATCATAAAAGGCTTTTAGCGATGGCATATTGGCTACAAATCTGAAAATGAAATTTTTTTATTTCCAAATAGTTTATCTGATGAAATTTATTTGTTATAATTTCAAATAACTATGTTCCGATATGAAGTGTTTGGCAGATCTTCATCCATATTAAAGAAGTATGGATAAAAGAAAATAGGTAACAATAATTTTGATATTTGAAAGTTCTCTCACTTTTTTAAGGTGAACCAATTTATATCCTTATATTTATAGTGTTACAATATTGAGTTTTTCTTTTGGAATAACTCTTTAAAAAAATTAAAATAAAAAAATACAGATCATATGTGATTTCATATACAGAAGGAAAATATCCAAAATAACATAAAATAAATGAGGAAAGTTCATGGGTTCCTTGATTGCAGTTTTTGTCAGTTATTTTCACTTGGACAATATGATAAGCTTGCCTCATCCGTTGTGGGCCTACTAATTTGAGTAAGACCATATGCTAGGCGATCAAACTAGTCTTCTATAAAGAACTGTATCCTACACGGCATGCAGCATATGGCCGTGCATACCATTAATCACAGCCGCTTAATTCTGTAAACCCTTCTCATCAAGCGCTTATCTCAACGTCCTGCGATAAGAATAAGTGGCTGTACTTTGTGGGATGTAATTTCTCCTTCCATAAATTGCACATCAAGCTTTGTAATTATGGTATCGGTTTATTACTATAACATTGGAATGCTAATCTTTCCCTTATTTGGTGCTTATATTCTTGATATGCATTTGATAGTATTGGTATGATTAACCACTGCTAGACACATGGCATCATCAAAAGGGCCATCATCTCAAATAATAGATATATAAAAAATTTGGTATCAGATCGATAAAATATCAATCTATAGGTCAGACTATCAGTCAAGACTAAATCGACCAAATGGTTAGATCCAGATTGGTAGATAACCGACCATAATAAATTTTAGATCGTGGTAGTTAAGCTTTGCAGAAGATCGAATTTCCACCAACCTCGTCTATAGTAGTCAGAATATGATTGATATTCGAGATCGATAAAATATCGATACCATCAATTAGACAACTCATATGGAGATCGGTAAATCACTGATCTCACTACACAAGCCGAATCGATAATTCACCGACCTTGATATATTCCAGCAGTCAGTCAAGAGCCGACAATGCTTCAATCAAATTGTGACTCTCCTCCAGCTATATTCTAGCTAATCGCCATTAAGGCAAATAGCCAATAGCTATAATCCAGCAGGTCATAACAAACTAACGGTCTAACAAACTTTTCTTAAGGCCTAAGCGAACTTTCAATAAATAAAAAGTAGGATATCCTTCCAAGGTAAGCACGAATTCACAGAGCTAAAACTCTGCTAAAATTGACTCCCGACTTCCTCACTGAAGGAAGATCGTGCCTGTCTCTCCTCAAACCCTCTCATTCTCCTTTTCTAATCTTCCATTTCCACTATCTATTGATAAGGCTTTAGTTGACTTAGACATCGGAGGATCCTAAATCAAAGGGTACCCCACCGGTTCTTGGACTTTTCTTGCAGGCTAGCCTGGGATCTGCTTTGAACTAGCTCGACTGGCTCTTCAGCATGAATCTCTTCGACAATCTGAAGTCCTGCTATAATAGATTGGCGCTAGAAGAAGGGATTTTTGCCCAAAGATTTTTGTGGAAATGGTCAAAGAAAATGCAGAACCCGGCTCAATCCTCTCTCAGAGCCCCTCTAGAGATGGTCAATCCAACCCTCCGATCACGATCGCACAGTAGTTCAACCTCCTGGTACAGCAAGTCCAGGCTCTCACTAATGCCATGCAAAAGCTCCAACAAACTACGGAGCAACGGCAAGAGGCCATCCCCCGAGAGGCTGTGTTGCGGACCAGCAATCCTCCAACCCCCCAAGGATTTCATCAGGAGCATCTTCATGATAAGAAAATCGCTCCTATAAAGCTGAATCAATCCCCTACAGCAGGAAGCCGCTACGAGAGATGGATCTTGAATAGAAGCTTCAAGATCTTGAGAAAAGATTGAAAGAGGTGCAGTTGAGAAAACCTTCTCAGGGTAAGAAGGATTTTCATCTCACTTCTTTCTTTTCTATGGGGATTTTGAATGAATCGGTCTCATCCCGGTTCAAGATGCCCACTTTAGAGCTATTCGATGACTCCACTGACCCCTAGGATCATCTAGAGGGGTACAGAGATGTTATGAGGCTCCAAGGTACGCCAATGCCCTTCTTTACATGGCTTTCCCTATCATCCTCAAGAAATCTGTAAGGGTATGATTTTCTGGGCTCCATCCTAGGTCTATTTCTTTTTTCAATCAGTTGAGCAGGCTCTTTATAGCCTATTTTGGGAGCAACCATCTCCACTTGAAGCATTCAGACAGTTTGTTTTTCATAGTGCAGCAGGAAGGTGAATTTCTTTGGGAATACAAGGCCCATTTCAACACTACCATTCTTGAAGTGAAAGATTTTAATGAGTTCGTCGCTATGTCTGCCTTCAAACGGGGACTCAAGAGCTACCGCCTGACCTTCTCTCTTAACAAAAATTTTTCAGAGAGTTATGAGGCGATGCTGGATCGAATCTGAAAGTACGCCCATGCTATGGAAGAGGAAAAGTTGAACAAAAAAGAAAAGAAAAAGAAAAAAGAAGGAAAGAAATGACCCCATAAGGATGAATGCGAGAATCAGGAGAGCAGCAGTGAACCACCTCAAAAAAATCCGAGGTCCTAGAGTCCTCAAAAATTCGATAACTATGCTTCTTTGTCCGCCCCCCGATCGCAGATCTTGATGGAGATAGAGAATCAAAGATATCTCTACCATCTTATCCCCATGAAGGCCCTGCTTATAAAAGAAAAAAAAAGCAAACTTTTTTACTTCCATTGGGACCATAGGCACAACACTGAGGAATGCCGTCAACTTAGAGATGAGATTAAGACTTTGATCCATCGAGATTATCTCAGCAAGTGTGTCCAAGATTGGGCAAATCAGCCCCTAGAGCCACGCCAAAGGTCTGACGATGCTACTGAACACAATCAGCCAACTATAGGAGTCATTAATATGATCTTACAAGGCAACTAGCTTCGGGAGGCATCCAGGAGCCCTTCTCCTAAGAGGCAGTGCACCGAACATGTTATTTCTTTTTCTAAAAATGATGCTCAGGAGATTCAAATACCCCATAATGATGCTATCATCGTCTCCATGATGATAGCAAATTATGATGTAAAAAAAATTTTAGTTGATAATGAAAGCTCGACGGACGTATTATTCTATAATGTCCTCTTAAAAATGAATTTATTTGATAATCTGGCATAGGTTTATAGCCCTTTGATTAGCTTCTCAGGTGATTTTGTGGTAGTCGAAGAAGAAATTACATTACCAGTCACTGCCGAAAAAGAACTCTATCAGTCAATAGTGCAGCTTACATTCCTGGTCGTCAAAATATCATCTGCATATAATGCCATTCTTGACCAACCTGGGCTCAACGCCCTCAAGAAAATAGTCTTGACTTACCACCTGCTTGTCCGATTTCCAACTAAATTAGGTGTTGATGAGATGCTAGGAGATCAAACAATAGCCAGGTAGTGCTTTTTGATAGCTTCTAAGATGAAGACACTAGTTGGAACCTAACCTGTTGAAATACCTGATCAAGGGATTGATGATGAAGCCAAAAAAATTTGAGATGAATCAGTAGAGCCACTTATTGCTGTACCACTAGGTATAGATCCTAAAAAAATAGCTCAAATAGGAGCTCAGTTAAATACCGACCTGAAGGAAAAATTGATTTTTTTTCTTTGGAAAAATACTGATGTATTTGTATGGTCAGCATTAGATATGTCTAAAATTTCAGCCAACATCATCATGCACAAACTAAATATTGATCCAAAATATAAGCCCATGAAGCAGAAGAAAAGTAGCTTCGCTCCAGAAAGGCAAAGGATGATAGATGAGGAGGTCGACAAACTCCTAAAGATAGGATTCATCAGAGAAGAGTATTATCTGAATTGGATAGCCAATATAGTGATGGTTAAGAAGGCAAGCAAAAAATGGAGGATCTATATCGATTTTACCAACCTTAACAAGGCTTGCCCAAAGAATAGCTTTTATCTACCGAAAATTAATCAACTAGTTGATGTCACATCAGGACACAAGTTGTTGAGCTTTATGGATGCCTTCTCCGACTACAATCAAATCAGGATGGCTTCTGAAGATGAGAAAAATATGACATTCATCACTAACAAAGGTTTATATTATTACAAAATGATGCATTTTGGTTTAAAAAATGTAGGTGCCGCTTACTAGCACCTAATAAACAAGGTCTTCAAGCACTAAATTGATCGCAACATGAAGGTTTACATTGATGACATGCTGGTCAAAAGTATAGAGGTAGATCGGCATATTATCGATCTAGAGGAAGCCTTCGAAGAGCTCCAAAAATATCAAATGAAACTCAATTCCAACAAGCATGCTTTCGGAGTTACGGTGGAAAAATTTCTTAGCTTTCTTATGATCCAGAGAGGGATAGAAGCCAACCCTGAGAAAATCCAAGCATTGCTTGAGATGAAGCCTCCTAGCTCCATAAAAGAAGTACAGTGCCTCACTGGACGACTGGCATCACTTAGCAGATTTATATCTAGGTCAGCCAAAAAATGTCTTCCATTCTTTAAAATTCTGAAGCAAATCAAGAACTTTGAATGGATGGAGGAATGTCAATCTGCCTTTAATAAGCTTAAAGCATATCTTGGCACAGTCCCACTACTATCAAAATCTATCAAAAGTAAGGATTTATTCATATATTTATTTATTTTTTCTAATACTATCAGCTCGATTTTGGTTTGAGATGATGCAGGGACACATAGGCCAATCTATTATACCAACAAATTATTGCGAGATGCGAAGTCTCGATACTCTAAAATTAAAAAAATAATTTATTCTCAAGTCACTACCTCTAAATGGCTTTGACCATATTTTTAGGTGCATTCTATTATCGTCCTAACAGACCAACCATTGAGATTGATCCTTCAAAGATTTGATACTTCTAGTCAATTGGCCAAATGGGTCATTGAACTTAGTGAATTTGATATCTATTATCGACCCAAACCTTCTATGAAAGCTCAGGTGCTAGCTAACTTCGTAGTAGAATGTTCAATACCTAAAGAAAAAAAAATTTTAGATATTCTAAAGGCACAATGGAAGGCCTTAATTGGCTCTTACATACGGATGGAGCCTCTAATTCCCAGAAAAGTGGAGCTGGCTTAATTTTGGTTAGTCCCGAGGGAGCAACCACTGAACATGCTCTAAGATTCAATTTCAAAACCTCCAATAGTGGAGCAGAATATGAAGCCTTCATTGCAAATCTCAGAATGGCTAAAGAACTCAATGTTAAGAAGCTTAAGATTTTCACGGATTCTCAGCTTGTTATCGGATAGGTACGAGATCATTATGAAGCTAAAGATTCCATTATATCTTAGTATTTACATAACATAAGAAAATTATTCAAAAGTTTTTCCAACCTCAAAATTATTCAAATACCAAGATTAGAGAATGTACGAGCTGATGTGCTTTCATATCTTGCTATGTTGGGGTATTCTGACCTTGATCAAAAAGCATTCACTAAAATTCTTGAAAAACCCAATATAGAGGTTCAAACGATTGCTCAATTGGATCATGAACTAAGTTGGATGGATCTAATAATAGAGTACTTGAAAAAAGAAATAGTTCCCAATGATCCTGCAAATACAAAAAAAATTAAGAGGCAAGCTCCCTGGTATGTTATCTTAGATGAAAGACTTTACAAAAGATCATTTTCTTTTCTCTTACTCTGATGTCTAAGGCCCTCAGAGGCTGATAACGCCCTTTGAGAGATTCATGAGAAAATTTATGGCAACCATCTAGGGGTAGATCCTTAGCGTATAAAATCATTTGATAGGGTTATTATTGGCCGACTATACAAAAGGATGCAACTAATCTCGTTAACAAGTGCGACCGATGTCAAAGGTACGCTAACATTCAACACTAACCAACTATTGAACTCATTGCTATAACTACCCCTTAGTCTTTCACTATTTAGGGGATAGATATCCTGGGGCCATTTCCCATGGCAATGAGATAAAAAAAAATTTCTGATGGTTGCTATAGATTACTTCACCAAATGGATGGAGGCTGAACTACTAGCTAAATCACAAAAAGAAAGATGCAAAATTTTATCTGAAAATCAATCATCTACCATTTCGGCCTATCCTAGATAATCATCACTGATAATGAGAAGCAATTTGATAATGAAAAATTCAAGAAATTCTGTTTCGAGCTATACATCAATCATAGATTAACTTTGGTGGGGAATCCATAGTCTAATGGAGAAGTTGAAGTCATAAATCGGACAATTCTCCAAGGTCTAAAAATTGGGCTCACTGAAGCCAAAGGTCTCTGGGCTGATAAACTATACAATGTTCTCTGGAATTATAGAACCACTCCCAAGTGGCCAACCAAAGAAATGTCCTTCAAACTCACGTTTGGATCAGAGGTGGTAATACCTGTAGAAATTGGACTCTCAATATCAAGAGTAGAAAACTTTCATAAAAAAAGTAATTCAGATCGGTTAAGAACTGACCAGGATTTACTAAAACAAATTAAAGAAAGAGCTTAAATCTGGATGGCAATTTATAAACAAAAAGTAGCTAGGTATTACAATACCAAGATGAAGCCAAAAATTTTCCAAAAAGGTGACTTGGACTTTCATCGAGCAGAAGTTTCAAAACCCATGGAACAGGAAAAGCTTGCCCCAAATTGGAAAGGATCTATTAGAAAATGTATCCTAAAGCCTATCATTTAGGTTGTAAATGGTTAAGCTAAATATAATTTATATTTAAATTTTAAATAAATAAAATTATTATTTTGGTATTTCATCATTCTTGTGCATTTTTCTATAATGAACTCTTCTGTGATGAACTCTTAAGGACTATTTAGACTCAACAAAGAAGGATTTATCGTTTAGTCCTTAAACTAGTTCATGATCAAATGATTCATTGTTATCCAGGATGATAATGTATCGAGTGTAGATCGTTGTGTGCCATAAGTATTGATTGTTCTCTTAACCAAGAAGTATGGAGATACTTTTATGGCATGTAGGTGAAGTATAGGGGTACATTTCACTGAACGTGACCCAACTGTAGAGCTCTCTACTGTCAAGAGTTGCTTGCAAAGGATATGGATATAAGTATCCCTTAGATCTGAGATCACCATGATGACTTACAAGCAACTCACTACACTTAGGTATCGGACTATCTAAATTTTTAATTCAATGATGAAAGACTATTAGGTGCAGTTAAGTACTTATGAAATCAGTGCATAAGTCAAGATGGGATTGACCCCTCTAAGTATTGGAGTAAGTGCATCACTGTATTTCAATTTAGCAAATCCTCGATCTGGGTGGTCCATGTGATGGACACTAAAATTTAAAATACACTATGGATGAATTTTAGGATTGACAGTAAATTCTAGATCATCCTTTGAGTATCGAGGTCAAGAGGATGAATTATATAGTAACCATATGCTATAGATTCGTCATTGTTGCATTGCGATTTTTTGATCTATCTAGACATCGAGTACCATTGCTAGATGGTCACATCGATTGGTACAAAAAATTAATTTCTGTGCTATCGACTTAGAATTCGAACCTATGGAGTCATACACAATAGGAGTTTCTGTCTCATCTGATGGCTGATCAAGAGTTCCAATGATCTGAAACTCTGTGGTCAAGAGTTTCACTAGACTAAAACTCTATGATCAGAAGTCCCACTGGATTGAGACTCTATCTTTATGGGTCCCACTAGACTAAAACTTAGAATTTGACTTATCTAGGACTCTCTGATCAAGAGTTTCATTGGTCTAAAACTCTATGATTGTGAGTTTCATTTGTTTGGGATACTACGTTCAAGAATCCTACTAGTTTGGGACTCTTCAAAAGTTTCATGTTGATGCAACTTTATTGCCCATACATCCATCCAATTGGGACTCTATATTTATTGAAAGATTAATTAATAATTTGATTGCTGATTAGCTTAATTTGATTGAGCGATAAGGATTCGATTAAGTCTGATTGAATTTGATTCGATTGAGTTTGATCCAATTAGTTCATGAGATGACCTAATCGCTATGGAAGATTTGACCATGATTTGATCAAAGGCTAGACCTAATTAATTTCTAATTTAATTAAGATTTTATTGAGTTGGGTTAAGCCTAATTTAGTTAGGTTTGACCTAGTCTAATTGGGTCTATATCAATTAGTTTAGTGGAAACCAATTTGGACCAAGTCAAATAAGATTTGAATTCATACTCTCCCATGCGCTTACCATCTTTGACTTTTCCCACGCTCCATCTCTAACTTTTACATGAGTATTTCTTACATAGAAGAGGATGTTTGTGCCCTCTCTTATCTCTCTTTGACTTGGTCCAAGCATTGGACTAGTTCAAATCTAGTTGAATTTTGAATTTAACTAGTTTTATTGGAACCACCTCTCTTCCTTATCCTTTTCTTCACGACCCATAAAATGTTACGAGATTTCTTTTGTAAAATTTTTTCAAAGTGGGCATAGAAGGAGAGTCCTTTTGCTTGTCACCCACCTAAAAGTGGAGATTGGAAGTGGATAAGGATTCATTTAAATTTGAATTTGAATGAGAGGTTGAAACAAGTTCATGAAGAAAAACTAGCAGGGTTCTGAGCATGTTTTTTAAAATTTTTCTAAATATATAGCAATGAAAACAAAGTTAATCTATATTAATTTTATATATGCTATGATCTAATCATAAAATCCTACTCAGGATCTTTGACATGTTTATATGAATCAGAAAAATAAAATATATTCAATCAGCAAATCACATTTGTTGATCGATTTATGTTCAAAACATAGTACCTGTGCATGGGTAGATGTACACCGCAATCCAAATCCACCAGAAGATGCTCTCCCATCGTGCTGCAGCTACACATGTGTTCAGCCCTCTATGGTCAGTCCACATGGAGTCCCCGGTCTTGATTTGCCCCTCCAAAGTGCTAGCTTTTCATTAGGGCCTTCGACGGCTGATCTTCATCGATCCAATTGATGATTTGCTCTCGATCTCCTGGATACTCCAGAAGATCAAAAACTCTATGGAGGAAGAAAAGGTGGTGGTGGAAAATTAGTGAAGATCTGGCATTCATAGTGCTCAATCTCTCTACCTAAATTCAGAGTCCCTGCTCTACGATTCAGCACACACTCTCAATAGCTTTGACACCCTTTTCTCTTTGGAAAATTCTCACACCAAAAGAGATGCACCGCAACCTTTCTCTTTATGGAAACACCTCATGTAACCTCTCAGATGCCTCACGTATTCCTATGCATGCCCAAAAAAATCACCCTTTTATTGACATGATTTCTATGGAAAAACAGCGTGGAAGAGATAAGGGTTGATGATAAGATTTGTTGCAACCTCTAACCATAACACTTGAATTTAAACTTCAAGAGAAGTCCTATCCATTTCCAACACCCCTATCAGGTGGGTGATGAGCAGAAGGATTCTCCTTCTACACCCACACTAAAAAAATGCCACAAAAAAATGTGTGACAAATGCATGGTGACATGGGGAATGGATAGGATAGTTAGAGGAGGAACAAACTTGCTTGAACTCAAAATTCAAGTTAATCTCATCTGATCCAACACTTGGACCAGGTCAAAGAGGGAAAAGAAGGGGCGCACAATTTAGATTACAGCATGGAGAACTCTAACACAAATTCAAAATTTGCATGGAGAAGGGCATGGGTCCAAGTGTCATGGCACAGGGAGAAATAAGTTTGAAATTCAAACTTATTTGACTTTTTAAAATTGGTTTCATCTAAACCTATTTTTCTAGATCCAGTTAGACTAGGTCAAATCTAATCAGATTAGACTTAATTCAATCCAATTAATTTCTAATTAAATTAGAAATTAATTAGATCCAAATCTTGATCAAATCAAGATCAAATATCCCATAAGTGATTAGATCATCCCATGATCTGATCAGGTCAAATTTAATTGAATCAAATTTAGTTAGGCTTGATTAATTCCTCATCACTCAATCAAATTAAACTAATCAGCAATCTAATTACTAATTAATCCTTCAATAATAACTGAGTCTCAATCCAGTGAAATTCTTTGATCAACCATCAGATCAGGTAGGAACTCTTATTATGTGTGACCCCATAAATTCTAATCCTAAGCTGGTAGCATAGGAACTAATTTTATGTACCAATCAATGCGACCATCTAGCAATGGTACCCAATATTTAGATAGGTTGAAAATTATAATGCAACATCGACGAACCTGTGGCATATGGTTATTGTATAATTCATCCCTTTGACCATGATGTTCAAAGGATGATCTAGGGTTAACTACCAACCCTAAAAATTCATCCACATTATATTTCAAAATTCAACATCCATTATATGGACTATCCTGATCGAGAATTTTTTAAATTAAAATACGGTGTTGCACTTGATCCAACACTTGAAGGGATCAATCCTATCTTGACTCATGCACCAATAAGCCAAGTACTTGACTGCACCCAATAATCTTTTATCACTGAATTAAAAATTCAGATAGTCTGGTACCTAAGTATAGTGAGTTGCTTACAAGTCATCATGGTGATATCAGGTCTAAGGGATACATATACCCATATTCTTTATGAGCAATCTTGGCAGAAGAGAGCTCCGCAGTTAGATCATGATCAGTGAAATGTATCCCTACATTTCACCTGCATGCCATAACAGCATCACCATGCTTCTTGGTTAAGAGGACAATCAACACTTATGGTATACAATGATCCACTCTTGATTAACATTATCATTCTAGGTAATAACGAATCATTTGGTCGTGATCAGTTTAAGGACTAAACGATAAATCTTTCTTTGTCGAGTCTAAATAGTCCTAAGAACTTTATCACAGAGAGTTCATTACAGAAAGATGCACAAAGTGATAAAATTATCAAAATAATAATTTTATTTAATTAAAATTTAAATATAAATTATATTTAGCTCAACCATCTATAATCTAGATGATTAGCTTTAGGATACATTTCTCAACAGTTCAACCTCCAAGCCTTATCCCCTCCCATGCATATTTTCCATGTTATAGTCGCTCTTTTTAAGAAAATTTTTTTTGGGCATGTCTGGATATGCATGAGGCATCTGAAAGTGGTGAAATGGGTTTCTTAGAGAGAGAAAAAATTGAGTGGGGTGCAAGTTCTAGACATGGAAAAGTCTAAGGGTATCTTGTGCCAACTTTCTCATGCACACACTTCTTCTTTTATTTTTTCTTTTTGGTTGCTCATCTAAAAATTATTTTGAGGTGGGCATAGGTAGAGGGAGAGTCCCTCTATTCGTGAAAATTTGTTTCACAAGAAAATTCCAAAGAGAAAGAGTGTGAGAGCAATTTTGGGTGTCAAAATTTTTTAGGTGTGTGAAATCCTAGAGTTGGGACACTAGGTTCAGGTGGAGAGATCGAGTGCTGTGAGCATCAGATCACCACCAAATTTGAAAGTCCATTTCATCATCCTTCGAAGCACATATTCTATTTTTTTATAGTATCTAGGAGATTAGAAAGAAATCAATTAATTGGATCGATCAAGATCAATCGTTAAAGACCCCACCAAGAAGTTAGCACTCCAATGGAGCTGATCGGGATTAGAAACTCCGTGTGGATCAACCATAGAGGCTGGATAAGTGTACGACTGTAGCACAATGCCATAACATATTTTGATGAATTTAGATCATGGAGATCAACTATCTGTGCACAAGTATCGAGTTTTGAATTCAAAATGGTCAGCAAATATGATTTGCTGATTGATCGCATTTAAATTTTAAATTACATATTAGCATGTCTAAATTTTGAGTAGGATTTTTTTATTTGATCAATGCATGTGTAGGTTAATTTTAGATTAATCTAATGCTTCCATTGTAATAAAATTTAAAAAATATTTTGAAAGCATGCTAAAAACCCTGCATAATTTTTTTAATGGTATCAAAGCCAAGGTTGCGTGACATATTCTAATATATCAATTAGAAAATTTAAATGCTTTAATATATGATATGTTAGATCTAGATAATTCAGTAATTGAGGATAAATGAGCCACCAAGCTGTTCGATCATAAGAAATAAGTACGGTTTAAAGGCCATCTCCTTCCATTCAATTAGGATCCCTTATGGCGGTAGGGATGCCACCGTAAACTCATTCATTAAGATGAACAATGAAAGAATTTCTTTTTATGATTAAAATTATTTTAATTAGAAAGCTAAACATGAATGTGTTTAGATTAGATCTAAAAGATAATTTATGATTTAATTTTTATTGTGCTTGATTTTCTATTTAAAACTAGCAATAGATTGCTGTTTGAGAAATGAGCCGATCCATTTCTGAAATGAGTCGATCCATTTAAAAAATAGAAAATAAAATTTTTTAAAATTTAAAAATTATTTTTGAAATGCCAAATTCTAATATATTAGACTAAAATCTAATTAAAAGAATTAAGTATTATTTATAGTATGAATTAAAGATTCTAAGACATAGTCATAAGACTGTGGGTTAAAGGGTTAGATGAATTAGGTCCATTAATTGGATTATACCTAAGGTTAGTTAAAGAATGAATTAATCTAAAGTAATTAATCAAATCTAATTATTGGAGATAAACTCTGCTTCCATCGAAGTTCAGTCTGATGCTTGGCCTAATGCAACTGGTAATCACGGAAGAGCATCGATCGAGAATTTTTTCTCCAGCGGCCAAACCTCAGCCGACCTCCTCTAGTGGCCAAACCTCAGTCGAACTCCTTCAGTAGCTGAACATCTCTAGCAGTTGAACCCCAGTTGAACTTCTTCAGTAGCCAAACTCCTTCAATGGCCGAATCCTAGTCGAACTCCTTCTATAGTCGAACTCCTCTAGTGACTGAACCCCAGCCGAACTTCTTTTGGATTCCTCCTTCAGTCAAGTTTCTATAGGAGCCAAACTTCTTCTAGACTCCTCTTTCAGTCGAATTCCTTCAGAAATCGAACTTCCTTTAAATTTTTTCTTTAGTCAAGTTCTATCAGGAGCCGAACTCCTTCTGGACTCCTCCTTCAGTCGGACTCCTCTAGGAGCCGAACTCCTTCCGAATCTCTCATTCAGTCGGATTCCTCTAGGAGCTAAACTTCTTTCGGATCTCTCCTTCAGCCGAATTCCTTCAAGAGCTGAATTTCTTTCGAATCTCTCCTATAGTTGGATTTCTACAAGTGCCGAACTTCTCCTTTAGTCGGATTCCTTCAGGAGCCGAACTTCTTTTGGACTTCTCCTTCAGTTAAATTTCTTCAGGAGCTAAACTCCTTCCAAATTTTTTCTTTAGTCAAGTTTCATCAGGAGTCGAACTCCTTTTAGACTTCTTCAGGAGTCAAACTCCTTTTGGATCTCTTCTTCAGTCAGATTTCTCTAGGAGTCAAACTCCTTTCGGACTTCTTCTTTCCTATCGGAGCCATCACCATCGACTCTGAATGAAACTTTATTTTGTAGATCACTGACGGCGACCTCATCTTCCTCAACTCCAGCTCGATCTAGCATCAACTAGATTTTGCACCAATACTAATCAAGTATTGAATTAGATTAGATCAAGGATACTCTAGACTCAACTTCAATAGTTATAGTTGGATGAGTCCATATCTTTAACGAGACCAATATGTACTTGATTCATGGCTAAGCGATCTAGCTCGAAATTACTAGGTTGATTAGATTAAACCTAATTAACTAGTTGGTATTTAAGATAAGTTTGGTAGTCAAGACTAGTGATTTTTAATTAGAAGTTACTCGCACTGATTCGGTCTTTGACGAGTTAATGGCATATCCCTACCATTGATCTCACTTACTTGGCCGACATGGTTGATTAAGATTTGATTAGATGACTTGGTGATTCGAGTTGACTCATATCACTAGAAATCAGTTTAACTAATTTCAATCAGTAAGACTGAATTAGGTGCCTATGGACTCAAATTGATCCTAGTCCTAACCTAATAACTTATTAAAGTCAATGGGAGGATTTGACTTGGTGAAGTTAGTGGAAAAAATCTGGTCTGTATCCTTTCTATCCTTAAATCATATGTAACTTAAATTCTCTAAATTATTAGATTCCTAAATGACTAAGTTATAGAGATAACCGAGTCATAGCTTCCCATTAATGTGAATAATAATGAGTCCAATTTTTTGGATGGACATTGAAGGTGCCTTACACCTGATATTCATCTGGATATTGAAATTACTATCCATCATATGATAATTAGGTCGCACTCTCTTAATGGTGATCAGGTTAGTCGGAGCTTTCCTCGAACCTAGTTATTATTGGATTGATGCACTGAAGTCAATCATGTTAATGGTTGGACCTAACCAGACCTTTTTAGTGGAGGCTATAGCCTATTGGCTTCTGGGGAAAAATCTAATTACTAAAAATTATTTGAAGAAATAATTGATTATGAACCAACCTGTAGATGCATGTGGGTGAGCTAAAGCTTTCCTCAGGCTCGTCTGTAGTTTATGTGGATCGCAGAACCCACTAAGGGATTAGTGTAATTCCTCGAATTGAAGGTAGAGGCTATCAATTCATTAAAAATAATGAAAGAACCTTTAAACTAAAGTCCAAGTCTTTAGAGTTAATTAATTAAGTACTAATAAGATTTCATATTTTTTTTCAGATAAATAGAATGGCTAGTATAAGTCCGCTCCATTCACTGTTGGATAATGACAAGCATTTAGGACCTAATAACAGGGAGCCTAGTGTTGATCCTAATCAGACAGATCTAAAGAAAAATTATCCTCTTGATCCAAATATGCTAAACAGAAAAAATCAGCAAGTGATTGTTGATCAAAGCTGTTATATGATAATATCTTGTAATTTCTTCGTAAGTGATACATCTACCTGGGTATTAGATATTGGGAGTCTGATTCATATATGCAATTCATTGTATGGACTTCAAATTGGTAGAAAGTTTGAGAATGGTGATAGATTCCTTAATATTGGAGGTAGAAGTAAAGTTCCAATCTTAGCATTGGGAATTCTTGAGCTATTTTTCAAAAATAATAATCTTATTTTAAGTGACTGTTACTATTGTCCCTCTTTTATGATGAACATAATATCTATTGGGCTTTTGACCTAGGATGGTTATTATTTGTCAATTAAAAAAAATTATTATGATATCATTATGAATGGTATTATAGTAATGCTTGGATAATTAAGAAATGATATTTACATTTTATCACAGCCTATTAGTATAATATATATGTCTAATAAATGTCCAAAACTAGACTATGTTTCTGATGCCTATCTTTGGCACTATCGGCTAGGTCATATAAATCAGAACATGATTAATAGGTTAGTCAAAGAGCGTATTCTTAACATCGATGATTGTGAATCATTGAAAATCTACAAATTTTGTCTTCTTGATAAGATGACCAAATCATCTTTTATTGAAAAAGATGAATGGGCTACTGAGCTTCTAGGTCCAGTACATATTGTTGTATGTGGACCTATTGAAGAAAAATACTGAATTTTTGGATCAGATTCGTTCAGATCTAATTGGATCGAGAGGCATATTTAAAAATTCTTCTCTCAGATCTAGATCAGATTTGACACTTTTTCAGATCTAATTTATGATTTGATAATTAAAAAAATAAAATTAAATTAATTTTAAATTAATTTTATCTTGATTCTAGGTAATCCGATTATCCATTGATGATCTTATGGAAGCTCTGAGGTTCTGAATCTAGCCACGCAAGCGCCTGTCCTCTATCGGTATCCACTCAGGCTGGATCTAGAGATCTTCTTCTTCTCTTTTTTTTTTTCCAAAAATCAGATCTGAATCTGATTTGGAGGATCTTCAAAATACCTTCTGAAGATCATCCATCGTCACTACAACAGTGCTATCTTCTTCCTTTTTCGTCAGCCTTTTCTTGTCTGACTCGCACTAATCTAAAGAACCCAACTTTCTTGGGTGTGGGGAGGAGAGAGAGGGCTAGATGTTGGCATGGAGAAGGGAGAGGGGCAGCCTTGGGGCATGGCTAGGAGAGAAGTTCTTAAAAGTGGGCGCAGATAAGGTCTATTTATAGACTCTGCTGCATCATGTAGTGCGGCATCACCCCGTCCAATCACGTTGCTTCGTTCAATCAGATCTAAATCTGATTGGTGGGATGAGAGACCCATGAATTCATCCTAAGGTGGTGCCTAAGATTGGTCAAAGTCTATAGGTGAGGGTCACCTAGTTTGAATCCAATAAGCAACCTAGAGTCCCATCAGTATGGGACTCCAGCATCCCTATCCGTGGGCGCACGCCATTCTAGGCGTGCACCCCCTTTCTTTCCAATTTCTAGAGAGGAGACAAGCTTCTATCTGCTCTCCAATAAGTGCATGACACATGGACAGATGTCCAAGGGTCAAAGGTCAATGTTTGACCAAGTCAAAGTACAAGAATTAGCAGGTGACGGAAAATGATAGATGTTATCTTAAATTTATCTCATAAATTAAGACAATTCTTTTCTGACTTGGACAAGCTCCAGTCAGACTAGGTAAAGGTACCTGAGTGAGCACAAACTCATTTGGCTTAGTCGAGATAACTTTTAATGATAAAAAAAGGAGAACGTTAGGCTCAATCGTGTGCTAGTACGATTTCCTTGAACCTAATTGAATCTTATTCAAATCAATTGAACTGGGTTAGTCCAATTGATGATATCCAAATTCAAACCTTTGTTTGTGTGATCCAGTTAGGTTCAGTTCTATATGGTAATGGGACATGTCATGATCTCCATCATCGAAACTTCTTTCGATGAATCAGAACTTTTTTGATTTAGACAACTAGAATGATCGATCATCAAAATCATTCTAGTTGCTCCCAAAATTTATCAGTGACACCTAACAGCATATAGTAGTAACCCATCAAGACTGAAAATGAACCTCTCGGTGCAGCTACTTGTGTGATTAAGTTCTTCTATCTTGAGCCCCGATCAGATTAGTGTTAAGGTGGACTCGTCAAACCCTAATTTCTATCATGTGATTTAATCATTCGATTCAAATCCAATGTGAAAATCTTAACAGAAACCCTTTCTATTATTTCACATTCTGTCATGGCTATAGGCTTATGGACTTGATTCTCATGATTATCATAGGGCTGCTCCTTATCCACCGAGGTAGATAGATTCCATCTTGGTGCAATCCAATTCCTACAATGAACATAATATAGCCAACATACACCTCATAATTTCGAATGGTTAGGAGACCGAGTCATGGTGTAGTCAAACTATAACACCTTCAAGGTGAACTGCCGATGCACCTAAGGTCAAAGAATCAGACACACCATTGTAGCATCGAGTCAGTCATCGATGAGAAGGTAGACTTCCTTATGACTACTCGAGGTGGTCATGCTCAATACCCTCATTCTCTAACGAGTACCTGTACTCTCGCTCCAGTGTCTCTACATCGTAGACTCAAGACTCATCTACTACAAAGAAATGATTGTATACTAACCTTTCGGACAATCATCATCCTCATAATGATCCTACGGTCAGGAGCATTTTATGAGTTAATAATGAAAATTTTTGTCTTAAATTTTTAACTCTTGAAAATAAGAATTATCATTACCATTAACTCAAGGGATGTATCATAGACACTAAATACACATATGTGATAGAAAATAATCTATTTTATTATTTATAGTTAAAATTATAATTTTGCTTTTAAAAGTGTATTATAAGTGTCAGCCAATTTTGGCTTCTAGGGCACACATATCTAACAAACTCCCACTTGACCTAAAGTCAATTGGCTATAAATCTAAGTCCCATCTTCTCAAGGTGGGCCTCGATCTTCTGCTGGTCCAATGGCTTTGTAAGTGGGTCCACCGCATTATCTGTGGAGTCGACTTTCTTGACCTCGACGTATCCCTTCTTGAGGTAATCATGGATAAGGTGATATCACTGCTCAATGTGCTTAGATTTTTGGTGAGACCTTGGGTCTTTAGCAAAGGCTATGGCACCATTGTTATCGCAGTATAGAGGAATGGCATCTGATGGCATTACTCCGATCTCGATGGCAAACTTCTTATACTAGAATGCCTTCTTTGCAGCTTCTAATGCAGCGATGTATTCTGCTTCCATGATGGAATCTGCTATTACTGTCTGTTTGGAACTCTTCCAACTGACGGCTCCACCATTGTACAAAAATAGACTCTCAGATGTCGACTTTCGATCATTTATATCGGACATAAAATCCGAGTCTGTATATCCCTGGACTTGAAGTTCTCCATTACTAAAGACCAACAACATATCCTTAGCTCTTCTCAAGTACTTAAGGATACATTTCACAAAAGTCCAGTATTCTTCATCTGGATTTGACTGATATCTACTTGTGACACTCACAGCATGGGCTATATCAGGTCGTGTACATAACATGCATACATGAGGCTCCCTATTGCTGAAGCAAAAGGGATCTTGCTCATGTGTTCTATTTTCTCAGGTGTGCTAAGGCACATCTTCTTAGAAAGATGAATGCCATGCCTGAAGGGTACTCA
This sequence comes from Cocos nucifera, assembly GCA_006176705.1. Taxonomy (NCBI): domain Eukaryota; kingdom Viridiplantae; phylum Streptophyta; class Magnoliopsida; order Arecales; family Arecaceae; genus Cocos; species Cocos nucifera. Next base: position 156,336 of record QRFJ01000165.1, on the reverse strand, counting down.
AACCCTCTTAGAGTTTTCCATACTAAATCTCTTTAGTATTCCTCTATGTACATCTTCTGTGAAAGTCCTAACTTCCTATTCGGTCTATCTCTATAGACCTTGATTCCCAGAATAAAGGATACTTCTCCTAGGTCTTTCATGGAGAATTCTTTAGATAACCATATTTTAACTGTGGTCAACATGGGAATATCATTCTCAATAAGGAGGATGTCATCCACGTACAATACGAGGAAGACAACAGCGCTCCCATTGACCTTTTTGAAGATACATGGCTCCTCTCATTCTTGATAAAACCAAATATTTTGATCACATCATTAAAACGAGTATTCCAGCTCTGAGATGCTTACTTAAGTCCATATATGGACCTTTGCAGCTTGCATACTTTATGATCATCATCACTGGATGTGAAACTTAAGGGCTGTTCCATATAGATATCTTCCTCAAGATATTCATTTAAGAACATCATTTTCACGTCCATTTGCAATATTTCATAATCAAAATAGGCTACAATAGCAAATAATATGCGGATGGATTTTAGCATAGCTACTGGTGAAAAGATATCCTGATAGTCAATGCCTTCGCATTGATTATAATCTTTTGCCACTAATCTAGCCTTGAATGTCTCCATATTTCCATCTACACCAATCTTTCTCTTGAAGATCCATTTACACCCAATAGATACTATACCTTCTGGTGGATCTACTAAGATCCAGACTTGGTTTGAGTGCATCGAGTCAATTTCTGACTTCATTGCCTCTAACCATTTCTCGAAGTCGATATCTGATATCATCTCATTATAGATTTTAGGATCATCACCATGAACCCCATTACCTACGAGGAATATTTTCTCAACATCCTCTGAAATAGTACCTAAGTGCCTCTCAGGGGGACGAAAAATCATTTTCGATCTACGAGGTGGAGGAGGTAGTGACTGGATTGGCTTAACTTGATTTGGTTCCATTTGGTCCTTAGCTCATTACTCTTGTGAGACTTTCTCATTGAGCTTGATCTGCTTTTCAATACCACTATCTTGAATAAACTATTTTTTAAGAAAGATAGCATGTCGACTCATAATTACATTATGATCTTCTGGAATGCAGAAATAATATCCTAATGACTCTTTAGGATATCCTATGAATTGAGCTCTAAGGAACCTAAAGTCTAACTTGTCCGCTTGTTGTCTTTTGACATGAGCCGGACAATCCTAAATTTTTAGATGACTCAGACTTGGTTTCTTACCATGCCATATCTCATACGGTATGGTAGAAATGGTTTTAGAAGGAATCCTATTCAGTATATATATTGCAGTTAACAAACAGTATCCCTAAAGAAAATCTAGGAGGTTTGTGAAGTTCATCATGGATCGAACCATATCCAATAGGATCTGGTTCCTCCGTTCTAAAATCCTATTGAGTTGAGGTGTTCCTGATGGAGTCCGTTGAGAGACTATGCCATTTTTCTTGAGATAGTCTAGAAATTTTTGACTAAGATATTCACCTCCTCGATCTGATCGAAGAACCTTAATGGATTTTTCAGTTTGCTTTTCTACTTCATGCCTGAATTCTTTGAACTTTTCAAAGATTTCAGACTTGTGTCTCATAAGATACACATACCCATATCTAGATGAATCATCGGTAAAGATTATGAAGTAGACTAAGTTGCCTCTAGCCGACACATTAAATGGGCCGCACACATCTGTATGTACTAGTGCAAGAAGATCCATGGCCCTTTCCCCATATCCTATAAAAGGGAGTTTAGTCATTTTGCCATGAAGATAAGATTAACAAATTGGATATGACTCGGAAGTCAATAGACTCAATAGCCCAATTTTCTTCAATTTGTTAATCCTATCTTCTGCTATATGACCTAATCTTAGGTGCCATAGATATCTATCATTTGGACTATCCCTAGGTTGTTTTGATTTTATGGCATTCGCATTTTGCTCAAAATTAAAAATAGATACATCAACATGTAACTGATAAAGATCGTTAATAAGAAAACCACTTGCAATTTTATTTCTTTCATAAAGAATGTTACAATGGTCCTTAAGAAAACTAATTACACAGCCTTCTACTGCAAGGCAAGAAATAGAAATCAAATTCCTACTTGCTGTAGGCACATAATAACAGTCCTTTTAATACTAAGTCTAAACCAGATGGTAGTCGAAGAGGGTATGTTGCCCACGACCACGACAGCAACTCTTGCTCCATTTTCGATGTGCAGGATCATCTCACCATCCCTCAGCCTCCTGCTATCCTCAAGATTCCTGCATAGAAGTGCACAAATGAGCACTAGAACCAGAGTCAAGCACCCAACTAGATGCAGAAGAAACCATAAGGTTAGACTCAATAACGAGCATACCTCTAGAAGGACCTGCCTCCTTCTTCTTTAGGGTGGCTAGGTAAGTAGGGCAGTTTCGCTTTCCAGTGGCCGTCATTGTTGCAATGAAAATACTTTTCTTTGTCAGCGGCCTTCTTCTTCAGCTCTGCCTTTTTCTTCTTTCCTCCTTCCATCTTCTGCTTTTTCATAGACTTCTTCTTCTTTTCAAAAGACTTTCTCTTGAAAGAAGTCCATTCCATAGCAAGCACTGAGCCTTTAGAACCTTTCATGGAAAGCTCAGCGGTAACCAGCATGTTCATAAGTTCGACCAAGGAGTTTTGAAGTTTATGCATATGGTAGTTCATGATGAACTGCCCATAATGCATCAGTCAAGGATTGCAGAATTATGTCATTCTGCAGATCCAAGTCCAACCTCACTCCGAGCTTCTCAAGCTCTTCCAAGTCCTTGATCATTATTAGATAATGATCTTGGACTGACTGTCCATCATGCATCTTAGCCTTGAACAGTCGTTTAGTGACTTGATACTTGGCTGTGCATGACTCTGTTCACCAAACATCTCCTGTAGGTGAGCCAACATTTGGCGAGCAGTTCTGATATCTTCATGTTGGCACTGAAGCTCATCAGACATCGAGCCCAACATGTAGTATCTGATCTTATTATCTTCATCAGTCCACTTATCCAGAGATGCTCTCTATTCAGCGGATGGACGAGCTGGTAAGGTGGGAGGGTCCTGGTCCAATACATGAGTTAACTTCTCAAAATCCAAAATAATTTTGAAGTTTTAGAGCCAATCCTTGTAATTTGGTTCGATCAGTCTATGAGTGTCCAGAATTCGTGCTAGTGGATTGGATGCAGATATTTTTCTGTAGAGAGTCAAAGTTTTTAGTTAGATATTATAATTAAGACTTAATTAATTTATTTAAAAATTTTATTTTTAAATAAATTAGCTTCTCACTTATTTTCTCAGATCCCTACACTTCCTCTATAGAGATGCAAAAATCTTCACGATTACTGATTTCTAGTAGATGGTGCGGTCCCATCAACTGACTCATCACCTCACCTAATATTTATTGGTGATGGGTCGGCCAATGAGTGAACAACTCTTGTTCAATGATTCTCTAATCATGATGCACCCAAACTTGATCTCTAATTCATGAATCTCACCGTGTCCGAAATATTGATCCACTCCTTAGTTAAGTCAGACCCACCATTTGCACAGATTGGATTTCTAATTGAGTCTCTCACCATATCCAGAATATTGAGTCCAATTCATCCTCCAGCCTGTAGCATCCAATGCCTAGTAGACATGGTTGCATCTTTTCGGTGCAACTGAGCCACTGTAACCAATCGAAAATAATCAACTCCGAAAAGGGCCCGCACATCTACAATGGTGGAAGACCATGACTTAATCTTTTCTTAGAGAGATTTGATTTAGGTCTCATTAAATTAGACTTGACATAGTCATAACTATTATGACTAACCTAGTGGCATGGGTTAGCTCGGATTATTGACCATTTCAGATCAGAACTGAGTCAACAAACATGGCCAGATAAGTGAGATCGGTGGAATGGATATGCCATTAACTCGACAAGAATGCATTCAAGTTGAGTAGCTCCCAATTAAAAATCAGTTGATCGTATCTGTCAGACTTACCTTAGACACCAAATTATTGAGACAGAACCAATCGGGTTAGCCTACAATCCAGACTCTAACCTCTAAGCCTAATTAGGTCTTAACTTGATCGATCACTCACATGACTCGATCTTAATCCAGACTTAATCCTATTAGGCTGGTCAATTTAAGCATTGTTGATCCCATCTAACCGACTCTTGATTCAGTTTGATCAACTGCTAGACCTAATTGAGCTACCCAAGCCCGAATCTAGTTTTATGAATATGTCTTAGATCTGAAATTCTTAATTTTAGACCTAATTGATATTTCATAAACTTAATTCTTAATTAAGTTAGGATTCATAAACATGTAAATAAGATCTTAGGGTTTCAGGATTTAGGATTTTGCAGAAAGTAAGTTTTTTAATTTTTGATTAAGGACGAACGCGCAACACCCCTACATATTATAAGAACACTCCATTGAATGGGAGGAGAAGGTCTTTAAGTCCTACTTTATTCTTATGACTGGACGGCCAAGGGGAACGCCTTAATCAGAAATACAACTAACCTACAAAAAATAAATTAGATCTAAGCATATATCTCATATAAAAGATCTAATTAAAATATATTTTATATATATCACATATATCATGCATGCATGTTTATCAGATCTAAATTATCTCATAATTATCTAAAAAATTAAATATAAATTTGATCTTATCAAATAAAATTTAATCTAGACCTATTTGCAGAACTATTCTACAACTAGTCTAAACATACAACTATCATATCTCATATGAACAAATTAATTTTATTTATTTTTTATTTTTAGATCTAATTATAATATTTATAATATCAAAAAATAAAAAATAAATAGATTTAAAAATTATATTTAATCAAATAAAAAATATGATTATAGTAGACTACACATAGAATAATTATATTCCTAGTCTAGTTATGTATCTCATACATATTAGATCTAGATCAATTAATTTTAATTTTTTATTTTTTAATTTTAGATCTAATCATATCTTATATGATATCTAAAATCACTAATTAATTAGATTAAATTAGATCTAAATTAATTTAATAAGAGCCTGGCTCTGATATCAGTTGAAGGAAAATTCTGAATTTTTGGATCAGGTTCGTTCAAATCTGATTGGATTGAGAGGTATATTTAAAAATTTTTCTCTTAAATCTAGATCAAATCTGATATTTTTTTAGATCTAATTTATGATCTGATAATTAAAAAAATAAAATTAAATTAATTTTGAATTAATTTTATCTTGATTCTGGGTAATCCGATTATCCATTGATGATCCTACGGAAGCTCTGAGGTTCTGGATCTAGCCATGCAAACGCTTGGCCTCTAACAGTATCCACTCAGGCTGGATCTGAAGATTTTTTTCTTCTCTTTCTTTTTTTTAAAAATTAGATCTAGATCTGATTTGAAGGATCTTTAAAATACCTTCTGAAGATCATCCGTCGTCACTGCTATAGTGCTGCCTTCTTCATTTTTCATCAGCATTTTCTTGCCTGACTCGCACTAATCTAAAGAACCCAACTTTCTTGGGCATAGGGAGGGGAGAGAGGGCTAGATGTTGGCATGGAGAAGGAAGAGGGGCAACCTTGGGGCATGGCTAGGAGAGAAGTTCTTAAAAGTGGGCGCAGATACGGTCTATTTATAGACTCTACTGCACCACGTAGTGCTGCATCACCCCGACCAATCATGTTGCTTCATTCAATCAGATCTAAATCAGACTGATGAGATGAGAGATCTACGGATTCATCCTAAGATGGTGCCTAAGACTGGTCACAGTCTATAGGTGAGGGTCACCTAGTTTGAATCCAACAAGCAACCTAGAGTCCCATCCATATGGGACTCAAGCATCCCTATCCATGGGCGCACGCCATTCTAGGCATGCGCCCCTTTTCTTTCCAATTTCTAGAGAGGGGACAAGCTCCTATTTGCTCTTCAATAAGTGTGTGACACATGGGCAGATGTCCAAGGGTCAAAGGTCAATGTTTGACCAAGTCAAAGTATAAGAATTAGCAGGTAACAAAAAATGACAGGTGTTATCTCAAATTTATCTCATAAATTAAGACATTTCTTTTCTGACTTGGACAAGCTCTAGTCAGACTAGGTAAAGGTATCTGAGTGATCACAAACTCATTTGGCTCAGTCGAGATAACTTTTAATGATAAGAAAAGGAGAACTTTAGGCTCAATCATATGCTAGCATGATTTTCTTGAACCTAATTGAATCTTATTCAAATCAACTGAACTGGATTAGTCCAATTGATGATATCCAGATCTAAACCCTTATTTGTGTGACCCAGTTAGGTTCAATTCTGTATGATAATGGGATATGTCATGATCTCCATCATCAAAACTTCTTTCGATGAATCAGAACTTTTTCAATTTAGACAACTAGAATGATCGATCATCAAAATCATTTTAGTTGCTCCCAAAATCCATCAATGACACCTAACAGCATATGGTGGTAACCCATCAAGACTGAAAATGAACCTCTCGGTGCAGCTACTTGTGTGATTAAGTTCTTCTATCTTGAGCCTCGATCAGATTAGGATTAAGGTGAACTCGTCAAACCCTAATTTCTATCATATGATTTAATCAGTCGATTCAAGTCCAATGTGAAAATCTTAATAGAAACTCTTTCTATTATTTTACATTCTACCATGGCTATGGGCTTATGGACTTGATTCTCATGATTATCATAGGGCCGCTCCTTATCCATTGAGGTAGATAGATTCCATCTTGGTGCAATTTAATTTCTACAATGAACATGATATAGCCAACATACACCTCAGGATTTCGAATGGTTAGGAGATCGAGTCATGGTGTAGTCAAACTATAACACCCTCAAGGTGAACTGCCGATGCACCTAAGGTCAAAGAACCAGACACACCACTGCAGCATCGAGTCAGTCATTGATGAGAAGGTAGACTTTCTTATGACTACTCGAGGTGGTCACGCTCAGTACCCTCGTTCTCTAACGAGTACCTATACTCTCGCTCCGATGTCTCTACACCGTAGACTCAAGACTCATCTACTACAAAGAAATAATTGTATACTAACCTTTCGGATCAATTATCATCCTCATGATGATCCTATGGTCAGGAGCATTTTATGAGTTAATAATGAAAATTCTTGTCTTAAATTTTCAACTCTTGAAGATAAGAATTATCATTACCATTAACTCAAGGAATGTATCACAGACACTAAATACACATATGTGATAGAAAATAATCTATTTTATTATTTATAGTCAAAATTATAATTTTGCCCTTAGAAGAGTATTACAAGTGTCAGCCAATTCTGGCTTCTAGGGCACACATATCTAACACCTATGAACATAAGTACTAGAGGTGGGTATTACTACTTCATTATATTTACTAACAACCTATCAAGGTATGGGTATGTCTATCTTATGAAGAGTAAATCCAATTCCTTTGAAATGATCAAACGATATCGAAATGAGATAGCAAAACAACTTAGGAAGAGTATTAAAATTCTTCAATCTGATCGAGGAGATAAATATCTTTCCAATGAGTTTTTGATGTATCTAGGAAAAAATAAAATTCTCTTACAATGAATCCCTCCTGAAACACCACAACATAATGGTGTATTTAAAAAAAAAAATCGAATCCTGTTGGACATAGTTCGGTCCATGATGGACTTTATGAGTTTGCCGATTTCTTTTTGGAGTTATGCATTAGAGACCGCTTGTTATGTTTTGAACGCTATTCTGAGCAAATCTGTTGCAAAGACTCCATATGAGATATGGACTGGGCGTAAGCCGACACTCTATCACTTTAGGATTTGAGGATATTTGGCTTATGTAAAATATTTACAACCAAAAAAGCTTGGACCTAGGTCCGATAAGTGCTTATTCATAGGGTACTCCATGAAAACTAGGGGTTATTACTTCTATCTTAATGAAGAATAAAAGGTGTTCGTCAATAATAGGACAATCTTTTTGAAAAAAATATTTCTTATGGAAGGAATAGTTGTCTCTAATATTGAGCTTGGTAAAGTTCAACAGGTGGAAGAACCGACATATTCTAGTGAACCTATAGAACTGGATTTGATAAGATCCAACCCAGAGCCCGTTGAAGTGGCACTAAAGAGATTTGATAGAATATCGTGTCAGTCGGATAGATACTACGATTTCTTAATTTGGGATGGTGATCCTGTTGAACTTAATGAGAATAATGAGGATTCGATCACCTACATGGATGCCATATAGAGGCCTGACTCCGATAATTGGCTAGAAGCCATGAAGTTCGAAATGGAGTCCATGAAGGTCAACAGTGTATGAATATCGATTGATCCACCTAAAAGGATAAAATTTATTGAGTGTAAGTAGATTTTCAAAATAAAAGAGATGCAGATGGAAAGGTGAAAACCTATAAGGTCTGTCTGGTTGCCATGGGATATCATCAGTGTTATGGTATTGACTATGACATATTATTTTCTTCAGTGGCAATGCTCAAATTCATTCGGATTATACTTGCAATAACAGCATACCTAGACTATGAGATCTGACAAATGGATGTAAAGATGGCTTTCGTTAATGAAGAGTTAGATGAAGAGGTATATATGATACAGCCTGAGGGATTCACATCCACAGACAAGTCCAAGATATACAAGCTTCAAAGATCCATCTATAGATTGAAGCAGGCATCTCAGAGTTGAAACATGCATTTTGATAAGGTGATTAGAACGTATGGCTTCGTTAAGAATGGAGAAAAATTCTACGTATATAAATGGGCTAATGGTTCTATAATTATATTTCTTGTACTGTATGTCGATGATATTTTCTTAATCGAGAATGACATCCCTGCTCTACAGAGAATAAAGATTTGGTTGTCATCGCAATTCTCCATGAAGGACTTGAGAGAAGCATCCTACATCCTAAGGATGAAGATCTATAGGAATAGATCTAGAAGATTACTTAGATTATCCCAGTCCACATACATTGATACTGTGTTGAAGAGGTTCAGCATGGAGAATTTCAAGAAGGGCTATCTTTCGATAGGCCATAAAATTTCTCTCTCAAAGAGGAATTGTCCGACAACTCCTCAAAAGAGAGAACGTATGAGTAGAATACGATATGCTTCGGTAGTAGGTTCTATTATATACGCCATGATGTATACGAGATCAGATGTGGCATACTCACTAGGGATAGTAAGTAGATACCAGTCTGATTCAGATGAGAATCACTAGAAGATTGTGAAGATAATCCTAAAGTATTTAAGAAATACCAAGAACTAGTGGCTCATCTAAGAAAATACTGACTTAAAAGTTGTAGGATATATTGATTTTAGTTTTCAGTCAGATCACGATGATAGTAATTAAGAGTATGTCAGGTAATGTATTTATCTTGAATAGTGGAGTGGTCTGCTAGAAGAGTTCCAAGCAGCACACGGTGGTCGATTCTATGTGCGAGATGGAGTATGTCACGGTATTCAATGCTGCGAAAGAAGCTGTATGACTGTGGAAGGTCATTAACAAGTTGAAAGTGGTACCCCCTTTGGATGGTCCGATTCTGCTATACTGTGATAGCACTGGAGCCATAGCTCAAGCGAAGGAGCCTAAGGCACATCAGTGCACCAAGCATATTCTGCGATGCTATCATCTTGTATGAAAGATCGTGGAACGAGGTGACATCGAGCTTTAGAAAATCGACGGAAAGAAGAATGTGGTCAACCCCTTTACAAAAGCCCTCAAAATTAAAGAGTTCGACGATCATAAATAGAAGATGGGTATTTGATACTATTTTGAGTGGCTTTAGTCTAAGTGAAAGTTGTTGAAAAATGTATTCTAAAGTCAATCATCTGATTATAGATGGTTGAGCTGAATATAATTTATACTTAAATTTTAAATAAATAAAATTATTATTTTGACATTTCATCACTCTTGTGCATTTTCCTGTAATGAATTCTTCTATGATGAAGTTCTAAGGACTATTTAGACTCGACAAAAAAGAATTTATCATTTAGTTCTTAAATTAGTTCGCGATCAAATGATTCATTGTTATCTAGGATGACAACATATCGAGTGTAGGTTATTGTATGCCATAAGTGTTGGTTGTCCTCTTAATCAAGAAATATGAAAATACTGTTATGGCATGTAGATGAAGTGTAGGGATATATTTTACTGAACGTAATATAACTCTCGAGCTCTCTATTATCAAGAGTTGCTCACGAAGAATATAGGTATAAGTGTCCCTTAGACCTGAGATCACTACGGTAACTTGCAAGCAACTCACTGCACTTAGATATCAGACTATCTGAATTTCTAATTTAGTAATGGAAGGCTACTGGATACAGTCAAGTACTTGTGAAGTCGGTGCATGAGTCAAGATAGAATTGATCCCTCTAAATGTTGGAGCAAGTACATCACTGTATTTTAATTTAGCAAACCTTCGATCGGGATGGTTCATGTGATGGACATTGAATTTAGAAATATATTATGGATAAATTTTAGAATTGACAGTAAATCCTAGATCATTCTTTGAGCATCGAGCTCAAGAGGATAAATTATACAATAATCATATGTCATAGGTTCGTCATTGTTGCATTACGATTTTTCAATCTATTCGGACGTCGGATATCATTACTAGATGGTCACATTGATTGATATAGAAAATTAATTTTTATGCTACCAGCTTAGGATTCAAACTAATGGGATCACATAAAATAGAAGTTTCTACCTGATCTGATGGCTGATCAAGAGTTCCTATAGTCTGATACTCTATGGTCAAGAGTCTCACTAGACTAAGACTCTATGATTAGGAGTCCCACTAGACTGAGACTCTATCTTTATGGATCCCATTAGACTGTGACTCAGAGTCCTACTTGTCTGAGACTCTCTGATCAAGAGTTTCACTAGTCTGAGACTCTATGATCGTGAGTTTTATTCATTTAGGATACTAGGTTCAAGAGTTCCACTAATTTGGGACTCTTCGGGAGTTTCATGTTGATGGAACTCTATTGCTCAGACACCCATCTAATTGAGACTCTATATTTATTGAAGGATTAATTAATAATTTGATTGTTGATTAGCTCAATTTGATTAAGCAATGAGAATTTGATCAAGTTTGATTTAATTTGATTCGATTGAGTTTGATCCGATCAGGTTATGAGAGTCTAATCGCTATGAAAGATTTGATCATAATTTGATCAGGGGTTGGATCTAATTAAATTCTAATTTGATTAAGATTTTATTGGATTGGGTTGTCTAATTTAGTTAGGTTTGACCTAGTCTAATTGGATCTATATCAATTGGTTTAGTGGAAGCCAATTTGGACCAAGTCAAATGAGATTTGAATTCATACTCTCCCATGTGCCTACCATCTTTGACTTTTCTCATGCCCCATCTCAAACTTCCATGTGAGTATTTCTCACATAGAAGAGGGTGTTTGTGCCCTCTCTTATCTCTTTTTGACCTTGTCCAAGCGTTGGACCCGTTCAAACCTAGTTGAATTTTGAATTCAAATAGTTTTGTTGGAACCACCTCTCTTCCTTATCCTTTTCTCCACGCCCCATAAAATGTTATGAGATTTCTTTCATGGAATATTTTTAGAGTGGGCATAGAAGGAGAGTTCTTCTGCTTATCACCCACCTGAAAATGGAGATTGGAAGTGGATAAGGATTCATTTAAGTTTGAATTTGAATGAGAGGTTGAAACAAGTTCAACCTCCAAGCCTTATCCCCTCCCACGCGTATTTTCCATGTTGTGGTCGCTCTTTTTAAGAAGAAATTTTTTGGACATGCATGGATATGCGTGAGGCATCTAAAAGTGGTGAGAAGTGTTTCTTAGAGAGAGAAAAAAATTGGGTGGGGTGCAAGTTCTAGGCATGGAAAAGTCTAAGGATATCCTGTGCCAACTTTCTCATGTCCACACTTCTTTTATTTTTTCTCTTTGGTTGCTCATCTGAAAATTATTTTGAGGTGGGCATAGGAAGAGGGAGAGTCCCTCTATTCATGAAAATTTATTTCACGAGAAAATTCCAAAGAGAAAGAGCATGAGAACATTTTCGACCATCAAAATTTTTTAGGTGTGTGAAATCCTAGAGTTAGGACTCTAGGTTCGGATGGAGAGATCGAGTGCTGTGAGCATCAGATCGCTGTCAAATTTGAAACTCCACTTCATCATCCTTTGAAGCACATGTTTTGATTTTCTGGAGTATCCAAGAGATCAAAAAGAAGGTGATCAATTGGATCGATTGAGATCAGTCGTTGAAGGCTCCGGCGAGGAGCTAGCACTCCGATGGAGCAGGTCAGGATCAGGAGCTCCGTGTGGACCAACTATAGAGGTTGGACAAATGTGCTGCTACAGTGCGATGCCATAGTATATTTTGGTGGATCCAGATTATGGAGATAAGCTACCCATGCATAGGTATCGAATTCTGAACTCAAAATGGTCAGCAAATATGATTTGCTGATCGATCGTATTTAAATTTTAAATTACATATTAGCATATCTAGATCCTGAGTAGCATTTTTTGATTTGATCAATACATGTGTATGTTAATTTTAGATTAATTTAATGCTTCCGCTGTAATAAAATTTAAAAAATATTTTGAAAAGCATACTAAAAATTTTGCATGATTTTCTTCAAGACCATATCGAGTTATTGAGGTAATTCGACCAGAAGCCTACAAAATCAAGAATCTAGATGGTTCGAGTATTCCTAGGATATGGAATGCAAAAATTCTTAGAATATATTATCAATGAATTTCAAATAAGAGCTTCAAAAATTATCTTATTGAAGGCTTCTTCAAAATATTGATATTCATCTGATCAATTTGGTAAAAATTTGATCTCCAGATCAACAGAGCCTCGATGGGCATAGGAGATAAGATCTTCACTATTCTTAAAGTTTGATCTTTAAATCGATAGAGCTTTGATGGGCATAGAAGATAAGATATCCATTATTCTTAAAGTCCGATCTCTAAATTGGTAGAGTCCTGATGGGCATAAGAGATAAGATCTTCACTATTCTTAAAGCTTAATCTTCGAGATATTTTTAAAGTCTGATCTTCGGATCAATAGAACCTCGATGGGTATAGAAGATAAAATCTTTACTATTCTTAAAATTCGATGTCTAAATCAACAGAGCTCTGATGGGTACAAGAGATAAGATCTCTATTATTCTTAAAATTCAATCTTTGAATCGATAGAGCTTCGATGGACATGAAAGATAAGATCTTTACTATTCTTAAAGTCTGGTCTTCAGATCGGTAGAACCTTGATGGGCATAGGAGATAAGATCTTTATTATTCTTAAAGCCCGACCTTTAGATCGCTAGAGCCCTAATGAGCATAAGAGATAAGATCTCTACTGATTCTTAAAGTCCAATCTTCAGATCGATGTTATTATGGATTTTAATTAAATATCAATTTTTGGATTGATGTTATCATGGATTCTTATTAATTATCGATCTTTGGATCGATGTTGTTATGGATTTCAAATAAATACCAACCTTTGGATTGATGTTATCATGGATTCTTATTAATTATCAATCTATGGATCGATGTTATTATGGATTTTAATTAAATACCAATCTTTGGATCGATATTTTCATGGATTCTTATTAATTACTGATCTCTAGATCGATGTTATTATGGATTTTAATTAAATACCGATCTCTAGATCGATGTTGTTATGGATTCTTGTTAATTACCAATTTTTGGATCGATGTTATTATGAATTTTAATTAAATATCGATCTCTGGATCAATGTTATCATAGATTCTTATTAATTATCAATCTCTGGATCGATGTTATTATGAATTTTAATTAATTATCAATCTCTGGATCAATGTTATTATAGATTTCTATTGGTTATCGATCTCTAGATCAAAGTTATTTTGGACTTCTGTTGATTACCTACCTCAGGGTTGATGTTATATTGAATCTCTATCAATTATCGACCTATGGGTTGAAGTTATTAAATCATGTAGGATTTCTATTGACTATCGATCTTCGAATTGGAAATTGTCAAGAATTTCTATTAATTTTTGATCTTAGGATCGAGGTTATGCTGGACTTCTGTCTGATACCGATCTTCATATCAATGCCATTACTAATATCAAAGGCCACCTATATCGATAATTAACTGGGGTGAGGTCACTTTATCATTACTTAGAAAAATTTTTGGAATAAAGTATACAAAATATTGCAATATGTTACACCATGTCAGATAAATCCGATGTCACACACGAGAAGTGGTCATTTAAAAAATGAAATTTCATTTCATTTAAAAAGTCATTACAAAAAGCCCAAATTGGGTCGATACAAAAGGACAGAAACAAAAATAAAAAAAAATATAGAATCAGGCATCTGGCTAAGGAGCTTTGGGTGGGGCAGCGTCTGCTATATCACTCTCCAATGAGATAACTTCAATAGGCGTTGGGGCAGAAGTTGGAGCAAATATTAGGACCTCGATGGGGTCCGGAGCCTCCACCTTTGGTTTGGGCAGAATGGCGGGCACCTCCAGGGTAAGCTAGAGCAATTCTACAGCAGAATTCATCGTTGGTGCCAACTGGGCCTCCATTCTTGCAGCTAGAGCAAGACTGGCCTCCATGATAATGTTGCTCATGTCTAAATTGGAAAATTTTTTTTTGACAAGATCCTTGTAGCTGTAGAAGCCATTTTCGAAGGCCTCTCATGTAGCCTCCATGACCTCCTCCACAAAATCTTCGGAGAACTTGTATTCCTCCACAGCATGGCTGGCGGTGTTCTTCTAGTACTCCAGGTCTCTTTGGTAGGTCAGGAACGTCTTGTCCCGAATAGCTAGCATCTCATCTCGAGAGGAGCGTCTTGTCCCGAATAGCTAGCTTCTCATCTCGAGAGGTCACCATTTTCTCTAGCTCTATTTTTGTCTCCAAGTCGAAAATTCTGGAGACCTCTTGCTGCAGCCCTAGCAGCTTTTCTTCTCTCTTGTTGACCTTTCCCTGAAGGTCCAGTAGGGATTTATCTTTTCTGCCATTTTGTTGAGCTTCTCTAGGAGCTGCTTCTTCAGCCCCGTGGCGGTCTTCTCTTTCTTGATGGCATTTTCTTCCACCGTCTTCAAGTAGTCCTTCGTAGACTGCAATGCTTTCTTTAGAGAGTTCTTATTTTTGCTAAGCCAACTTACATGCTAAACGAACAGTCAAAAAAAAGAAGCAAATTGGCAAGAAGAGAAAATAGAAGTTGTTAGATTGATGAAAAATCGATTTTAACACATAAGATCGGTAAAAAATAGACCTCAAAAAAAAGAAGAAGAAGAAGGAGAGGAGAGAACTTTCTTACATCCAGAAGATAGCTGAATTCCTGGTTCACCAATTGTTTAGGCTCCATATCCCTCCTTCAGGCGTGCAAATCATGCTGTGGCATCACAACATAAAGTACGTCCTTTCCAAGGGTTGGGATGTCCTACATGGAAGCATGGGATAGATCGATCTGGTTCATAGAGGTCGATGGAGGATCAACCGGAGGAATCTTCGACCTGCTGGAGGATCGAGTCTAGCTTGCTAGAACCAAAATCGGCATAGTTAGTGGACTAGGCCATCGTGGTGCAGAAGCGAGATTGGATTTCGGATGGATGGTCGACTGCTTAGGAGGTGGTCGAACCACCATGATAGAATCCTGATGTCCCTTGAACATCGGGAAAGATGTTGGAGAGGTGCGGGCGTTGATAGGCCCCATGCTGATCATGATCACCCCCACGATAGAAGGGGGCATAGCTCTGGGGGATGTCGAGATGGAGTCAGTGACTTCTTTCCCCTTTTCTTTCTTTGCTGGTGAAAGGTGAAAAGACTCTGACTTCCTCTTTCTTTAGTCCGCCAACCATTAGGGGTCAAACCTCATGAGTACTGCAGTAATCAAAGAAAAATATGATTAGATGAAAATCAAATACAAAGAGATTCAAAGAAAATTCAAAAACAAGCTCAACTTGGGGAGATGAGACTGATGTCGGAGTCAAACAGTAATTGATCCATTACCAGTTGACTTAGCTTGGGCACCTTTATACTCAGCAGCTTATCGAAGACTTCCTTATCCCCAGGCAAAATGGATTTATTGAAGTTCCAGGTTAGTCGAGGTTTATCCCAGTGAATACTGAAACTCCAGAAAATATTGAAGGAAACAAGAAAGAAATGACTTTTCCAGTCATGGATTGAAGAAGGGAGAGAAGGACCGAATTTATAATTTAGCTGAGGTGAGAAGTACCACCAATCTTTTTCAGTAGGATATTTTTTTAGAACAAAAAGGGCTCTAAAAAGAAAAGTCTTAAGGCTAATGGCAGTAAAGCTACAGTAAATGATGAAAACCAAAATAATCCTAATGGCATTGGGGGTGACTTGGGTTGGTTACAGGCCGTAGTAATCTAATACATTGCAAATAAAAGGATGAAAGAGGAAGCATAACCTAGACCGAAGTGCTTCATCATAGAAGGCTACACAACCCTCAGGAGGCCGTGTAATCCAATCACTTAGACCAAGAGCTATGAGTTGAAAGTTATCAGGGACAAAATATTTCTCCCTGAGCTTCTCTAGGTCAGCATCTATCAGAATGGAGGGCTCAGCGCTAGGGCCGAAATAGTCCAAGAACCTTCTTATCGAAAATTCTAAACCATTATCGCCAGAGATACTGGCCTCAGCGGCACTCCGAGATAGATTACCCACCTCAAAGGCGAGCAGGGGCTGGATTGACCAGACATCATGGCCATCCAGGATTGACTCCCTCCTTTTATTGCCAGTAGGAGGAGTACTGTCCTGAGAAGATATGGATGAAGAGAAAAACTAGGACATAGAGAAGAATGGAAGAAGGAAATCCTAAGGATAAACCCTAAATCCTAAGGGAAGGAAAGAGGATTCTACCAAAGGAGAAAAAGAAAGCCTTCTTCACTGCTTTCGGCAACTCCCTCCAAGCTCCGACAATCATGAAAACTACTCTCTCCTATGGTTGACTGAGCACTCGAAAGCTTTCTTGGCAGCGAAACTCTTGCTTCAGAAAAAAAAGTAGCAAAAGTGAAAGAGGAATGGACAAAATATCCTATATATATGGAGAAACAATGGCTCAGATTAACCTTCCCACCATTAGATTTAAACCACTTGTAAATAATCCGAAAAGGTTGCAGAAAAGCTATTTTGATGCAACCGCTCAGATCTGACCAAGAAAGCTTATTTCGTATGGCGGTTCAGTCGGCCTGCAGAATAGCGCCACATGCCCCACGTCGCCTGGATTACAATAGCGCAGCCATTGATGGTCTCACTCTCTCCAATGCTTTCTTAAATATCAGAGTATGGCAATTATGGCAAACGAGGCGATATGTCTTTTCAAATAATTTGAAAATTAAATCTGGTGGCCGCTAGGCATGATTCTTAGTACAGTGGGTGACCCTTAAGATGACTTTCCATAATTGTCATTGAAAGAATTCCACTCTAAGTCTAGAAAGTGGGGGGGCAATTGTTGGTACAGTCGACCACTGCTGGACACATAGCATCATCAAAGGAGCCACCGTCTCAGATAATAGATATATAAAAGATTTGGTACCAGATCGGTAAAACACCAACTTGGAGGCTAGACTGTCACCCAAGACTAAATCGACCAAGTGGTCAGGTTCAGATCGATAGATAATCGACCATAATGAATTTCAAATCATGACAGTCAAGCTCTACAGGAGATCAGGTTTCCACCAACCTCATCTACAGCAGTCAGAATATAATCGATATTCGAGATCGGTAAAATATTGATACCATCAATTAGACAACTCATATGGAGATCAATAAATCACCAATCTCGCTATACAAGCCAGATCAATAATTTATCAACCTTAACATATTCCGACAGTTAGTCAAGCACCGACTGCGCTCCAATCAAATTGTGACCCTCCTCCAACTGTATTTCAGCTAATCATGATTAAGGCAAATGGTCAATAACTGTAATCTAGCTGGTCATAATAAACTAATGGCCTAACAAATTTTTCTTAAGGCCTAACCGAACCTCCTATAAATAGGGGGCAGGGTATCCCTCCAAGGTAAGCATGAATTTACAGAGCTGAAACTCTATTGAAATTGACTCTCGACTTTCCCACTGAAGGAAGATCGAGCCATTCTTTCCTCAAATCCTCTCATTCTGCTTTTCTAATCTTCAATTTTCACTATCTGTTAATAAGGCTTCGACTGACTTAGACATTGGAGGGTTCTAAATCGGAGAGTACCCCATCGGTTCCTAGATTTTTCTTGCAGGCTGGCTCGGGATCCGCTTCGGACCAACTTGATTGGCTCTCCAGCATGAATCTCTTTGATAATCTAAAGCCCTGCTACAATAGATAGGATCAAATCTATATCCCACTCAACAAAAACTTCAAATTATAATCAATATGTTTACGTAATGAAAACAAATGCAGTGCTTGAATGGTCAGTGCCTCAGCCAACCTTTTTTGTTGTTGAAATATCTTGTTGTTTCTTTTTTCCTTTTCTCTTCACTCAACTCAAACAGAGTGTCGCTAGCACCAAGCTACTTTTATGTCTCTTCTTTTCTTTTTATCCCATGCTGCTTTTATGTTGCGAGATTCTTTTCTTCCTCCAAGCAATCGATAAAGAGAGCTTCAACGGACATCTTCCTAATATGAAGATTATAATTGGTAGCAAGCCACCTAGATATTCTTAATTTTCTCAGGTGTAGTTGTGTACAAGAATCATGAATAAATAGGAGATTTAATACCTCGAGTTAAGAAAAGAGTAGAAAGCTTTAATAATGAACATAGCGTCAGCATTAAATCTCCAAGATGGAATTATCTTGGCTCTTCCATTGTTTGTAGCATCTGAACGGGTACATGCCAATTATGACTTCTATTCCAAAATCTAGAGATAGCTATGTTCATATAGCTGTGCGAAGGGATGCGCAAGTGATACCTCCTTATCTAGCCGACAATCCTCCAAATCCCATGATAAATGCAGAGCCACTCTAGAATGGCTGAGCAATTTCTCCCTCTACAATGATGAATAAGATCTTAAATTTCTGATTCCAGTGATTACAGGTATTCTCCTTATGCTGTAAACAATATGAGTCAAATTTTGCCAATGCTCTGCTATCTTTCGTGAAAATGCCACCCCCATTTTGCCAAAAGTGCAGAATAAAATTCTTCCGAGTTCTTCACGCCCAGTCCATCTTCAATTTTTGATTTGCATACCATGTCCTTGTTTACTACACAGGAGAAGCCATCTACATTTGATATTCCCTTCCAACAAAAAGGCCTACCAGATTCTATTTATGTAGTTAATCTTGCCTGCGGGAGATTTTAGATGTAGTTTGTTGCTTAATTGGACTACCTAGTGAGAATTATTGGCTTCATAGGCCATGAGAGAGAATTGTGGTCTCTCCACATGATAGGAGTCGATGTTATCGAGTGTTTTAAGCTGTGCATTGGTTTTAGAAACTAAAAGGCCCTTCGCTAATATAATAAAGGATTTACTGGACTTTTAGTGGAATCAGACCTGATAGTTTATATATACTATATATATTTATATTATTATATTATGCAACATATATTATTATATTATACTTATTGTATTATATTATATTATATATTATAGTTGTAGGATGAGCTATTACATATATGTTTGTAAGATGGTGCATCCATGCAATACTAATATGAGTGAGTGGACAGCTTGGTGGTTCCCTTTAATCTTCTCCTTCACCTCCGGTTAATTGGCTTTTCCCATAGCCAAATATTCCCAGGGTAAACTTTGATGGTGGTGTTCAAGCAAAGGGTGTAACTGAAAGCTTTGTTAACAGATATTCTTATAGAAAAACTCTTTTGTTAGGACTCCTTTTTTCCAGATGCTCCATACAAAATGGAGCTTCGAGGAGCTTGGGCATGTCCTTGCTTAGCAGTGCATATTCTTCAAACCCCCTTGGTACACTTGGGAGGTGATTCTGCCATTGTGTTTAGCTAGATAAATAGGGAGAACGGCAAAAGTTTGCCTTACCATTCTATTTTGTCGGATATTTGTCAATCTATATCTACTCTTGTTGGATTCAAAGCTATTCATACTCCAAGGACGTGCAATCTAGTTGTTTGAAAAGTGGCACTCCGGGAGGTTTCTGATAAGCTCTCACCAGAGCTTGCCGCTTGTTGCAGGCTAGCACCATTGGTGTTTCTTTTCTTTTTCTTTTTTTTTTTCTTTTTAAGTATTGGTATTTCTTTTCTAAAAAGATACTAAAACTCTTTTATTATCAAACAAAAATAAGTGAGTTAAATTGCAAAGTTTGGCAATCTTTTATAATTATAACTCACTTCTTATAGTATCTAGTCAGAATATGGATCAAAATTTAAACTAAAGTTGAAGGAAACTATAGTATCATATCAGACCAAACTAAGCTTGATTTAAAGCAAAGAAATCGTTGAGACTAGAAGCAATTCACATGAGGCCTGACTTATCATTGATGAGAAAAGAATGTTGAGAGAATCCTATGCAACCCCACCCCCTTTTTTATGAAACCTATGTCTCATTTTCAAATCATAAATTCTTTACAAGCTTTCCATTCGTAAGATCATATTAAAAAATTATCTAATAGGCCATAATATGGACTCCAAATTTTATTAAATTTAAGCGCTATTTGACTTGGTTGTCATTTACATTTGTAGTGTCTTGCATTCGCAGTGCACATGATCGGTAGATGAGAAAAGCTGCAAAAAGGAAAGGGAGAAAAAAAAAAGGCCGACGCCATTGTTAGCCTATGATAGTTGATACACGTGGTTAGCGGGAAAGTTTAAAATTAGGTGGAGTTTGTACGAACCACAGCAACCCACAATGAAAAGGTGAAAGGCTTGACGGGAGTAGAAAGAGAATTTGAGGGAAAACAAACCAAAGTTAGTCTGGATAGAGTCATACCATCGGAGTTTGTGGAGGAATAAGATATATCAAAAGTTGTGTAATATCCAAACGCAAATCTCAAAACAGCTACCCAGAAAGAAAAAAAAAAAAAAAAAAAAAAGGGGTTTTTAAGGTCTGCACGTGCTGGAAACTATAATTTACGGTGGAAAGAAAAGGATGAGTCGGAACAAGACTCATCTTCTTCTTCATATGAAAGAACAAATTTAAGAAGAAATCGATCTAACAGATCTCTTCAAACTCAAATTTTAGAGCTGTTTATACTACTCTGTTTTTCTCCTCACCTTAGCTCTTGATTCTCCATCGACAGCCACTATTCATAGTCGGAAGAGATCCTTTTTCTTCTTCTTCTTTCTTTTTAAAAAAATTTCGCTTAGTTCATTGGATTTGTAGCCCAATCATCATCGGAACTTAGGTAAAGGTCCTTCTCACTCTTTTCTCCATCTTCCTCGACCATCGAAGCCTAGTTTTCGACCAGCAATCACCAGATCTCTCTTAAGAAAAATAATCCCTTATTTCTGGTTGTCTTACCATCTTTTTTTTGGGTTTTTCTACTGCCATCACCGATTGTAGGTCATTGGACCTATGTCTCCGGTTGCCGTTGTGACCTGCTTCTCTAACCACGAGCTAGCAAAATGGGAGGAGAGCCTCCCATGTGTTTGGAATAAGGGAAAGAAGATCCCTGCTCTGTGAAAGAGGAAAAAGAACCTTCCTCTATTTCGTGAAGAGAAAAAAAAAAAGGAAAAGAAGAAAGAAAGAGATTCTATCTCTTCCCTCTCTCTTCCTTCTCTGTGTTTGAATTTTACTCTCTCTTCATTTTCTTCCTCTAGATTCTCTCTCTAAAAAAATTCTATTTTCTCTCTCTCTATATTATTTCTCTTCCTATATGGATTTTATCTCTCTAAGAATAATTGAGCAAAGAACTTTATTTCAATAATTTTGATTTGATCTTAGCAAAGAATATCCTGATTTGCGATCATCGGACAGCGTACTGACATCCACCTTGACCAGATCAGGGTATCTCTAAATTTGATTATCTATGATTTATATTACATCTTCTAAATGCTAGTTTAATTATGATTTGATTAAATTGATTTGAATGGGTTAGTCGAGATGTCGGATAGTATTGTCTGACTGGTCATATTCGATCTCATCGATTTTTTCTCCCATGATGCTCACTCTCTATGTAATTTTATTAATCCAGTGAATTCAATTTGTTGCTTTAAATCTGAGTTAATTTTGATAAGAAGTTTTAAGTCATTCTATCAGTCGGATAATTTGCCCATAAAATTCGAGCCTTTATTGGGCATCGCATGATCTGGTCCTTATTTATCTCCATTAAATTATTATATTTTACGTAGTTCTGATATGATGAATCTATTTGATCAAATTAATCCCTAGTAGCGAATTGGTGTACAGACCTTTACTTTGACTTTTGTCAGACATTAATAGCTTTGATCACCCTTGATCTCTATTGAAACATCTGTATCCCAATCTAATCCATGTGGCACACCTAATTTTTGATTTGGTTCTAAGTGAAATTTTGATTTAGGATTTTATTTTGATTAATTATGAGTTAAAGTTAATATAAAAATATAATTTTGAATAATAAGTTTTGAAGGATGCTTTTAAGATTGATTGAATCTATCCATTCAGCATAGAGGTAAATAATGAATCATCTTCTCAAGATAATTTGTTTTAGAAGCAATTAATCAATCTTTGATTTATGCATGATTTATGAAATTGTATTTGAACGAAAAGTGATTTGAAAATATGAGATTTCTAGATTATTGTGATTCATCAATTTATTATAGATATGTATATGTTTAATGGACTTATGATTTCTATATGTTATGTTGTAAAAGTGCTTTGATACGGATCAGATTTATGCTCTCACCCTAACTATGTTTTAGTGGACCCTGCCAATAGAGGTTAAAGGTTGATACTCAGTAGATCCTACTAATGGATGTTAAACATTGATACTTAGTGAATCCTATCAATGGGGGTTCAATGTTGGTACTCAATGGATTCTGCTAAGGAGGTTAAATGTTGGCACATAGTGGGCCGCACCAATAGAGATTATACGTTAGTATTTAGTGGATCCTATCAGTAGGGGTTCTGCATTGGTATTCACTAGATCCTGCCGGTAAGAGTTGTGTGTTGGTATTCAGTGGATCCTGTCAATGAGGATTAAACATTGATTATAGCTAAAGACTGATGAGTCATTTATGTTTTGATTGGAATTGGATTTCTAATTATTTATGAATGCTTAAAAGAATTTGATTTACATAGAAAATATGTTCTCATGTTTGTTCATGGCATTATTTTTAAACATTATATTTTATGCTAATATCTAAAATATCTAGCAAAGATATTCATTACTTATTGGACATTCGAGCTCATGATCTCTTTTTTTATTTTTTAGATTCAGATTCTTAATTATAGACATGGATACTACTTGGGAGTGAGTTTAGAAGTAAGATTAGACTGTGACATTTAGATATAGACTTATTATTATGATTTATAGGATTATTATTCAAGATTTAATTAATGTAAGATCTTTTGAATGTTAACGAGATTTTGTAAGAAATTAAAGTTGAATTTAATTAGTAAAATTTTGGACTTAATTTATTATAAATTCCATTGTATTACATTGATATCATGTTTGGAATGCCTTGCATGCTTGTGGAAAGAATTTTCTATGAGTGTGTGGCGGTCGTCACGACCTCTGGCTCGCGATCTTGGATCAGGAGTGTGACAAGTTGATGTGAAAATTATTTATAGTTCAGAATTAATAAACTATGGTTTACATGATGTAACTTCTATTTATCATGGCATGTGATGATTTATTTCCAGGGAATCATAATTGGTCAGGTTGATCAATCAAAATTGGTTAACATATTCTAGGCTAAACTGTCAAGATTTGATCGACCTGGTTGACAGTAAGCTATATTGCCTTGTACACTTAAGAATTTAAAGCTCGTTGTAGAAGTAAATGACAAAAATAATGCACTAGATGAAATAAGCATGCAGAAAAAAATAAAATTTACATGTCCAATAGATAAGCTTGCCTAAATACACCAAATAGCATTCATCACCATCACCACTATCACTGGATTCTGGGATGTTAATCATGGACATTGCAGGTGAGAATCCTTCTCTTCTACTTCTACAATGGATGCTTGGCACTGTTGATACATTGGGACGCTGTTAAAAGATGTTCAGATGCCCTTTCAAGTTTGTTTCTTTTTTTATGGTTGGGGGGTGGGGTGGCATGCTTATATTGTCCTGGCATAAGCATATCCAGAAGCATCAACAAATGACACAACATGCAAGGGTCGTGGAATCTATTGAGAAATTATAACTTTTCAACATCAACAGTGCTGGGCAAAGGTCGCGACGTCAATGGCTTTGGGCAAAAGTCACGACCGTTGAATAACTTGTGATGTTTCAAGCAAGAAACACATATCTATATGAAAGGATTTGATGCGATGGCCATTAGAAAATTATAAATAGAACCTCACAACAGACATTTGATAAGACGGTTAAGATCAAATCTCTCTTGACATACATTTTTTCTGTTAGTATGTTCTTGTTGTTTTCACAAGCCTTTCATTCAAAATAAGTGAGTCAGAGAGTTCCTTTGATTTTGCTGATCAAGAAATTCTATAAAAACTTCATTGTATCCTAGGATAGAATTGCCGCAAATCCTATAGCAACTTCATGTGGGGGCAATTACTCTCTAAAGTCAGCGATCTAGTCATGCCTTGAAGCAACATCAAGGATCAAGTTTTGTTCATCTTCAACAATTAGCATATAACAATTTTTAGAGAGTAATTTGAAAGATGGCACAAGATCAAAGTGCTACTCTCAAGGTTATGAACCAAGAATTCGTGAAGCTAGATAGATTTGATGGCACTAACTTCAATAGATGGAAAGATAAGATGATATTTCTTCTCTCCATCCTCAACACTGCATATGTTGTGGATCCTAATTTGGCGTCTATACCTGATGCTACTGAAGGTGCAAATCCAGAGGAAATAGAAAGAGTGACACAATAAAGAAGGAGATGAGAGAAAGATGAATTTGCATGTAGAGACCACATACTCAACACATTGTCTGATCGTCTTTATGATTTATACATGTCCACTCAGTCTCCGATGGAAATTTGGAGATCCCTCGAAGAAAAATATAACAACGAAAGGCAAGATACGGATAAATTTATCATGATGAAGTATTTTGAATTTAGTATGGTTGATAATGTACCCATCATGGACCAAGTTCATGAACTTCAAATCCTTGTAAGTAGGCTTTGTGACCTAAAGGTTTTGATTCCTGAGTCACTACAAGTTGGTGCAATCATTTCAAAGTTACCCTCAACTTAGAATGATTATAGGAAGAAGCTTCTTCATATGAGTTAAGATTTCACTGTTGAAAGATTACTTCGGCATTTATGAATAGTAGAAGAAACTCGAAAATGTGATGCCATATATCTTTCACAAAGTTCTAAAGTGAACTATATAGATGAAGGAGCAAATAAAATTACTTCAAAGGGAAAGTGAAAGGTCTCATCCTTTGTAGACAACAAGCAAAATAAGAAATGCCAAAGAGCATGCTATCATTGCTGTTGGGGATAAATCCCGCTCCTGCCGAAGCCCGGCCCGACGCTCAGCCCAATGTAACCAGTAGAGGCCGAACTCCCCTGCATCAAGGTCCGGGCCGAACTGCCTAGAGGCCGAACTCCCCGGCACCAAGGTCCGGGCCGAACTGCCTCTAGGCCGAACTCCCCTGCATCAAGGTCCGGGCCGAACTGCCTAGAGGCCGAACTCCCCTGCGCCAAGGTCCGGGCCAAACCGCCTAGAGGACGAACTCCCACCGCCAGCCGAACTTCCTGAGGGCCGAGCTCCTTGGACTCCAAGCGGCTGGACTTCTTCGGGAGACGGACTCCTCCCAGACGCCCGTTCGGCCATCCGGGCTCCTCCCAGGTTTCCCCTTCGGCCGAACTCCTTCGGGCCGACTCCAAGCGGCCGAGCTTCAATGAAGTCCTCTCAGCGGCCGAACTCCTTCGGGCCGACTCCAAGCGGCCGAGCTTCAATGAAGTCCTCTCAGCGGCCGAACTCCTTCGGGCCGACTCCAAGCGGCCGAGCTTCAATGAAGTCGTCTCAGCGGCCGAACTCCTCAGCAGTCGTCACTTAGGAGCCCGAACTCCTCAGCAGTCGTCACTGGGCCGAACTCCTCAGCGGTCGCCCTCATCAAACTTCGGCCGACCGAGCTCCTACCGAACTCTCAAGTGTCCAAGCCTCAGCCCAAGCCCAACAGCCGGCCGAACCCCAGACGGCCGAGCTTCGGCTTCTCAGCAGCCGAACTCTTCTGCGGACGAGCCTTAGCTGCATACCTCTTGCCAGACGCCTATGGGAGCCGAACTCCCTCCTATCTTCCTCTTCAGGAGCCCGAACTCCTCCGAAATGGGCACACGACGAAGGCCTTCAACCCTTCATTCGGCAAGCTCTGCAACCATCACCATCAGTCAGTCCGCCGCACCATCGGTCAGTCCGCCGCGGGCGATAGCGACCCACTGCCAGGCGGCGATGGCTGTCACCCTCAATCCGCCGCACACGGCACCAGTGGGACTGACTCCGCCGAACCTCGAGCGGCCCGCCAGCACGCGGCTGCAGTTGTCACCATCAAGCTCCACTATATAAAGGACCCTCCCGACACGCTAAGGCTAAGCTCTCTGGACTCTTGACTCTCTAAGCTCTCCTCCACATCTCTAAGCTCCGGAACTCATTCCGAGCACTCCATTACTGTTGGTCGGAAACTAACTTGACCGTCGGAGGGTCCTGCCGGAGCCACCACCCCACCGGTTCCGGACGGGACTTCGTTTTGCAGGTCCCCGGCGGCGCCCAGCGGCCTCGATTGCGGCGACCTCCGGCGGCGACGGATTTCTGCACCAACAGATTGGCGCTGGAAGAAGGGATTGAACCTTCGAGGTTCCCTTGTTCTTAAAGGAGTGCTCGGCGACGATTTTCCGCCCCTGCTCCGGATCTCTCTTCTCCCTCTTCAGAATTCCTTCTCTGGAAAGAGGAAATGCCCCCCAGAAGGGCTTCGACGCGGCGCTCGACGGCTTCCGCGGCTCGATCCCCTCCGAGTCCGTCTGTCCCTGCTCCGGCCCCGGTGACTCAGCCCCCGTCTATAGCCGCAGTGGATACGGAGCAGTTCAACCAGCTCATCCAGCACGTTCGCGGTCTCACGGAGGCGGTGCAGGCGGTGCTGCACCAACAAGTCCCAGTGCCAGCCCGACCGGCGCGGGACTCTCCGAAGTCGGATGATCCAGTCCAAGAGCGACCGGCCTGGGCAGCCCGACCTCCGATACCCGGATTGGAGAGGCGGAGGAGGGAGAGCCCTTGTTCGGATCATGGATCGACCAAGGGTGAAGCCTCGCGCCCATCTCACCAGAAAGCCTTGGAGATCAGAGACCGTGAGGACCTGCTGGGCCAAAGGCTCTTGGAAATGAACCGGCGAATTGAAGAACTTCGTCCCCCCTCGCGTGGTGATGACGTTTGTGCAGACCCTCCTTTCTCGCAGAAAATCATGCAGGAACCGGTCCCGCCGAACTTTAAGCTCCCACAGTTCGAGAGCTACGACGGGACCACCGACCCGGTCGACCACTTGGAAGCCTTCCGAACGACGATGCTGCTCCACGGCGCGTCGGACGCCATATTTTGCTGGGCTTTTCCTTCTACCCTCAGGGAGCGGCCAGAAATTGGTACTCGGCGCTTAAGCCGAGAACCATCTTATCGTTTGACCAGATGAGTCAACAGTTCGCAGCCCACTTCATCAGTAGTAGGCGACCACGCCGAGGTTCGGATTCTTTGATGGCCATCAGGCAGAAGGAGGGGGAACCCATCCGGGCCTACGTCACCCGGTTTAACGCTGCCGCGTTGGAGGTCCGAAACCTGGACCAATCAGTCGCCATGGCCGCCCTTAAAGGCGGCCTTCAGAAGAACGACTTGTTGTTCTCCCTGGAAAAAAGGTATCCCAGGGACTTCGCCGATCTGCTAGCTCGGGCCGAGAGATACGCCCGCGCGGAAGAAGCCTTCAAGCTGAGGGACGAAGAAATCTTAAGGGAGCGGCGGACAGGCGATAGGGAGCCGAATGAAGTTCGGCCGCGCTCACGGACTCCCTCCGGTAGCAGGCGGGCCCGAACTCCTCGAGCTTGCAGAGAAGCGCGAAGAAGCCCACCTCCCAAAGGATTTCGCGACTATGTCCTCCTCAATGCTCTCCGAGCACAGATCCTCACCGAAGTTAAGAACCAACTCCCCAGACCAGAAGGGTTACGGTCTCCCCCAAACAAGCGTGACCGAAGCAAGTACTGCCTCTACTATCGCGACCACGGCCATGACACTGAGGAATGCATCCAGCTCCAAGACGAAATCGAGGAACTCATCAGGAAGGGGCGGCTGGGTAAATTCATTCGACGCCAGTCTAAAGATCGGTGCAGGGCGCTGCCGTAACGAGAAACAACAAAGTCGGCCGCCTCACAACGTCGTCAACATCACTCCAAGGATCCAGCGTCGGAGCCAACAGAAGCACGCTTCAACGCGAGGAAGCTCGAATGAAATAGGAAAGGTCGTCCGCGCGGAGAAGCGCGGAGGAACGATGCTACTACCACGACCCTGGATCACAGAAAATTCGAAAAAAATTGCCAGTAACTTCCTTTCAATAAAGTCCTTCCCTTTCCCTTTCAACAGTGTATTATTTTTGGGCGCCAAAAACTATGTAATGGCTGGAAAAGAAGCAGTCAATAGTCGCCGTGTTAGGAACAGGAGGAGAACCTCGTCCTAATGCGAGCGGCAACCTCGGCCAGAGATAAGATCTCTCCCGAGGGCAAAGTTCGGCCAGAGATAAGATCTCTCCCGAACAACAAGTTCGGCCAGAGATAAGATCTCTCCCGAACAACAAGGTCGGCCAGAGATAAGATCTCTCCCGAACCGCAACCTCGGCCAGAGATAAGATCTCTCCCGAGGGCCAAGTTCGGCCAGAGATAAGATCTCTCCCGAACAACAAGGTCGGCCAGAGATAAGATCTCTCCCGAACCGCAACCTCGGCCAGAGATAAGATCTCTCCCGAGGGCAAAGTTCGGCCAGAGATAAGATCTCTCCCGAACAATAAGGTCGGCCAGAGATAAGATCTCTCCCGAACCGCAACCTCGGCCAGAGATAAGATCTCTCCCGAGGGCCAAGTTCGGCCAGAGATAAGATCTCTCCCGAACAACAAGGTCGGCCAGAGATAAGATCTCTCCCGAACCGCAACCTCGGCCAGAGATAAGATCTCTCCCGAGGGCAAAGTTCGGCCAGAGATAAGATCTCTCCCGAACAACGAAGTTCGGCCAGAGATAAGATCTCTCCCGAACAACAAGGTCGGCCAGAGATAAGATCTCTCCCGAACCGCAACCTCGGCCAGAGATAAGATCTCTCCCGAGGGCAAAGTTCGGCCAGAGATAAGATCTCTCCCGAACAACAAGTTCGGCCAGAGATAAGATCTCTCCCGAACAACAAGGTCGGCCAGAGATAAGATCTCTCCCGAACCGCAACGTCGGCCAGAGATAAGATCTCTCCCGAGGGCAAAGTTCGGCCAGAGATAAGATCTCTCCCGAACAACAAGTTCGGCCAGAGATAAGATCTCTCCCGAACAACGAGTTCAGCCAGAGATAAGATCTCTCCCGAGCGACCGGAACAATCTCGGTTAGGAACAGGAGGAGAACCTCGTCCTAACGCGGGCACCAACCTCGGCCGCCGGAGATAAGATCTCCCCCGAGGAAAGCTCGGCTGCGGGAGATAAGATCTCCCCCGAGCGCGCACTTCACTTCGGCTGCAGGAGGTAAGATCTCCCCCGAGGAAAGCTCGGCTGCAGGAGATAAGATCTCCCCCGAGCGCGCACTTCACTTCGACTGCAGGAGGTAAGATCTCCCCCGAGGAAAGCTCGGCTGCAGGAGATAAGATCTCCCCCGAGCGCGCACTTCACTTCGACTGCAGGAGGTAAGA
This sequence comes from Cocos nucifera, assembly GCA_006176705.1. NCBI lineage: Eukaryota > Viridiplantae > Streptophyta > Magnoliopsida > Arecales > Arecaceae > Cocos > Cocos nucifera. Next base: position 126,428 of record QRFJ01000165.1, on the reverse strand, counting down.
TCTCCCCCGAGGAAAGCTCGGCTGCAGGAGATAAGATCTCCCCCGAGCGCGCACTTCACTTCGGCTGCAGGAGGTAAGATCTCCCCCGAGGGAAGCTCGGTCGTAGGAGATAAGATCTCCTCCGAGCGCGCACTTCAACCTCGGCTGCAAGATAGGAGGTCTCCCTCGAGTCGACTTCAACTGATGAAGATAATGTCGCCCCCGAGGAGCTCAAATCCGACCTCGACCGTAGGAGGCGAGATTTACTTCGGCTTCAACATCAGCTTCATCGACTTTAGCTGGAAACGAGTTCCATTTCAACTCCAAACATCGACTGAAGATAAGGTCTCCCCCAAGCCTCAGCCTCAACTTCAGCGTCAATATTGGCTGGAGATGAGACCTCCCCCGAGCTTCAGCTGCAACAAATGCGGAGCCTGGAAGAAGACTTCGGCAGTCGCCTGTTTTGGTACTCCCTTCCTTCAATTTTTGAACTCGGGAGTGGGGGGGCTACTGTTGGGGATAAATCCCGCTCCTGCCGAAGCCCGGCCCGACGCTCAGCCCAATGTAACCAGTAGAGGCCGAACTCCCCTGCATCAAGGTCCGGGCCGAACTGCCTAGAGGCCGAACTCCCCGGCACCAAGGTCCGGGCCGAACTGCCTCTAGGCCGAACTCCCCTGCATCAAGGTCCGGGCCGAACTGCCTAGAGGCCGAACTCCCCTGCGCCAAGGTCCGGGCCAAACCGCCTAGAGGACGAACTCCCACCGCCAGCCGAACTTCCTGAGGGCCGAGCTCCTTGGACTCCAAGCGGCTGGACTTCTTCGGGAGACGGACTCCTCCCAGACGCCCGTTCGGCCATCCGGGCTCCTCCCAGGTTTCCCCTTCGGCCGAACTCCTTCGGGCCGACTCCAAGCGGCCGAGCTTCAATGAAGTCCTCTCAACGGCCGAACTCCTTCGGGCCGACTCCAAGCGGCCGAGCTTCAATGAAGTCCTCTCAGCGGCCGAACTCCTTCGGGCCGACTCCAAGCGGCCGAGCTTCAATGAAGTCGTCTCAGCGGCCGAACTCCTCAGCAGTCGTCACTTAGGAGCCCGAACTCCTCAGCAGTCGTCACTGGGCCGAACTCCTCAGCGGTCGCCCTCATCAAACTTCGGCCGACCGAGCTCCTACCGAACTCTCAAGTGTCCAAGCCTCAGCCCAAGCCCAACAGCCGGCCGAACCCCAGACGGCCGAGCTTCGGCTTCTCAGCAGCCGAACTCTTCTGCGGACGAGCCTTAGCTGCATACCTCTTGCCAGACGCCTATGGGAGCCGAACTCCCTCCTATCTTCCTCTTCAGGAGCCCGAACTCCTCCGAAATGGGCACACGACGAAGGCCTTCAACCCTTCATTCGGCAAGCTCTGCAACCATCACCATCAGTCAGTCCGCCGCACCATCGGTCAGTCCACCGCGGGCGATAGCGACCCACTGCCAGGCGGCGATGGCTGTCACCCTCAATCCGCCGCACACGGCACCAGTGGGACTGACTCCGCCGAACCTCGAGCGGCCCGCCAGCATGCGGCTGCAGTTGTCACCATCAAGCTCCACTATATAAAGGACCCTCCCGACATGCTAAGGCTAAGCTCTCTGGACTCTTGACTCTCTAAGCTCTCCTCCACATCTCTAAGCTCCGGAACTCATTCCGAGCACTCCATTACTGTTGGTCGGAAACTAACTTGACCGTCGGAGGGTCCTGCCGGAGCCACCACCCCACCGGTTCCGGACGGGACTTCGTTTTGCAGGTCCCCGGCGGCGCCCAGCGGCCTCGATTGCGGCGACCTCCGGCGGCGATGGATTTCTGCACCAATAATTGCCATAAGAAAGGGCATTACATAAAAGATTGTAGATTCCTCAAAAGGAATAATCACTTAAAGGAGGCTACAAGTTCCAAGGCTAATATGATTGAAGAACAAGATTTAGTGGCTATGGTCACCGAAGAAGTTCATAGCATGCATATAGGCATGATCACCGAACTCAACATAGCGACACAAGGAAAATCAACTGAGTGGTGGCTAGATTCAAGTGCAACACTCCATTCTGCAATGACTGATAATAATTCAAGAACTATCAAGAAGTTTCAGGTTGAGAGGTGATAATGCGCAATAATAACTCGGTCAAGGTTTGTGGTCAAGGGACCGTGGAATTAAGTTTTACATCAAGAAAGAAATTGATATTAGTGAATGTACTACATGAAGGAATAATCTAGTATCTACAAGTCTATTATGTAAGAAAGGATTAAAGATTATCTTGGAATCCGATAAAGTTATCTTGCTTAAGAGTGACATGTATGTTGGAAAAGGATATTGTAGTGAGGATATGTTTAAACTCAGTATTGATAATAATAATAAAGTAAATTCTTTTGTTTATATTGTTGATTCTTGTGCATTGTGGCATACTAGATTAGCACACTTGAATTTCAAATCACTAGTATATATGCATAAGAATAATTACATTGACTTTAGTGATAAAGATTTTGATAATAAATGTGAAATTTGCATTCAATCTAAAATCACTAAGAAACCATTTTCTAAGGTTGAAAGAAATACACAAGTTCTAGAGCTAATACATACTGATATATGTAAATTAAATGGAAATATTACTAGAGGTGGAAAGAGATACTTTATAACTTTTATTGATGATTGCTCTAGATATACATATGTGTTTCTATTAAGGAATAAAGATGAAGCATTTGAAATATTTAAAAGATATAAATATGAATGATAAGAAAATAAAAATATTTCATAGTGATAGAGGTGGAGAATATTTTTTTACCGAATTTGATAATTTTTGTGAAGAAAATGGTATAGTGCATCAAGCATCTGCACCATATACTCTATAATAAAATGGTTTAGCGGAACGAAAGAACCGTATCATAGTGGATATGGTTAATTATATAATAATAAATGCCAAGTTACCTCATAACTTATGGGGTGAGACTTTATCGATAGCTTGTCATATTCATAATAGGATACCATCAAGGAATAAGAAGATTTCTCCATATGAGATATGGAAAGGAAGAAAACCTAACCTAAATTATCTTAAAGTATGGGGGTGTATAGCCTTTTATAGAGTTCCCGATCAAAGGAGAACTAAGTTAGGGCCAAGAGCTATAAAAGGCATTTTTTTGGGATATGTCCAAAATTCAAAGGCATATAGGATATTTGATTTAGTGTCTAATACAGTTATTAAAACTAGAGATGTATAATTTATTGAAAATAAATTCTATAATGATTCAACCACTACTATTAAAGATTCTCAAGTGGATAATCAAGTCTCCACAAAAACAATCTCAAATGATCAAGGTAATAAACGTCTTCGTGATGATGAGAATGTTGAACCAAGAAGAAACCAAAAGATGAGGAAAGAAAAGGACTTAGATCCAGATTTCATATCCTCACAGGCCATAGCTTTTTTGGTTGAAGGAACTAGGGATGTCATAGTAAATAAAATCCTTATGGTGTTAAATGTAGAAGGTGATCCACAAACATATAGAGAGGCAATAACTTCTCGAGACTCCGCATTTTGGAAAGAAGCTATGAATGATGAGATGGATTCAATATTGTCAAACAATACTTGGATCCTAGTCGACTTGCCTCCATAATCTAAGTCTATCGGGTGCAAATGGGTATTCAAAAGAAAATATAATATAGATGGCTCACTATAAACCTTCAAAGTAAGATTGGTAGCTAAGGGGTTTAGACAAAAGAAAGGTCTAGACTATTTTGATACCTATGCACCAGTAGCTAGAATGACTTATATTAGGACTCTCATAGCTCTAGCATCCATTTATAAACTTTATGTACATTAGATGGATATCAAGATAGCTTTTCTAAATGAAAATCTTAATGAAGAAGTCTACATGGAACAACCGAAAGGCTACGCGCTATCCAAAAATGAAAGGAAGGTCTGCAAGTTGATTAAGTCTTTATATGGCTTAAAATAGATGCCTAAACAATGGCATGAGAAGTTTGACTTGATAGTTTTATGAAATGGCTTCTCACATAATAACGCAGACAAATGTATATACTCCAAATTCACTAAAGATTATGGAGTAATAATTTGCCTTTATGTAGACGATCTTTTGATCTTTGGAACGAACTTAGAAGGTGTTCATCAAACAAAGAAGTATCTAACTTCAAAATTTAAGACGAAGGATTTGAATGAAGTTGATATTATACTTGGTATAAAGGTGCATAAGTATAAGGATGGCTTTGCTTTAAGCCAAGCGCATTACATCAAGAAGTTATTAGAGAAATTTGAGTATCTTAAATATAATGATTCCAATACACCTTATGATCCTAACATCAAGTTAAAAGAAAATTCAGGAAGGCCAGTAGCACAATTAGAATATGCAAGTGCTATTGAAAGTCTGATGTATGCGATGCATTGCACTAGACCAGACATAGCATTTGCTATGTGCAAACTATCAAGGTTCATGAGTAAATCTAGTATAGATCATTGGAAAGCTATAACAAGAGTTTGTGGTTACCTCAAGAAAACCATGAATTTGGGATTATTCTATAGTGCTTATCTTGCTGTACTAGAAGGTTACTCAGATGCAAGTTGGATAAGAAGTCTTAATGATAATAAATCCACTTCAGGATAGATCTTCACCATAGGTGGTGGAGCCATTAGTTGGTTCTCAAAGAAACAAACTTGCATTATACACTCAACAGTGGAGGCTGAGTTTATAGCTTTATCAGCCGTAGGTAAAGAAGCAGAATGACTAAGGAACTTGTTATTGGATATAGAGCTATGGCCATAGCTAATGACAGCCACTTCTATTTTTTGTGATAGTGAAACAACAATGTCTCGAGTATATAACAAGGTTTATAATAGAAAGTCTAGACACATAAGCTTGAGACATAAGTTTATTAGATAACTTATAAAAGATAGTGTAATCACTATCACATATATAAAGTCCAAAGGTAATTTAGTAGACCCATTAATGAAAGGTTTGTTAAGAAAAAAAGTCAAAGATACCACTACTAAAATGGGACTAAAACCTATAGTTATTAAGTGATGGAAACCCGACCTTATTCTAGTAGAACACTAGCTTCAAGGTTTAACGGGTAAGAACAAGTCACTTCAATGACTAGAGCACTACAAATCAAGATTCACTACAAGAAAAAGAGGTATTTGCAATAATAATTTGCAACAAAATTTATTTTTGTTATAAATTCTATATTTTTTTTGTAACAAAAAAAATTATTGCAAAACCTATAAAAAAATATATTATTTGTAACAATTAGTTATTATTGTTGCAAAATGTTAATTTTTTTTGTAACAAAATTTTATTTTTGTTGCAAAATTTATATTTTTTTACAATAAATTTAAATTTGATGTAATACATAAAAAATTATTATATATTTAAATTTATTTAAAAAATAAATAATCTAGCTTAGGCATGGGCTAATATTTGCTTCCCACATCCTAAGCCTTCCCGACTCAGATCTTCATTCCCAAACCCTCAAATCCCATACGTCTCATGCTCCCCAGCCCTGAGAAAAATCCTCGCCTCTCCCTCTTGCCGCCACCTCACCACTCCCTCTTGCTGCCACCTCCGATGAGATTAGGAGAAAAATCCCAATCTCATGGGCCAAACTGCATCCATGCCACTGCTGTTTGCCCTCACCGCCATCGTCGTTCGCCCGAGATCTCACAAGATCTCCCTTTTGCTGCCACCACTGGTCGCCCTCACCACCACCACAGTTTGCCAGACATCTCGCGAGCCTCTCCCCCTCACTGCCACCACCATTCACCCTCGCCTTCGCTCCCCCTCGCCGCCATAATCGTCGTTCACCTTAGATCTCGCAGGCTGCTCCCCCTCGCCGCCATCGCCAGTCATGCTCGCTGCCACCACCGTTTGCCCGACATCTCATGGGCTGCTCCCCATCGGCGCCACCATCGTTCGCTCCCTCTCACCGCCCCTGCTTTTTTCCCGGCATCTCGTAGGCCGCTGCCTCTCGCCGGCACCACCATTCGCCCTCACCTTCGTTCCCCCTCATCGCCGATCGCCTGCACCGTCGAGCTCGCCTCTCTGTCAGGTGAACAGAGGTTAAACAAAAAAATCCCAATGGATGGATGAAAACTTTTTTTGTTAGCATATATTATTTAGGAAAGTTAAGTAGTACATATTTTTTGTAAAATATATTATCAGTATATATTATTATTAGTATAACAAAAATCATCCAAGGGATAAGTGATGCATAAAAGAAAAATGATTAATATTGTTATATATTATCAGTATATATTTTTTATGAAAGTTAATTAGTTGGCAGTGGTTGGATTATTAGGATTGGTTTGAGATTATTATTGGTTGTAGAGTCTTTGCAAATTATTTTTTTTTAAAAAAACTTGATATTTGATAATTATATTTTTAATGTACTATATAATTTTAGTATGTGTTTGATAACTAAATTAAAAATATATTTTAATATAACAAAATAATAAAAAAATATTTCATAGTATAATATAATATAATATAATATAATATAAAGTGCTAAATTTCTTATATTTTAGTCATCTAAATATTTAATTATTTTATTTTTTGATTGTTAATTGTGAGCATTCTGAAACTCTACAGTATTAGAGGCTTAGCACGAGCTGTCTATGACTTATATGCTAAATAGATTTGGTTATGCAAAATAATTAATTCAATCATAGTTAGATAATCTATTTGCTTTGTTTTTTAGAGGCTTTTTCATGTAACCCAAAATGACTTGACCCATCTTGGAAAAAGAAAAATGAGATTTTTGGGATTGGAAGAAGAACTTGTTGTTAAGTTTTTATTCATTTTGAAGCAAAAAATTGGAAGGATCTGGATGCTGAAACTAAAAACAAGATATGTGAGCTCACAATGGTAAAAGTTTTTCTATTAAAGACTTATTTTTATTTTATAGAATTATGAATGAAAGATGTTAATTTATAAAAAATTCATGTTGAAAATCATTATCTATCATGTTTTTTTAGGATAAATTTGATATACTTAAGACTGATCTTATATGAGATGTTATCAAATCAATAGCCAATAATAGCTATCGCATTTTCCGCTCACACTTATATAATCACTACAAACGTTATAAGACTAATGAGGAGCATTTGCAAAACCCACAAAAAATTCTCTCTCCTACTAATTGGCAGCATCTTGTGAATTACTTCAAGACACCTGAATTTTAGATTTATTTTTCTATATTTTGTATATACTTAAGAAAATAATAAAATTCTTTTTGTTAGCTAAATCTAATTTTTTTTGATATTTTTATATAGGCAGCTAGTTTAAGAAACACAACAAATAGGAAGAAGCAACGTGTTCCTCATATTGCTAGCCGCAAAAGTTTTAAAAATGTTAGGAATGACAACGTAAGATTATTTATTTAGTGTTATATTATGATATATTATTTATATGATAATTTAATTAATAATGAATTTTCTTGTATAGAGGAATCCTATCATTGGAGAAATGCTCGGTATGCATCAAATGTGGAAGATTACTCATATGAAGAGTAATGAAGATTGGGTCAATGATAAAGCAATGAAAGTTAATGTAAGTAATTTATATTTAACAATAATTATGAATATTTGAATTATAACTCCTGCAATTAAATATTTGATTTCTTATATGTTAGAGGAACTGCATATGATAGTTAATATAAACAAACTGATTATTATATATATTTATATGCCAAATGTAGGAAGATGTGTTAGATTTATTGAATAAAGAAAATTCTTTGAACTTGATTGTTGATGAAGCCATTGAGCAAGTGGTTGGTGAAAAATGTTGCCAAAATTATGGTTCCAAACCTGCCAAACGTAAAATGAGGTTACAAGCTCAATTAGAACAAGCTAATTAGCAACGTGAAGAAGTGGCCAAGAAAGTTAAGAAGCTAGAGGGGCAACTTGAAGAGCAACGTATTCAACAAGAAGAAGAGATGAGACCTATGAGAGCTGATACGGAGGCTCAAAGTATAGAGATGCAAGCTAAGTTCCAAGCTGACATGAAAGCTATGCCGCATATCTACTTAACTAAAATCTCAAACGGTCAAGCTATAAATGTAAGTTAATATGATTTTTGTCATTCATGATTTCACCTTCATTTTTATTATACTTAGATTTGTAGCCTTCATTCTTACTATACATAGTCTTGAATTTTTTTAATATATTTATTTTTTTTGTAGCTTGACTTAGACCCAATAAATTTATGGAGTACTTCTACACTTTTCCAAAAGGTTAGAAAATTAAAAGCTAAGATTCTACTATACCTTGAACCTCAAATTAGTATGTTATAGACATTTTAACAACTTTTTTTCTTTGAATTTGCAGGTTCCGGACAAATGAATAGCATTGATCTAGTGCTTGAGGATGATAATTTTTTGCTGGAAGTTTGTCTTCCAATCTACCACTTGTTCTTTCTTAGTTATTTTGTAAAGAAAATTGAGATGTTATGTATGCTGAGGTTAACATAATTTTTTTGTTGGATCTCATGGAAATGCTGGATTTGTTTTATTTTACTCTTCTTTTTCTGTTCTTTTTATATATAAGTTTGAACAAATGATTATAGGAACTATTGGTGAAAGAGGATATAGTTTTTGTTGGAAATTGTCTTATTTTATAATTAGTCATTGCAAAGTATTTATTAAAGAATGTATTCCAGTCATTATGTCTACAAGTTTATATGTGTGTATGTATGCACACTCTTAATTTGCATTAATTTTCTTTGTTGCAAATTTTATATTCAAATTTTAATTCTAAAATATTATAGCTTAAATATTATGTTTAGCATCATAAAATATTGTTACAAATAATTACTAAAAAAAATATTATTATAAATTATAGCAAATTTTGTTGTAAATAATGCATTTAAATTTAAAATTTTGAAATAATATAATTAAAATACTATATTTAGCATCACAAAATATTGTTGCAAAAGCTTACCAACAAAAAAAATTATTACAAATTATGAAAAAAATTGTTGCAAAAAATTAAGAAGATCATGATATTTAAATTTTGTTGGGTTGCATTTGCAACAATTTTTATCTTATTGCAATAGTTTTATTTGTTGCAAAAATGTTGAGGTTTTGCAACAATTTCAAAATTTGTTGCAAATACCTTTTGCAATTAAGCTTTTTGCAATAAAATTGCAACAACTAAATTTTCGTTATAAATTCTTTTCATAATAATATTATGACTTTTTGCATTAATTTTTTTGTTGCAAATACCTCTTTTTCTTGTAGTGATTTAGTGCTATATATGCATAATTCAAGAGGATGAGTTAAAGCTCTTAATGGATTGATAATCATATTATCAAAAAATTCTATCTATATGAATATAGGAGTGGTGCCGCTCTTATCAAGAGTTCTAAAGGTTTTACTCTTGTAAATATTCATGAAAACAGGACGAGCACATGGCCATAATAGTGCTGAAGTACATAAATCTCTTATTATGAGTTGTACAGTTGTGTGTGTAGTTTTTCGGTTTTAGCATAAGGAGTGTAGGTTTAATCAACTAGACACCTATTACTTCGTTGAAACTCTAAATAGCTTACACTAATGAAAGGTTTAAATCTAGTGATATCTACCCATGTATGCATAACTATATGAGTTTGTGAAAACTTGTAATTTGTATGAGAATATTGAAAAATTACAACTTTTCAATGTTAACGGCACTGGGCAAAGGTTGTGATGTCAATGGCCTTAGGCAAAAGTCATGATTGCTGAACAATTTGTGATGTTTCAAGCAAGAGACACATCTCTATATGAAAGGGTTTGATGCTTAGGATGTATTTCTTGATACGATGGTCATTAGAAAATTATAAATAGACCCTCACAATAGACATTTGATAAAATTGTCAAGATCAAATCTCTCTTGACATATGCTTTTTCCAGTTAGAGTGTTCTTATTGTTTTCACAAACCTTTCATTTAAAATAAGAGAGTTAGAGAGTTTCTTTGATTTTGCTAGTCAAGGAATTCAATAAAAGCTTCATTGTATCCTAAGAAAGACTTGCTGCAAACCCAGTAGCAACTTCATGTGGCGGCAATTATTCTCTAAAGTTAACGATCTAGTCATGCCTTGAAGCAACATCAAGTATCAAGTTTTGTTCATCTTCAACAATCAGCATATAACAGAATCGACGCAACTGAATCCTAAATGACTAAACTTGAATGATTGGTGACATATGTCATTCACTCAGCTTCCCAGTTTGCCTCCCTGCATATATGAACGGCTCTGAACAATTGTAATGTAGAGATCAATGTCCTCAAATCCTAGAGGATGGTGTGTATGTCACTATGGGTATTGGTTGCCTCCAAAATGCAACTGAATACTATTTTGGAAGCACCCTCCAATATAATATTAGTTACCCCTAGCACAATGACCGCATAAGCTGGGTCTTATCAGGCTCCTCTTAACCCTACAAGTGGTACCATGATGCCATAGAAATGACAACCTCTCGCTACCAATAGACATGGTATCTAATTGTGGATAACAAATCTCACTCCTCCCTCTAGTTTGCCATCAAGGGAAATACTTTCTATACCGTGGGTGGTGTAGCTCCACGGACACCGCCCACGGTGATTCACTCTCGCATAGGGCTTGCATGCGGTGCTCGAAAATTTTTTTTCTCTCGCTCTAGCCTCATGCAAGAGTAAATCACTATGGGCAATGTCCGTGGAGCTACACCACCCATAGTGTAGAAAGTATTTTTCTTGCCATCAAATACACCACCATAAAAATTAATCTTGAGAGAATTGGTTCTCCTTGGTGAAATGAATCACCTTGTTGGGCACAGTGTCATGGGCTTAGCCACAAGTACATTGTAGGGGGTGCTGATGTGGATGTGGCATGATATTATGGAAGAGTTGGCATGAGCCAAAAATTGCAATGCTTTTTGATATTTTGGAATGCTTGGGATGGCATTTAGGTGGATGCCTTGTTGGGATATTGAGGGGAGCATTGGTTAGCCAAGAAATGACATAGCCATGGCATGATATTGAAGGGCTTGAGATGCTTGATTTTTAGCATGGTGGTGGACCACCAAGATATGTATGGATACTCAAAGATTCCTCTAAGTTTGAGGAGGGGCATGAAGCTTTGGCCACACTCCCGACTCCTCCAGGCCCATAGGATATGGGCCTACTATAGCGTGATTGTAAGGCAAAGGTGGTGTTATGCTTAGATGGTCTCGTGGTGAGGTGTTTGGGGCAATGTTGGTCGGATAAGTTGACTACATTGTGTGCGATGGGGATATCCGAGAGATCTTATCCTCGAAGAATTGTTTGAACTATTCTATGCATTCTTGATCTCTATAGTGGAGTGAGGAGGTGATAGAGGATTAGTCGGATAAGGGTGTGGCTTGTCCAAATAGGTAAGTCTCATGAGTATTACGGGGTGATGTTTGACGGAGATCTATAGAAGCTGGTTGGTCATGGAGTATAAGTGGGCTTATGGAATATCGGTCAGGATATGTGCTTTGGAGCTGGACCAAGGATCAAAGACGATCAAGAAGATTCTGCCAAGGAGAGGATAACTTGAAGCAAGGACTAATCAATCGAATGGATTTACTTGATAGGTAGACTTAGATGCCAATATCGTGAAAGTGCACAATATGTGAGTAGGCTATGGATATAAGATGTTGGGCAGTATAGCCATGTATCTTTAGGATTGTGGCAGTGTACAATGATGTGCGAGCAAGCCATGAACATTATCGAGTAGTATGGCCATTGATAGAAAGGCATATTAAGGATGCAGGATTGGGATCATGGGACATGAGCTTATGGAGAGCTTGGATAGTGGAACCCGCGAGGGCTTGGATGTGTGCAATTGCCTGTAGCTTCGAGGAGTTGCAAGGCATGTCGGCTTGGCAGTTTAGTTAGATGGCACTAGAGATATGGGCTTGCCTGAGTCTCATGCATAACAGTGGTGTTGCATGATCATATTGTATAGATTTGATCTGTGCATTCCTAAAGGACAACTTGATGACCTGTGGATCAATGGCATAGTGGTTATGTTATGGCACAAAAGTATGCTGGGAATCGAGATATCTTGGATGAGCAATACTTGGCTTAAGGAGCAAAACCTTGAACTTGGTGCAGAGATGCTGAGCTATGGAGCATTCTTGGGAAGAGTCTACATTATGATGTGGAGATGTGCATGAGCATTGCAGTTGACCCAAGGGGTTGGGTTGCTTATAGGCACTTGAGGGTATCGTATGTATTTAGTACAACAAAGTTGCTATGCAGAGGCAAAGAGACGTATGCTTGGCTATATGGCTGGACTGCTGCTTGCTTATTTATATGTCCAAGGAAAGGACTCAGGAGGGTTGGCCTTGGTGTGCGGCATGCTGGGATGCCCCATGAATATTTGGATAAGAAAAATATTCATCTTGTCATAGTTAGTATCAGAGTCAAAGGTTGGCTAAGTCGATGATTGACGTTGTACTGGGTGTTGGCTTCTGGTGTGTGCGTATGAAGTTGCATGCATTTGGCTGCATATATGGGGGTATCCAAAGTAGTTAAGAGATCCAGAGATATTAAAGTCTAGTTTCAAAAGAAGCTAGATGTTTGCGTCTGTTGTGGGTGCCAATGACTCAGAGTGGGAGAGTGTTGAAAAAAGCACCTCAAATTTGATCCATAGTGAGTCTACGCAAGAGAAGCCTATGGCCTGATAAGGCCCGCAACAGGGCACGGCCTGTAAGTGCGTGCAGCTTGCAGCAAGGCACGGCCTAGGCACACGGATGTAGCCCAACGCATAGGCACAACCTAGGCATAGATGCGGCATAGCATGCGCAGGTGTGGCCTGTGAGAGCCACGTGATCCACCATGTCTAAGTGCATGCACGGTGCAAGGGGAGATTTATGGACCCCTTAGCCGTCCATGCGTGGGCCATGGTGTGCCAGCTAGCTTTCACATGGTCCATGCCTCACACATGGACCCCTTAGCGGTTCAAGCCCATTTCATGCGGTGCACAAGAGGCCTAATGCATGATCAGAATGCCAGGGATGCATGTAAGTAAGATCGGATGGCTAGGGAGTTTTTGGAGTCCTAATAGAAGACTAAGATCGATTAACACTCGGATTAAAGCCTTTAAAAGGCTCGATGGCCTATGGAGCATGGACAATCAGTAGGACAACAATAGAGCATCGGCCAGGACATAGGCAGAGCACTGATAGAGGGTCAGGTGGTAGAGCAGAGTGTGGATAGTGGTAAAGGATCTTCTTGAATTTTTAGAGAGCTTTTTAAAGGATTTATGCTTCTTGTTGAGAGAGAGAGATTGATGTATAAGAGTTGAGAGTGTGTGATCTTCTGTTGTAATATTCTCTTTTCTCATACTGAAGTTTGCATGCCCTATGGAGGTAAACTTAGGCTTGATCCACATATTTGTTTGTGTCTTTTATTTATATCTCTTCTTTTTTCTATTGTGGTATCAACATCATCACTGGTAGTACGATCTTGAGGCAAGGGGATCCATATTTCAAACGAGGGATCTTTCCAATAAATGATACCAGAGCAAGTGGTATCATAATAATTGGTATCAAAGCTCGGCTATCAGAGTGTCATATTTTCTAGATTGCGGCGATGTTGATCAAGATTGAAAAAGATGGAGAAGACATGCTCAATCAAGATAGAAATCAACCGGTATGATGGAAAGAGAAATTTCTTCCTATAGCAAGTGAGAATGAAGGATATGCTCATCCAACAAGGATTATTGATGCTCTCTTGTGAGAGGGGAAGCCGACTACCATAGAGGTAAAGAATTGAAAACGGCTTCAGATGCTGGTGGTGAGCACTATCCGTTTGTTCTTAGCGGATGATGTAGTCATCTATATGCTTAGCGATACTTCTCCAACAATGATATGGATGAAGCTCAAGGAGCTGTACATCATGAAGTCACTCACCAATACTCTTTTTCTCTAGAAGCAGTTCTACTAGTGTGAATGAGTGAGGAGAAAAGCATGCAGGAGAATCTCAGCAACTTTCAGAAGATCCTCATCAATCTTCTCAGTATTGATGAAAAGATTAAGGAGAAGACTAGGATATTTGTCTTGCTCTCATCATTTTTCTTTTCTTTTGAGTCTTTGGTGATTGGTCTTTTTATAGAAAAGAGTTCCATCAAGATGGATAAAATTACTTTCGCACTTTTCCAGAATAAGATTCTCAGGTAGGAGAATCGAGCCTCAAGTTCAGATGGCAACTTGACTTTGGCAGTGACTAGAGATAGTGGTGGTAGTGGTCGAAGTGGTAGAGGATTGTAGTATGGGTGGTCCAAGTCCAAGTCAAGGGACTTCAACAAGATCAGATGCTATCGGTATGATAAGTTGGAGCATTGAGTCAGAGATTACCCATAGCTCAAAGATCGAATGAAGGCTACTATGGTGGCCGTCCAAAGTAGTGATACTATGAGATTAATGATGTACTTATGGTCTTAGATAAGATATCTATTTTTTTTCAATAGTGAATTTTAGATTCGGCATATTCGCATCATGTTTATTGCAAAGAGGAGCTATTTGACTTTCTAGAGAGTAGTAAAGGCACCCTTCGTTTGTCGGATGGATCGAGCTTGCGATTAAGGGCATTGGGACCGTTAGCTTGTAGACATATGATGGAGCAATGAGAAAATTAGGTAAGATCTGATATATACCTAGTTTTAAGAGAAATCTAATTTCACCAAGCAGATTGGATTCAAGCTGCTACAGATAAAGAGCTGATAATAAAATCTTGAAGGTTATACGTAACAGTAGGATTATTATGAAGGAAAAAAAATATGGAGGACACTATCTCTTGGTAGGAAGCTTAGCATGAGGTGGAGCTTCAGGTGCCAGTGGGAGCTCTATGCGAGGTAGAGCTCTAGGTGCAGCTGGATTGGATATGAGATGAGAAAATCGGAAGGATGACAGGCAACATCATAGAGTAAAGTTCTTATTTCAATGGGAGGCTACCATGAGCAGGTCTTAGGTTAGGTAGGTCACAGCATATGACGGAGATGAGATCGAGTTGAAGGAATTTGTAGATAGTTTCATACATGATTTTCAAAATATTTTTGAATTAAAATGTAGTGAAAGACTCTAGGTTAATCATATTAACCTATGATGCATAAGATCGGATCTAAAAACTATCTACACATGGATCGATGACATGAATATAGTATGCATGTTCTGAAAACTAAATATTATATATTAAATATATGCAATAGATCGTATCTATTAAAGTGATTGAGATCAAATCTCAAAACTTGAGCATAGGTCAATCTACACCATAGCTGATTACCATGGATATACTAGTTCTTCTAGTTGCACAGCAGCCACACAGTCATTCGACTTCCATAGGTATCCACACAAGCTTTCTGATCTGATTAGAGGTTCGATGAACTCCTTGGGGTGCTAGCTCCCTTGCAGAGTTCTCTCTTGATGGATGATCTAACACCTTCTTCAGATCTCTCAAACACTCTAAGAGATGAAGAAGAGCTAGAGGAAAAAGAGCTAGAGATGTAAGAGGAGAACTCTTTCTCACTTCTCAGAACCCAAAGGCCTAAACCCTAGAACCCTAGGTCTCTCTTCACAACAATATGAAATCGCCCACCCCTAGAACTCACACCCACAGAAGACTCATGCCCCCAAAATTTTTTTCTCTATTTTGTTTGGTGGATTCTCTTCTTAGATATCCCCTCATGCACGCCCAAAAATATCCCTTCTTAAGGTGGTGCACAAGGGAGTTAGGATGGATGAGAACAATCTCATCCAAGATAAGGATGAGTGTCAAACTTGAATTCAAATTAAGTTTGAATTCAAACATGAAACCAACCTGATCCTTATCCAAGAGGGGAGAAGAGAGTGGGTGACAATGCTTTGATGGGTGTGCAAATTCTCACACCAACATCAGATTGGCGTGAGGAGTTGGCATGGGGATTAGGGTGGTTGACGCATGGAATGAGTCTAATTATTCTAATCCAATTTGGGCTCAGGGTTCTACCAATTTGGTTCAAACCAAATGTTATTTAGTTAGACCCAAATAGATTGTTGAACCTAATCAAATTAGGTATCAAATCAGATCCTAATCCAATTAGGATTTATCTTAACTCAAGACCTGATCAAATCAGAAATTATATTCTCTTGCAATTAAGTCATCTCATTACTCAATTAGGCCAAACCCAATCCAAGTCAAACTGAATCCAATTCAATTATACTTAATTTGAATCTCAATGCTCAATTAAATTAAGTCAATTAGTAATTTAATTTTTAATTAATTTTTCTATAATTCACTAACTGTTTGTAAATTATTTTATCATAACTTTTGCATAAGGTTAATATCAATCATATTAATGATTATACCCTTGAATGATTTATAATCGTTAATCAGCTATCTGATCAGACAAAAGTCTCTTTTATGTGTGACCCCGTGGGTTTGAACATTAGGTTGGAATTATAGAAATTAATTTCTATACTAATCAAAGTGACCATCTAGCAATGATATCCGACGTCCGAATAGGTCGAATTATTGCAAAGCAATATTCAAAAACCTTGGTATATAGTTATCATATAATTCATCTCTTTAATCCTTAATACTCAAGATGACTTCAGAGTTAACTGTCAACTCTTAATTAGTACATCTATATTGTATCTCAATCTTATAAATCCTGTGACTCCTCATAAGTATTACCCTAGCCAAGGTTTTGCTTAATTGAAATACATCGAAGCATTATCTCCTAAAATCAAGAGTGATCAATCACATCTTAACTCACACACAGACTTTGCAAGTACTTGACTGTATCTAAAAATCTTTGATCACTATATTAAAAATATAGGTAGTTCAGTACCAAAGCATGGGGAGTTGCTTGTAAGTCACCATAGTGATTTCAAGTTGGAGGAACACTTATACACGTATCCTTCGCGAGCAGTTCTTAACAGCAGAGCGCTCCATAGTAAAGTCACATTCAGTGAAATGTACTTTTATATTTTACCTATATATTATACCAATGTCTCCATACTTCTTGATTACGAGGATAATCAATGTATATAGTACACAATGACCTATACTTGATAAATATTATTGTCCTTGTTAATAATATATCATTTGATCACGAACAAGTTTAAGAACTATTCGATAAATCTTTCTTTATTAATTTAAAAATAGTTCTAAAAACTTCATCATAATATAAGAATTCTTAAAAGAAAGATGCATAGATTATGATGAACTGCCAAATAACTTTTATTAACTTATAATTCATATACAATTTACATACAAAGAGTATAATCATCTACAGATAGATAATTGACTTTAGAACATAATTCTCAATAACTTTCACTTAGACTAAAGCCAATCAGAATAGTATCTAATACCCATCTTTCATTTATGTTCATCGAACTTCTTGATTTCGAGTGCTTTAGTAAATGGGTCGGTCAAGTTCTCTTTTCCATAAATCTTCTAAACATTGACATCACCTCAATCCATGATCTCATGGGCGATGCATAATGTATTTGGTTCTCTGATGGGATTTGGATTTTTTTACTTGAGCGATGGCTCCAATGCTATCACAATGCAATAAAACTAGACCTTCAATTGAGGGAACAATTTCAAGCTCACTAATGAACTTTCTCAACCAGGCAATTCTTTTGGCAGCATCGGATGCCGCAATGTACTCCACCTTGCGTATAGAATTGGCTATAGTATGCTGCTTGAAACTTTTTCAGCATATTGCCACTCCATTCAGGATAAATATATAACCCAACATACTTTTGCTGCCATCATGATCTGATTGAAAATTAAAATATATATATTCTACAAGTTTTAAGTTAGTGTCTCTATAAATGACCCATTGGTTCTTAGTATTTCTTAAATACTTGAGGATTATCTTTATAACTTTTCAATGGTTCTCATCCAAATTAGACTGATATCTACTCACTATTTCTAATGAGTAGGCCATATCTGATCTTGTACATATCATGACATACATGATAGATCCTACTATCGAGGCATATAGGATTCTACTCATATACCTCTCTCTCTTGAGAAGTTCTGGACAATCTTTCTTAGAGAGAGTTATTATATGGCCTATCAGTAGATAGCTCTTTTTGAAATTTATCATGCTGAACCATTTCAGCATGGTATCAATGCACATGGATTGAAAGAATTCAAGCAACATTTTAGATCTATCTCTATAGATCTTTATCTTTAAAATGTAGGAGGCTTCTCCCAAATTCTTCATGGAGAATTATGAAGACAATCAAAGCTTTACACTTTGTAACGCAGGGGTGTCATTTTTAATTAAGAGAATGTCATCCATAAAGTACAAAAATGATAACTATAGAACTATTTGCCTATTTATTGATATAATTTTTTTTTCCTTTCTTAATAAAGCCATACATTCTGATCGTCTTATCAAAATACATATTCCAACTCTGAGATACTTGCTTCAATACATAAATGGATCTCTAAAGCTTGCACATCTTTGATTCATCTGTAGATGTGAACCCTTTAGGCTATATCATATACACCTCTTTATCCAGCTCTTCATTTAGGAAAGCCATCTTGACATTCATTTGTTAGATTTTATAATCAAGATATGCTACTATCTTAAGCATAATTCGAATAAATTTAAGCATTGCCATACAAGAAAATATCACATTATAGTCTACACCATAACATTGACAACATCCTTGGCAACCAGACGGGCTTTATAGGTCTTTATCTTTCCGTCTGTGCCTCTTTTTCTTTTGAATATCTATTTGCGCCCTGTGGGTTTTATCCCTTCAGGTGGATCAATGAGTGCCATATATCATTGATCTTCATAGATTCTATTTCAGACTAAATGGCTTCAAGCCACTTATCAGTGTGAGATCTCTATATGGCATCCATATAGATAATCGGATCTTTATTGTTATCATCTAGTTCAACAAGATCATCTTTCAGACCAAGAAATCATAGTATCTATCCAGCTGATGTGGTACTCTACTAGATCTTCTCAAAGGTGCCTCTACAATGGACTCCGAATTTGATCTAATCAAATCCAGTTCTATATTTCTACTTGTTTATGTTGGTTCTTCTACCTGTCGAACTTTGTCAAGCTCAATCTTAATGGCACTAGTTTCTTCCATAAGAAACTTCTTTTCCAAAAAGACTGCTCTATTACTGATGAACAATTTTTATTCTTCAGTAAGGTAGAAGTAATATTTTCTTATTTTCTTGGGATATCCTATAAATAAATACTTGTCGGATTAGAATCCAAGCTTATCGGTCAACAAATATTTGACATAAGTTGGACAATCCCAAATCCTAAGGTAAGAGAGTGTCGGCCTACGTCTGGTTCATATCTCATATAGAGTTTTTACAGTAGATTTGCTTAGGACATTGTTCGAAACAAAACAAGCAATCTCAAGAGCATAACCATAAAAAAAAATGATAGGCTTGCAAACCTCATTATGGATCGAATCATGTCTAATAGAATTTGATTTCTTCTTTCTGATACTCCATGATGTTGTGGTATCCTAGGAGGGGTCCATTATGAGAAAATCTCATTCTCTTCTAGATATGTCAAAAATTTATTAAAAATATATTCAACTTCTCAGTTTGATTGAAGAGTTTCACTAAAACAAAAAAGGGCTACGATAGTGGTTACGAATATATTCAACTTCTTAATTTGATTAAAGAGTTTCATTAAAACAAAAAAGGACGACGGTAGTGGTTCGTAACCACTGCCGTAGTCCAAAACATTACTGTCATAGGCTATGACAACGATTTTCTAACCGCTGCTACTGTGATCATCGTCGTAGCTCTATGGTAGTAGTTGTTACAGCGGTTGTTTGAACCACTATCATAAATAGTCTATTACAGCGATTTATAAACTACCATAATAGATTGACCTATAGCAGCGGTTATGTAACCGTTGCCATAGTTAATCTATAGCAGCGGTTACATAACCTTTGCCATAGGTAATCTATAGCAGTGGTTTCTTAACCACTGCCATAGGTCTAATGCAGTGGTTAACACTATTTGCACCAAAAATCTATGATAACGATTGGTACGGATATGGTAGTGGTTATAAAATCACTACTGTAGATCTTGAATAATAAAAAAAATAAAATTTTTATTTTTTTATATATTTTATCTAATAAATATAGATATATAACATAAGAAAATATAATAAATATAAAAATTATTCTAAAATACTAAAATTTTATTATTGAATAAAATTTATTATAATATTTTTTTAGAAAAATAAAAATATCAAAAGTCTCCTAAATCTATATCATCATCATCATCAGGAGTCAGAGCTGGAGCCAGAGCAGGAGCTAGAGGTAGAGCTGAAGCCGGAGCTGGAATGCGGGCCAACATATCCTCAAAGTCTGTGACTCCAAAATGTATACTAAGCATCGACATCATATCTCTCACGATGCCCTCCAGATGAGATGCATGCTCCTCAGCCTGATCTATCCACATCGCAGCATGATCTGCTCGTGCCAATGCCTCCTTAAGCTTCTTTCGACTGATGACATCGAAAGTCTGTGAGGAGACGCTCGTCTCGGATCGGTAGCTCATCAGCATGTGTTTAGACCTGCATCGGATCCTCTTAGAGTGCTCAGGCCTCAAGACCTGAGATAGATGGTGGCCCTCGCTCGCGAGCACATCTAACTGATTCTATAATTATAAATTAAAATAAAATTTTATAAAAAATACTATAATACTAATCATATATACCAATATATTTAATATTTATAAAAATATATTCGATTGCGGTATTCATCGGCCTATCCATCTTGTCCGTGTAACTGGATTGAAAGATCTCGCTATGACTGGGTATCACTCCATCTTTCATCAGATGTAACAAAGAATAAATTTATCAAAAAGCTGATAAAAAATATGAATTTAATTGATCTAGTAAGATTTAGAATTAATTACCTCTTTATGCACACAACTGGCCATAGACTCGCAGCCTAGAGTGTGCGTATACTCTTGGGATGCACGGTTCTTCCAATTCTAATAGAAGATAGCCTAACAAATATTTAAATAAATAATAAATATTTAAAAATATTTAAATAAAATTCTAAACATATTAAAAAATTCAAAAGTCAAAAATTTTACCTCAAACTCCTGGCTCTTTCAGTGTCTAACCATCCTTTCCCACTGACTCAGAGTATAGTCCTGTATCTAAAGAATAAGCTCCTCCGGAGTGTCTCGTCGGTGCTCGAGCCATTCTCTATAGAGCTTGACCTTGTAACCCCGGTAAACTCTCCGATCTTCTTTAGTCAAGCATCTCGAGCCTTTTCGTGATCGAAGAAGTCGTACCTTCTCTGCACAAATTTATCAAAAATTAGTTACAAAATTATTCTAATCAAACATATATAGTGTAAACATATAAAATGCATAAATATAACTGAGATGCACGTATTTACCCATATCTCTTTTCATATCTGATCCCTGACGGTAGCATCCATCAAACGTCAGTCTCTGGGCTCTACGGGAATGATGTCCAACCACCTCACAAGCACTCTAAAAAAGGAATGCATCTCTCATGCAGTCTTTTCTACTAGCCTCCCCTCTACATCATAATAGATCATCACCTAATGCTAGCGATTCCAC
Organism: Cocos nucifera; assembly: GCA_006176705.1. Taxonomy (NCBI): domain Eukaryota; kingdom Viridiplantae; phylum Streptophyta; class Magnoliopsida; order Arecales; family Arecaceae; genus Cocos; species Cocos nucifera. Next base: position 104,848 of record QRFJ01000165.1, on the reverse strand, counting down.
ATGAGTGCCATACGTATGGGACTGTAAAATATCGGACTAGATGATGTACCTACAATGCAAATACGTTATGCAAATATATAAGTGTATAAATACTATATAAAAAATAAAGTTGTGCTAATATAATAAAAACATACACTCAGATGCCTGCATAGTAGTTTATGCCTTAGATATGAGCGATGGTAGAGGCTCAGCTGCCAATGGAGTAGATGTCGTCGGTGGAGTAGATGCTGGTGATGGAGGTCCCTGAGCAATCACTGCCAAGATGGACAGAGTATGCTCCGATTGCTCCTCAGATGCTAAACTGTGCATAACCCACCAAGGGACAGGGGTGAAAGCTAGATAGCATTTCGGTGCCATCATGACCTACAACGTTAATAAACATTAATCAATATAATATGTTGAACAATAATATTAGTATAGCATCAATAAATAGTCTCTAATATGTACACTAATCAATTGACAGGTCTATCGTTACGCAATGCAATAAACAAAAGCAACATGATATAAACATCCAAAAAATATTATGTAATAAATTCTACAATATGAATTACATTCATAAATAATTAAGGATGAGCAACAGTCATAGATCCGATCTCTCATGCGAATCTTGGTGTTAATCCAGAAATCTGAAAGAAGAACAAAGTAGATGATGGTAGCACCTTAGGACTTAAAGTTGGAACCTTAGAGAGACATATCAAATTTTATTCGTTCGAAAGTCAAGCCGGCTCCGTATCTGAGACAGTCGGCTCCGTGCCTGAGACATCCAGCTAGGGTCCTCCTCCAGTCGGCTCCATCATGGCCTGAGCCAGCTCGATTGCGTATTCGAGCCAGCTTGGTTGTGTGCCATCCCCTCAATCACTCTCTCTCTCCCTCTCTCGATCTCTCTCATCGACGACGGCGGTGAGGTTGAACCCCTTTCTTTCAGCTTTTTCATCTCTTGATCTTCCTCTTTCCCTCTCTCGATCTCTCTCGTTGGTGAGGCTGGACCCCATCCCTCCCTCTCTCACTCTCGATCTCCCTTGCTGGCAAGGCTAGACCCCATCCCTCCCAGTAATGCCGATGAGGCCGGACCCCCTCCCTCCCTCTTTCGCTCTCTTAATCTCCCACTCTTCCTCTCTCGATCTCCCTCGTCGGTGAGGCTGGACCCCCTTCCTTCCAACGATGGCGGCGAGGCTGGACCCCCTCCCTCCTAATGATGGCGGTGAGGTAGGATCCCTCCCTTCCTCTCTCAAGTATAGATCCATTGGATATTTGGATTTGGATTTAGTACCAGTAATTAAAATTGAGTCCAGATCTGAATATCCAGATTTTGATCTAAACTCAATTCATTGATAGATTTAGTTCACAGCCGCCGACATGACATGGCCCAAGGCTACCACCATGGCACGGCCCAGAAACTACGACATGTAGATAATTATAATATTTATAATAAATATTTATAATATTTATTATAAATATTCTATAAATTATTATAAATATATATGATTAATAAATAATACTATAAAATTTAAAAAATATATATACCTATGGCTATAGAGAGCGGGTCGTATCGAAAGCTCCTAGGATCACCGACGATGATGCTAGAAGAGGACGATAGCACTAGAGCTAACCTACGAAATAAAAGCAAAATACTAAGATAGAGAAGAAAGAAAAAGAGGAAAGAGAGAGAGAGTAGGGTGGCTAGGGATAGGGGGCCAAGGGGAGGGGGCACAATGATGAGGAGGCCGAAGGAGGCTTCGCACTCGATCGGAGGAGGGTCTGAATGGTGGTGGTGGTGGGGGGGTGGGGTTTCATGGGGGCCAAAGGAGGGTGGAGGGTGTGCTCGCTGGAAGGGGGTTTGGTTTCGCACCAGGGTCAAAGGAGGATAGAATATGGGGAGCGGTTTCATGGGGGGTCAGTGGAGGGTCGAGGATGGATGGAGGTTCGTCGGAGGGGGGGTTCGCTGGGGACCAAGGGAGAGTCCGGATGGGGGGCGGAGGGGGTGGATTTCATGGGGGGGCCGAGCGAGGGTGGAGGGGGATTTGCCAGAGGGGGGTTTCGCAAAGGGCCGAGGGAGGGTCGAATGGGGGTTCGTCGGAGGGAGGATTTCACTGGGGGTCGAAGGAGGGTCGGATGGAGGGGTGGGGGGTCGGTGGTGGGGAGGGCGGTCGGGATGGGGGCCGAAGGGGGAGGGGGAAGGAGGGGCGGCGCCGACCTAGGGGGGAGGAGGGATGATGCCGATGGGGGGGGAGGAGCCTCACCGATGATGAAAAGGAGGGGGGAGAGAGAGATCGAGCACGCACGAAAGAAAAAAAAAATTTAAAAATTTTTAACCTAACCTACGGCAGTTGTTATCGAACCGCTGTCATAGATCTACGATAATGGTTATCAAACTACTACCATAGATCTATGATAGTGGTTATCCAAAATCGCTGCCATAAATCTATGGTAGCGGTTCTATAACCATTATTGTAGATCTATAGCAGCAATTTTTGATAACCGCTGTCATAAGATGAAAATAATTTTTTTTTATTTTTTTAAATATTATATAATTTTAAAATTTAATATTCATCTTCACTATTCATTATCTAAATAATTATCATTAGAGTATCATCTCAAAAGGTCACCTCGATCCGATGGCCCTAGCTTCATCGATTAAAAAAATTTAATTTCGATGATCACAAATGATGATGCGATGATCTGATAGATGGAGACCTTTGATGAGTTCAAAAACTTATAACGATGATCTCGATAATGTTTGTACCATACTATCAAAGTTTTACTTCAATCGATTATCGTTATCATGGTCAATTTAGTATGGAATGATTTCGACCGTTAAATTAGAAACAAGCGATCAAAGTGTTAAATAGCATCTGATTATGAGATAATTTTTTAGTTAAATGATCTTTATTATAATTTTAAATATTTTATATGATGATGATAGTAAAATTTAAATCATTTTTGCATAAATTATTCATGTTAAGCAGATATTGCAAAAGTACGAGCATAATAATCAATGAAGTTTCAAAATGGTTATCAAGAGACATATAGTTTTAGATTATTCTTCATCTCATGAGTTAAATTTTATAATCACTACCATAAAAAATAATTAAAATAGTAGCCAAGATTATTTATAAAAAAAATTATCTCATAATCAGACACCATTTGATCCTTTGATCACTCGTTTATCATTTAACGGTCGAAACTAACCTATACTAAATTGACCAAGATAATGATATTCGATTGAAGTAAAATTTTAATAGTACGCTACAAACATCATCAAGATCATCATTGCAGATTTTTGAATCCATCAGAGGTCTCCATTTATCAAATCATCGCATCATCGTTCGTGGTCGTCGAGATCAAATTTTTCTTATCGATGAAGCTAGGGCCATCGGATCGAGGTGATCTTTTGCAATAACACTCTAATGATAATTATTTAGTTAATGAATGATGAAGATGGATATTAAATTTTAAAATTATATAATATTTAAAATATATATATATATATATGATAATGGTTATAATTAATCGCTGCCATAAATAAGCTTATAGTAGTGGTTCATACTAACTGCTGCTATAGATCCGACTTGTAGTAGTGATTTTATTAATTACTGCTATAGGTCTGACTTATGGCAGCAGTTACAATGAACTGCTGCTGTAGGTCGACCTATGGCAATGATTTTTTATAACCGCTGCTATAGGTCCAACCTACGGCAGCAATTTTCATTAACCACTGCTATATATTGGACCTATGACAGCGGTTATAAAAATTGCTGTCATAGATCCGACCTATAGCAGCGGTTAACGAAATTCGCTGTCGTAAGAGCTATGGCAGTGATTTTGAAAACTGCTGCTATAGTAAGTACTGCCATAGGCCATTTTTATAGTAGTATTTTAATACTCTTTTCAATTTATTTTTTTACTTTATTATAAAATTATTTGAACATTTTAAATGATTCACACTTATACTTCATAAGATAGACATACCCATATTTAGATAGATTATCAATAAAAGTAATGAAGTAATTATACCCTCCTCTGGTACTCGTGTTCATAGATCCACATACATCAATATGTGCTTGACTCAAAACGTTACCGGCTCATTCATCGTTTCCAGTAAATGGTGACTTAGTCATCTTTTTAAGAAGACGGGACTCATAGGTCGGTAATGATTCATAATCATTGATATTGAGGATTTCTTTTTTGGTTAACCTATTTATCCTATTCTTATTTATATAACCAAGCTGACAATGCTAAAGGTAGGCATCCATGATATTATCTAATTTAGAATATTTGTTTAATATGTATATTACACTAATAGACTGTGATAAAATATAAATATCATTTCATAATTATCCAAACATCACTATAACACTATTCATAATGATATCACAAATATTATTTTTTATTGAAAAGTAAATTAGTCTTTGGCCAAAAGGCCTACAGAAATTACATTCATAAAAAATGATGGACAATAGTAACAATCACTTAAAATGATAATTTTTTATTTAAAAATAAGTTAGATAATTTTTAAAGCTAGAATTAGAACTTGACTTCTATCTCCAATGTTCAGGAATCTCTCGTAGGCTTCGAATCTTCTACTGACCTAAAATCTCTAAAATGAATTGCAAATATTAATTAGACTTTCAGTATCCAATACTCAGGTAGTAGTATTATAAATTGAGAAATTATAAGATATTATCATATAATTACCTTGATCCATAACCACTTGCTTCTTTCTCTTGTTAGGCCTATTGGGATCAAGGAAAGCAAGATTTTTAGGATAATTCTTCTTCCAATGACCTAGCTTCTTACAAAAGAAAAACTCTACTTGACTTTGGTCAGTCTTGGACTTCTTGGTTAGTTTGGACTTTCCAGTCCTTGCACGATTCTTCTTTTGTATCTTCTTCTTCTTTCCTCTCTTAGAGGATTGATGCCCTGCTAAGGACTGACCTACCACATTTATCGATTCCTTGTGGAGCTGATTATCCTTCTCAAAAGTTCGCAGTAATCCTAATAAACCATGGTAGTTCACTACAGGCTTGTTCATTCGATAATGACTCAAGAAGGAGAAATAGAACTTGGGGAGCGAGTTCAGTATAACATCCTTAGCTAACTATTCATGTAATAGAAAACCAAGTTTGTTGAGGTATTTAATATGTTCGATCATGTACAATACATGATGTATGATCGATGCCCCTTCTCACATCCTGGCATTGAACATTGCATGGGAGGTTTTGTGTGTCTCAACATCTTCAGGGGTGCTGAAAGACTCATTCAATATTTGAAGCATTTTCTCAGGCCATGCATCCTCAAATTTATGACTAAATTCATCATTCATTATGGTCCTCATTATGCACCACACCGTGGTTCGGTTATTTAGCCACTTCTGATAAGTGTCTCTAACTGCACCACGTGTATTGGGCATGGGTTCTTTAGGTGAAAGATCCATAAGGACATAAAGATTCCTTTTCATGCTCTAGAATAATTTTCAACCAGCTATCAAAATTGGGTCTCATAAGTTTGTCACTATCCAACAGTGAGTAGAGCGACAAGGTACTAGCCATTATTGAAAAAAAATAAAAGAGTAATTTTAGTATATGAATTATTTAATCCTAAAGACTTGGACTTTAGTCTAAAGATTTCTTCCACTATTTTTTATGAATTGATAGCCTCTACCTTCAATTCGAGAAATTATCTTAATCCCTTAGTAGCCACTAGAATCCACATAGATTGCATACGGGCCCGAGAAAGAATTGGCCAACTATGTGCATCTATGGGTAAGTTCTTAATCAATTGTATCTCTAAATAATTTTTAATAATAATTTTACCCCAAGCTCCTCTTCAGCAAGTGTAAGGCACCTTCATTGAAAGTCCTGGTTAGGTCCAACCATTAACATGAACATACTAATGAGATCTAACTAATGAATGATTAGGCCCGAGGAAAGCTCTGGCCAATCCAACTATTCATCAGATAGTCACAACAGAGTTATCATATAATAGATGATAATTTCAATATCTAAATGAACACCTAGCATAAGGCACCTCCAGTATTTACCTAGACTATTGGATCCATTACCATCCACTTTAATGGGAGGCTATGAGCTTATTATGCTCATAATATTATCATTTTAAGGACCTAATAATTTAGAAAATTTATTTATATATATTAAAATTAAGAGAAGAAATTAACCAGCAATTCGAGAATCCTCATACTGACTTCACTAAGTCAACGAAGAGAACTAGAGACAAGCTAGTCCAAAGATACCTAAATCAGTGAAACTGATTTACTAAGGTAGCATGGGTGAACCCGAATCACTAAGTGACCTAATTAAAATTAGATTGACCATACTGACCAGGTAAGTGGAGATCGGTGGGAGGGTCCTCGTTTCTTTCCTTAGACACCAACATAATTAGCTAGGAAAGAGAACAATCCCAACTAAAAATCTCTTTCAACCACTTGCCTTAGACACTAATTGATTTATTAGTTTCGATTTGGTCAGCCTAAGGACTAAGGACTTAGGTTTGACCATTGGCCTACAATCAGATCTATTCGATAAAATCAGGATCATGAACTTAATCGATTACAACTATTGAGCTTAACCTCGAGAAATCTTGATCTAATCTAATTCAACTCTTGCTTAGATTTAGTCAATTTCTTAATTTAGTCCATTATCTATTTGATTTTAACCCTAGGTCTAACCTAGTCAAATAACTTGATTCGAGCTAACCCATAACCCATGTTTTATGCATTAGATTTAGATCTTAAATTCTCAATTTTAGATATATTAATTTCAAATCTTAATTTTTAATTAAGTACAATATTATGAACATGGATTTGGATTATTTATTAAAATAATTTTAAATATAAATAATTTTATATTAAATTTCATGCAAAAATATTCTATCCAAAAATCTGAGTTGACTCGCCTTGGATGGAGTCAACTAATCACTATAAGTCGACTCCCTCTGAGATAGAGTCAACTCGCAGTGATGAACAAAGAACAGAAAGTCTCGAATTGTACATTAGAGTTGGCTCTTCTACAAATTGAGCCAACTCTCAGGAGTCTCGAGTTGGCTCAAACCAAAATGAGTTGACTCGCCAATGTCTCGAGTCGACTCGAACCAAAATCGAGTTAACTCGATAGGTGTTCTAGCAATACATTACAAAATTTTAGATCAGATTATTTTGCATAAATAGCAATAAAATCAATCATAAATCTATTTTAGATCTTATCTAAACTTATTGATGATTTTAGATCTAATTAAAATAATTTTAAAAAATTCATTTTCCTATTCTTCTTCATGAGATGTGGTCACAGCGGTACTCCTACATGCCATAAGAGACTTGTCGATTAGGCAAGAGAGGGACTTTAATCCCTACTTTCTTATATGACTGGATGGCCATGGTGATTTTAGATTGATCTAAGCATATCGCATATGTAACAAATAAAATTTTAGATCCAAGCATGTATATTCGTGTCGAAAACAACCATGGTTTGATACCATTTGAAGGAATTTGTAGGTGGTTTCATGGATGATTTTCAAAATATTTTTAATTAAAACACAACAGAAGACTCTAAATTAATCATAGGAACCTTAGATGCATAAGATCATATCTAAAAACTACCTACACATGGATCTATGACATGAATGTAGTATGCATGATCTGAAAATTAAATATCATATATTGAATATATGCAATAGATCGTATCTATTAAAGTGATTGAGATTGAATCTCGATATTTGAGCATGGGTCAATCTTTGCCATAGCTGACTATTGTGGATATGTTGGTTCTTCTAGTCACACAGCAGCCGCATAGTCGCTTGGCCTCCATAGGTATCTACGCGAGCTTTCTAATCCGATCAGAGGTTTGATGAACTCCCCGAGGTGCTAGCTCCCTTATAGAGTTTCCTCCTGATGGTTGATCTAACACCTTCTTCAGATCTCCCAGACCCTTTAAGAGTTGAAGAAGAGCTAGAGGAAGAAGAGGTGAAGATGGAAGAGGAGAACCCTTTTTTACTTCCCAGAACCCAAAGGCCTAAACCCTAGAACCCTAGGTCCCTCTTCATAATAATATGAAATTGCCCATGCCTAGAACTCATGCCCACGGAAGACTCACGCCCCCAAAACATTTTTCTCTCTTTTGTTTGGTGGATTCTCTTCTTAGATATCCCCTCACGCATGCCCAAAAATATCCCTTCTTAAGGTGGTGCACAAGGGAGTTAGGATGGATGAGAACAATCACATCCAAGATAAGGACGAGTTTCAAACTTGAATTCCAATCAAGTTTGAATTCAAACATGAAACCAACCTAATCCTTATCTAAGAAGGAAGAAGAGAGTGGGTGATAATGCTCTGATGGGCATGCAAATTTTCATGCCAAAATCATATCGGCATGAGGAGTTGGCATGGGGATTTGGATGATTGGCGCATGGAATGAGTCCAATCCAATTTGGACTCAAGGTTCTTCCAATTTGGTACAAACCAAATCTCATTTAGTTAGACCCAAATGGATTGATGAACCTAATCAAATTAAGTATCAAATTAGATCCTTGTCCAATTAGGATTTATCTTAACTTAAGACCTAATGAAATCAAAAATTGTATTTTCTTGCAATTGAGTTATCTCATAACTCAATCAGGCTAAACCCAATCCAAGTCAAACTGAATCCAATTTAATTAGACTTAATTTTAACCTCAATGCTCAATCAAATTAAGCTAATTAGCAATTTATTTACTAATTAATCCTTCTATAATTTAGTAACTATTAGTAAATTATTTGATCATAACTTTTGTATAAGGTTAATCATTAATCATATTGATAATTATACCCTTGAACGATTCATAATCATCAATCAGTCATCTAATCAGATAGAAATCTTTATTATGTGTGACCTCTTGAATTTGAATACTAAGTCAGTAGTATAGAAACTAATTCTTATACTAATCGAAGTGACTATCTAGCAATGATACTCGACGTCCGGATAGGTCGAATTATTATAAAGCAATATTCAAGAAACTTGGTATATGGTTACTATATAATTCATCCCTTTGACCCTCAATACTTAGAATGATTTTAGAGTTAACTGTCAACTCTTAATCAACATATCCATATTGTATCTCAATTTTATAAATCCTTTGACTCCTCATAAGGATTATCCTGATCAAGATTTTGCTAAATTAAAACACAGCAAAGCATTATCTCCTAAAATCAAAAGTGGTCAATCCCATCTTGACTCACACACAGACTTTGTTAGTACTTAACTATACCTAGAAACCTTTGATCATTGTATTAGAATATAGGTACTCTAGCATCAAAGCATAGTGAGTTGCTTGCAAGTCACCGTGATGATCTCAAGTCGAAGGGATATTTATACCCATATCCTTTGTGAATAGCTCTTGATAGAAGAGTGCTCTGCAATTGAGCCATATTCAGTAAAATGTACTTCTACATTTCATCTACATACCATGTCAATGTCTCCATACTCCTTGGTTATGAGAATAACCAACCCATATGGCCTACACTTAATAAATGTTATCGTTCTTATTAATAACGTATCATTCGATCATGAATAAGTTTAAGAACTATTCAATAAATTCTTCTTTATTGATTTAAAAATAATTCTAAGAACTTCATCATAATATAAGAGTTCTTAAAAGAAAGATGCATAAATTATGATGAACTACCAAATAATTTTTATTAATTTATAATTCATATACAATTTACATATAAAGAGCATAATTATTTATAGATAGATAATTATTTTTAAGATGCAATTTCTAACATGAGCGATCTGGCTCAACTCTCATGTTTGTCCATCTATGAGCAGTTAGGTATATGCCCCAAAGCATGGGGACAAGATCATCCAAAAGCTCTCAGAGTTAGGTGGAGGCCGAATGTCGAGTCAAGATGGAGATTGTTGAACTAAGTGTCTTAAATTTGACCCACAGTGAGCCCATGCAGGAGAAGCCCATGGCCCAATAAGGCCTGCAATAGGGCATGGCTCATAAGCATGTGCAGCCTAGGCATGTGGGCATGGCCTAGGCATGGCATAGTGCATGCAGGTTGTAGGACCATAGCCCTTAACCACTCTTCTAAAAGGCAATTACCTATTAGAAGGAGGGATTTATTAGTCTTTATTAGGTGCATAAAATCCCGCATCTATAACATATTATGGGCGGGCCTGAGGGGCTTTGCACCTGAGTCGAGCTACATCAAGCCAGATCACACTCAATAGGTAGGCTGGGTGGTCATTCCCATCTAATCCATACCCACTAGGGGCATGCCAACTCCCCAGATCGAACCCCAAGGATGTTGCCGTGTCAACAACCATCCCCTGACTGGCAACCCCTCCTGGGTCCCATCGGGTGTGTGTAGCCCTTGGCCAACAATCCCCCCCAACGACACCCGGGAGACCTACCAGATTTCAAACCTGCAACCTCGCTATGATACCACCCATAGGACCATAACTCCTAACCACTCTTCTAAAAGACAATTATCTATTAGAAGGAGTTTATTAGCCTTTATTAGGCACACAGAATCCTGCATCTATAACATGTTGCGAGCAGGCCTGAGGGGCTTCGCACCTGAGTCGACTCGCATCAAGCTAGATCGCACTCAAGTGGTAGACTGGGCGATCATTCCCATTTAATCCCTACCCAGCAGGGGCAGGTCAACCCTTCAGATCGACCCCCGAGGATGTTGTTGTGTCAACAGCCACCCTCCGACTGGCAACCCCTCCTAGGTTCCATCGAGTGTACGCTAGTCCTTTGCCAACACGGGTGTAGGCCCAGCATGCGGGCATGACCTGCTGGAGCCACATGGTCCGTTGTGGTCCACCATGGTCCATTGCACCTAGGCGCGTGCATAGTGCAGGGATAGATGCATGGACCCCTTAACGGTCCATGGCATGGTAGCTGGCTTTCACATGGTCCACACCTCGCATGTGGACCCCTTAGCAGTTCAGGCCTATTTCACGCAGTGCATAGGAGGCCTAATGCACAATCGGAAGGCTATGGATGTATGTGGATGAGATCATGTAGCCAGAGAGGTTTTTGGAGTCCTAACAGAATACTGAGATCGATTATACTTAGTTTAAAGCCTTTAAAAGGCCTTGATGGCCTATGGAGCATAGGCAGTTGGTAGAGTAGCAGTAGAGCATCGGCTAGGGTGCAAGCAGAGCACCGTAGAGGGTTCGATGGCAAAGCAGAGCATTGAATAGTGGCAGAGGTTCTTGGACTTTTAGAGAGCTTTGTAAGAAATTTGTGCTTCTTATTAAGAGAGAGGGATTGATGTATGAGAATTGAGAGGGTTGATCTTCTCTTGTAATTTTCTCTTTTCTCATAGTGAAGCTTGTATACCCCATAGAAGTAAGTCTAGGCTTGATCCATGTATTTGATTATGTCTTTTATTTATATCTCTTCTTTCTTCCTATTGTAGTATCGACATCATCACTGGTATTGCGATCTTAAGGTAGGGAAATTCATATTCCACATGAGAGATCTTTCCAATAAGTGGTACCATAGCAAGTGGTATCACAACAGAAAGTATGTTGTAGGATAATGTGCTTAGTATTGAATGATTAAGGTTGCTCATCGACATCATAGTTGACAGGAGCCCATGGATATGAAGGTCTATCCATTTATGGCTGAAGGAATTCAGGGTGACGAGTGCTCATGAATGCTAAAGCACTTGGACTGCATGCAAAGTTACAAGATAGAGCATCTCGAAGGACTAAAAATTCCAAAGAGGCAGAGCTGGATAAATGGACTAAGGTACTGGGGTGCGTCTATAGTACAGGAAATGATGTAGCATCTAAATTTTAAACTACAAGCTAAAGTGAAGACTTGGATAGTTGAGGGACTCAATTGCACAAAGATGTAGGAACATTTAAAAAAGCCATCTCTTGTGTGAGCGATTATGCAGTTGAAACACTTGAATGGTAGAAATAAAAATCAAACTTAAAGGAACTGCTCTTAGGGTGAAGGCATTAGAAAGCCAAGGTACTAAAGATAGATATTTGGCGAGGGGTGCTTACTCACTACATAGGAATACGATGTCAAATTGCAGTAAGTGAAGCATGAGGGCTATTCAACATTGGCTAGGGTGGCTGTGAGGCATTCATACTGTGAAGCACTATAAGGATCAGATGTCTGATGCAAGAGGATGTTATGGCATTAGAGTCATAGGAGTGAGGCAAGCTATTGGGGTAGCCTTACGCTGGTGCTACAGACTCAAGGTGAAGACACAAGCAGTTGGGATAGGCTAAGGATCATAGGAAACAACATGAATAAATGCTTCTATAAAGGTAGATGATTGGAGCTTGGGGGTGAAGATTAGAATGTCTAGGCACTCGAGCAAATTGAAAAATGGCCTTGATTGGATATTATGGTTCCACTTTATAGCATCTATGGATTTACATTGGTATAGGATGACGTAGGGATATGAAGGCGACTTGTTAGTACTTGGCATCAATATAGTGTGGTAGGGTACAAAGCTATGGTGCTGAAGAGAAAAGGTCAGAATTATCAGAGAGCCATAAGGTGGGTATGTAGTAAGGCCAGGCATTTGGAGGTGAGTTGCCAAAGGGGACTCATGAAGGGCCACTCTTAGATTCAGGTAGGCAGGAATTAAGCCTTGGATGCAGTCCAAGGAGTGCAATTTTGTGTTGCTAGTAATGGATTTTGCTTGGGTTGAAGCAGTGGCAACTCTCAGATTAAAGCAATTAGGAGTAAAGTCTTGAAAGAGTCTGAGGAGTGCCACAAAGTTTTCAGTGAAAATTGATGGTCAGAGAACTGTAGTAAGTGCAGAGGATACAGTGGTTGCTCTCAGAATGGGGCAATCGGGACTTAAGCCTTAGAAGAGTCCGAGAAGTGCCATGTTGTTAGAAGGTCAGAAGATCATAATAGAATGATAGAAGCAGAGGCTAATGTCAGGGTTTGAAGCAATTTGGGTTCTACAGAAGAGTTAGTGTGGTATGGAAGATGGATTCTCAGTAGTGGAGAAAGGATCAAGTATACTAAGGCTATGGTGCTCTGACTTGAGGAACCATGATTGAAGTGGCTATAATAGAAGTTTGGTCATGGCAACCAATGTTCAAGCAGTGGTTGGGACATCGATTAGGGCATCGATAGATTAAGTGGGGGCGAATTGTCATGGGATTAGCCGTAGGCATGTTGTAGAGGGTGCTGGCGTGGGCATGGCATGGTGCTTTAAAGGAATTAGCATTGGACAAAATTTTCAATGCTACTTAATACTTTAGAATGCTTGGGGTGGCATTTAGGCAGATGTCTTGCTGGGGTATTGAGGGGAGCAATGGTTAACCAAGAAGTAGTGTAGCCATGGCATGATATCGGGGGGCTTGGGATGCTTGATATTTGGCATTGAGATGGACTGCCAAGATATGTGTGGATACTCGAAGATTCCTCTAAGTTTGAGGAGGGGCATGGAGCTTTGGCTGCATTCTCGACTCCCCTAGGCCCATGGGAGATGGGCCTATCATGGCACGATTATGAGGCAAAGATGGTGCCATTCTCGGATGGCCTTGTAGGGACGCATTTGAGGTAATGCTAGTCAGACGAACTGACCACATTGTGTAGGGTGGGAATGTCTGAGAGGTCTAATCCTCTAGGAATTGTTCGGGCTACTTTATGCATTCTTGATCTTTGTAGTAGAGTGAAGAGGTAATAGAGGACTAGTCGGACAAGAGTCTAGCCTATCCAAATAGGCAAATCTCGTAAGCATCGTAGTGTGATATTTTGCAGGGATCCATAGGAGCTGTTCAGCCATGGAGTACAAGTGCGCTTATAGAATATTGAACAGGATATATGCCTTGGAGCTAGGCCAAGGATCAAGGATAGCCAAGTTGATTATGCTGAGGAGAGTATAGCTCGATGCAAAGACCAACTGGTTAAATGGATTTACTTGATGGATAGACTTAGATATCAATATTATGGCAGTGCATAATATGCAAGCAGGCCATGGATCTAAGATGTTGGGCTGTATGGCTATATATCTTAAGGATTGTGGTAGTGCATAGTGATGTGCGAGCAGACCATGAACATTGTTGAGTGGTATGGCAATTGATAGAAAGGCATGTTGAGGATGTAGGACCAGGATTGTGGCATAGAAACTTATGAGGGAGCTTGGATAGCAGAACCCACAAGGGCTCAAATGTGTGCGATTGGTTGTAGCTTCGAGAAGCTGTAGGGTGTGTTGGCTTGGCAATTTAGCTGAGCAGTACTAGAGATTGGTTTGCCTGAGTCTCATGCATAATAGTGGTGTTGTGTGGTCGTGTTGTGTAGATTTGGTCTGTGCATTTCTGAAGGATAGTTTGGTGGCTTGTGGATCAATGGCTTAGTGATTATGTCATGGCATGAAAGTACGTACTAGGAATCGAGATATCTTGGATGAGTAGTATTTGGCTTAAGGGTAAGAATCTTGAACTTGGCACAAAGATGCCGAGTTGTGGAGCACTCTTGGAAAGAGTCTATATTATGGCACGAAGGTATGTATGAGCATTATGGTTGACCCAAGGGATTGGGTTGCTTAAGAGCACTTGAGGGTGTCGTATGTTGTTGACCCTGGATTGATTTTGATGATAACAAAAGTAGTTAAGTATAAATTATTAAGTTACTAATGATATTTATGAGGATGTGTAGTTGTAAAATTCAAAAGCTCACAAACTTCAAGTATTTTCAATCATCTAAATGAAGATTCATCACTCAAGATTTTAGAGAAGAAACTCTAGATTGGACACATTCTTTAAGAGATTTTAATGAGGATAAAATCAAGTTAAGAAGGCAAGTCTAGCCTATAAATCAAATTAGAGAAGAAAGACTCATAAATAATCTTTGGCATGCTTGCCACATAGACTGAGCCAATCCAATCAAAAATTGAGCCGATCTAGTCTCAGTGGAAACAAAAGACAGAAAGCACAGAAAGATGAAAATTCAAGATCTAGGAAACTTAGCCAACCCAATTTTTAACTGAGCCGATCTAATGATAATTTGATCGGTCCAGTCAAAAAGATGGCCGACCTAGTTTCAGAAAACATCAAAAGATAGAAATAGATTATTTTGGTCCACTGATATTGAGCCGACCAAGCTAAAAACTAAGCCGATCTAGTCAAAAACTGAGCCAACCCAGTGACTGTAATGGCTAGTTTCTTATTCTACAGCTTTTTCATTTCACATGCCTTCCAATGGCTATTTTTGAGTCACCAATGGCTAAATCATTTTTTGAAGTCCTTCCAAATGACTTGTAGTGGTAGAAAATCTCAAATATACATAAGAAAATATTTTGTAACAAAAATGATATCTTTTTGAGCATACATTCAAGGGCATTCAAGCAATCTTTCAGAATATTCAAATGTGTGAGCTAAAAAGTGAAGAGAATGAATGATTTATAGATTTACTTTTATCCTTCCATCATCTTCAATCTAAGAGAAATCAGTCCATTGTCATAGAAGATCATTTCCTACTTCTTTCGAGCATTCAAGGAGAAAAATCAAGCCTACAAGCAAAGCAGCACATATTTTCTTCTCTTGAGATTTAAAGAGTTTGTTTTATTTGTGTTCTTATTTTTATTTCAAGTTTTTTGATGTAAGAAACTTGGGTTAGTTCAACCTTAGAGTTGGACGTTGTATAGTTTGATTGGTAGGCCAAAGTTAAAACCAATTGAGGTTAATTATTTTCTCGAAAAAATAATCATTGTATGATTGTGATTGGTGAGCCAAGATCAAAATCAATTGGATTGGATTGTGAATCCAAGTAAAACAATTGGACTGTCATCAAGTTAAGTGATTATAGTTTCATTTCTAAGTGGTTTACTTAGGAAGTAGATGTAGGTATTGAGTTTAATGCCGAACCACTATAAAACTATGATGTTTGTGATTGTGCATTCTTTACTTCACAATTTACATTCGCTGCATATCACATAGCTTGTTTCACTAAGTATTTAAATAGTATAATCTGAATAAGTCTCAAAGTTAAATTTTTAAAATATCCAATTCACCCCTCTCTTGGGTAGCCATCCTTGGGCAACAAATGGTATCAAAGCAGGTGCTCTAATATTAGTTATTGACCTAACAATCAAAGAACTATAGATTAAATGGAAACCCCAATTGAGACTCCATTGATTGAGAGGCAATAAACCAATAAACCCTTGCTATTCAATGGGACTAACTATACTTATTAAAAAATAAGAATAAAAATATTCATCTAAGTACAAGATTATGACATGTGGAATATTATAATGTTAGGTCCTCACACACCTACAATTATAATTGATGGAGTGTCAACCTCAAAACCTAAAAAGGATTGGGATGAACATAATAAGAAGAAAGCTTAACTTAACGCTAAAGCTATGAATGTTCTATATTGTACTTTGGATGCTAATGAGTTCAATAAGATATCAATATATTTATCAGCCAAAGAGATTTAGGATAGACTTGAAGTCACCCATGAGGGTACTAATCAAGTCAAAGAAATAAAAATAAATAAGTTGGTACATAAATATGAGCTATTTAAAATGGAATCACATAAAACTATCATTAAAATGTTCATAAGATTCACTGATATTTTGAATGGTTTAAAAAGTCTTAGAAGAGATTATACTAATAGTGATGTTGTGTGCAAAATTCTTAGATCTTTGCTAAAGAATTGAAAACCAAAGATGTCTGCCATTCAAGAGGTGAAGGACCTAAATAATCTTGCATTAGATGAGTTAATTGGTTCACTCATGACCCATGAGCTGAACATGAACCAAGAAAAGAAAAGAAAATAAAGAAAAAGAAGAACATTGCACTCAAAACTATAGCCATGTATGAAGAGAAAAGTAACTCTAAAGAAGACTCGAAGGATGATGAAGAAATGACACTAATCACTAGAAGGTTCAAGAAATTCATGAGAAGAAAGAAGAAGTTTGAACCAAAGAAAAGAAGCTACAGCAAGGGAAAAGGTAGCAAATAAAAGAAAAAAGAAAAAAAGAAAGATCAAATTATTTGCTATGATGTAAGAAGCCCGGACATTTTTGAATGGACTATCCATTGTTGAAGAATATCTCAATGAAACCAAGGAAGAAAGTACTAAAAGCAATATGGAGCAATGATAAAAATTCCTCTTCAAGTGAAGAAGAATGTCAAAGAGAAGAAAAAGCTAATCTTTGTCTTATGGCATTGGAGGATGAGGTAAATAATGATGATTCATTTCTGAATTTACACTTAAGAAATTATATGAAGCTTTTAATGATTTATTTTATGATTTTAAGAAAAAATCTCATAAGAATAAAGAACTAAAGAAAGAAAATTAATTTTTAAAAATAGATAAAGCTCAAATAGAAGAAAATATAAAGAAATTACAAAGCAATCTAGATGAATCAAATGAAAAGAAAGTATCCTTATAAGATGAAGTGACTAGATTAAGATTTATAGTAGATAGATATATGCTAAGCTCTAAAAATCCACAAATGATAATTGAAAATTAAAAGATAGTCTTTGATAAAGCTGGTATAGGATATAATCCATTAAGAAATTAAAAATTCTTAAAGAATGTATATGCAAAATTTTAAAATTATGCACTACAAGAAAATAGTAATTTTATGATTAATTTTATGATCGAATCTTTTGATTGAAATTTATGATCGATTTTATGATCGATTTTACGAACAAAATTTTTATGATTATTTTTACGATCAAAAATTTGAATATAAAAATAAATTTATAAAATATTAATTTTATAAAATTTTATAATTGATATTTTGATCAAATTTTCAATCATAAATTTTATGATCAAAAAATCAATCAAAAAAATCTAAAATTATTTTTTCTAAAATTTAAAATAATTTAAAAAAAATTTCAATCAATTATTCGGCTAGAAAATTAAATTTTTTTGATCCAATTTTCAATCATAAATTTTTGGATCAAAAAATTGATCAAAAAATCCTAAAATTATTGTTTAAAAAAATTTAAAATAATTTTAAAAATTTTTTGATCGATTTCTTGATTGAAAAATTAATTTTTTCAATCAAATTTTTAATCACAAATTTTTTGACCAAAAAATTAAATGCAAAATCCTAAAATTATTTTTTAAAGTTTAAAATAATTTAAAAAATTTTTTAATTGATTTTTTGATCAAAAAATTAATTTTTTGCAACCAAATTTTCGATCACAAATTTTTTGACCAAAAAATTGGTCAAAAAATCCTAAAATTATTTTTTAAAAATTTAAAATAATTTAAAAAATTTTTGACCAATTTTTTAGTTAAAAAATTAATTTTTTTTATTAAATTTTTGGTTATAAATTTTTTGACTAAAAAATTGGTCAAAAAATCATAAAATTATTTTTTTAATTTAAAATAATTTGAAAAATTTTTCAATTGATTTTTTGGTGGAATTAATTTTTTATCAAATTTTTGGTCATATTTTTTTATTAGAAAATCTTAAAATTATTTTTTTAATTTAAAATAATTTAAAAATTTAGTGATCAATTTTTTGGTTGGAAAATCAATTTTTTTGATCAAATTTTTGGTCATAAATATATTTTGCAATAAAATTTTTTTTATTTTTTTTAAAAATAATATAATTTTAAAATTTAAAATACATCTTCATCGTTCATTATCTAAATAATTATCGTTAATATATTGTTACAAAAGACTGACTCAATTTGATAGCCCTAGCTATGTCGATCAATAAAATTTAATTTCGATCATCATGAACAATCATATGATGATCTGATAGATAGAGACTATTGATAAATTCAAAAATTTATGATGATGATCTTGGTAATATTTATAGCATACTTTTACTTCAATCGGATATTATTATCATGGTTAATTTAGTACGGGATGATTTAGACCGTTAAATAAAAAATGAATGATCAAAAGGCTAAACACCATCTGATTGTAAGATAATTTTTTAGATAAATGATCTTTGCTACTGCTTTAATCATTTGTACGGTGATGATCATAAAATTCAAACTATGTGTATATGAACCATCAACGCTAAGCTGATCTTACAAAAGCACAAGTATAATTACCTAAGGACTTTAAAAATGAGTATCAAGAAACATAGTTTTAGATCGTTCATATACGCATGGTTTGAATTTTACGATCATCACTATACAAAAGATCAAAGTAGTTGTAAAGATCATTTATTTAAAAAATGATCTTATAATTGGATGCCATTTGATCCTTTGATCACTCATTTTTTTTAATGGTCCAAATCATTCCATACTAAATTGATCATGATAATGATGTCTGATTGAAGTAAAATTTTGATAATATGCTATAAATAACATCGAGATTATCGTTGTAAATTTTTGAATTCATCGATGATTTCTATCTATCATATCATCATACGATCGTTCATGGTCGTCGAAATCAAATTTTATTGATCGACAAAGCTAGGGCTACCGGATCGAGCTGATCTTTTGTGACGATACTCTAATGATAATTATTAGATAATGAATAGTAAAGATGGACTTTAAATTTTAAAATTATATCATATTTAGAAAAAAATTATATTTGGTTACAAAATACATTTGTGACCAAAAAATTGATCGAAAAAAATAATTTTTTGACCAAAAAATTGATCAAAAAAATTATTAAATTATTTTAAATTAAAAAAATAATTTTGAAATTTTTTAACTAATTTTTTTGTTAAAAAATTTGTGACCAAAAATTTGGTCAGAAAAAATTAATTTTCCAACCAAAAAATTGGTTAAAAAATTTTTCAAATTATTTTAAATTTTAAAAAAATAATTTTAGGATTTTTTAATCAATTTTTTGGTTGCATAATTTTTTTTAATTTTTTACAATCAAAAAATTGATCATAAATTTAAATTTTAAAAAAAAATTAATTAATGTCTTTTTTTGATGATTTATCGAGTTAATTTTTTTAAAAAAAAATTTATGAGCCTGGTGCCCCACTGCTAGCACCGTCCCAGCCGACCCCAACCCCCATTTTTCCCTCCCCGACGATCACCCATGATGGGCCCCCTCTCCTCCCCGGAGATCGCCTGCAATGACCTCCCCTCATCGGCCTACCGCAACGGCCCCCTTCCCCTCCTTGACCTGTGACGCCCCCTCCCCTTTGGCCTCCCATCGCTGGCCCGCCCGCGATGGCCCCCTTCCCCTTCTCCATGCCACCACCTACCGTCGATCTCCACCGTCGGGGGAATGAGGGCAGCGCAAGCACTCGGGGGACTGGGGTGCAGTGCCGGAGGTACGGAGCAGCGGTCGGGGGGTGGTGTGGGTGGCAAGGGGCAACGCGGGTGGTCGGGGGTAGGGCGGGTGGTTCGGGGGGTGACGTAGGTGGCCAAGGGGGAGCGCTGGTAGTGCAGGGGTTCGAGCGGGTGTTGGTGGCCCGGGGGCAATGTAGGCGACTGACGGTTGGCCAAGGGGTAGCATGGGGGTGGGGTGCGAGGGACCGGAGGGCGGTGGCCCTAGCGGATGAGGGCGACGAGGGAGGATTTAACTGAAGACGCATAGGAGGAAGATAAGAAAAAATAATAATAAATAAAATATTAAAAAATTATTTAAAAATATTAATAATTTATTATTTTATAAAAAATAAAATACATAAAAAATAAAAATAACATAACCTTAAATTATTAAAATAATTAGTGATTAATTTTACAATCAATTTTTTAAATCAATTTTTTTTTAAAAAATATTTTTTAAAAAAATTATGATCAAATTTTTGATTGATTATTATTTAAATTTTTAATTTAATATTTTTCATTAATTTAGCGATTGATTTTTCGATCAATTTTTTAAAAAAAATTATTTTTCAAAAAATTTATGATCAAATTTCTAATCAATTATTATTTAAATTTTTAATTTAATATTTTTTAATTAATTTAGCGATCAATTTTATGATCAATTTTTTTTAAAAAATATTTTTTAAAAAATTTATGATTAAATTTTTGATCAATTTTTATTTAAATTTTTAATTTAATATTTTTTAATTAATTTAATGACTGATTTTGCACCTAATTTTTTTTAAAAAAATTATTTTTTAAAAAATTATGATCAAATTTTTGATTGATTCTTATTTAAATTTTTAGTTTAATATTTTTTAATTAATTTAGTCATCAATCTTATGATCAATTTTTTTAAAAAAAATATTTTTCAAAAAATTTATGAATGAATTCTTTATCAATTTTTTAAAAAAATCATATTTTTTTTAAAAAATTAGTAGCCATTTTTTATAAATTTTTAATTTTTAGAAATTAGATTATTTATTTTTTTATATTTTTTTGGAAATTATCAAATAATTTTTTAGTTGGAAAATCATTTGCAAGTTTTAAATTTTTTTAATTTTAATAATTTTAATAATTTTTTTGATCAATAAATCAATCGCTTGATTTTGCAATCAAAAAGATCGATCAAAAAATATTTTTAATTAGCCTTTTTGTGACCAAAAATTTTTGATCGCAAAATCGATCGCTAAATTATTAGCGATCGATTTTTTATTTTTAGCGATCAATTTTTTAGTCGTTAGTATCCTATTTTCTTATAGTGATAGTAAAAGCATTACATATTATAAATGTAATAAGATTGGACATAAATTTATTGAATGCAAACTTTTAATTCAAATAAGTCAAAAGTAAAATAAATTTGGATTTTAAAAGAAATCATTTGTGCTAACCCTAAAAGATCTAAGTTAGCTTGGGTACCTAAGTTTGCTTGATTACATGTGTAGGTATGCTTAGCATCCGTGAAAGCTAAAAGAAGGTAGTATCTTAATAGTGGATGCGTGAGGCACATGATGGAAGATAAGTCATAATTTATCTCTCATGAAGCTAAAAATGAAGGTATTATGATGTTTGGAGACAACGGTAAAAAAAATTATTGATCTCGATAATATCTTAATAACACCCTCCACTAGCATAGAAAATGTTTTATATGTTGAAGGATTGCTGCATAACTTGCTTAGCATAAGTCAACTTTATGATAAAGTTTTTAATATTTTATTTAAATCATCTTATTATATTGTAACTAGTTTTTTAGATGATAGCATCAAATTCATAGGAAAAAGATATGAAAATATTTATATTGTTGATCTTGATGAACTCAAAAATAAAAGCATTAAGTGTCTTATTCCTATGAATGCTAAAGTAAATGAGTCAAGTTGGATTTGGCACAATAGATTAGGTCATGCAAATATGAACTCATTAGCAAGATTAATTAAACTTGATTTAGTAAAGGGCTTACCTAAAATAAATTTTGAAAAGAATAAAGTTTACAAAGCATGCCAACTTGGTAAACAAAAAAAATCCTCTTTTAAATCCAAAAATATTGTTTGAACTACTAAACCTCTAGAATTACTTCATATGGATTTATTTGGAATAGTTTTAACTACTAATCTCAGAGGAAAATGTTATGGTTTTGTTATAATTGATGATTTTTTAAGATACACTTGGGTTTTATTTTTATCTCATAAAGATAATGCTTTTGATATATTTATTAATTTATTTAATAAAATAATAAAAAAATATAATATTTTGTATATAAGAAATGATCATGGTATGAAATTTGAAAATCAAAAGTTTAAAAGTTTTTGCTCTAAAAATGAAATCAATCATAACTTTTTAGCCCCTAGGACATCTTAACAAAATGGGATAGTAGAAAGAAAGATAGAATATTAATTGAAATAGCACGGACCATGCTTTATGAAAGCAATCTTCCAAAATATATTTAGGTGAAAGTAATTAACACTACATGCTATGTGTTAAATAGAGCATTAATTAGGCCAATTTTAAAGAAAACTTCATATGAACTCTATAAAGAAAAGAAACATAATATTTTATATTTTAAAATTTTTGGATGTAGATGTTTCATTTTAATAAATGGTAAAGATAAACTATGAAAGTTTGATGTAAAATCTGATGACAAAATTTTTCTAAGTTATTCATCACATAGTAGAGCATATAGAGTATTTAACAAAAGAACAATAATTGTAGAAGAATTCGTGCATGTTATTTTTGATGAAGCTAACTCTTTTAAAACAAGATAAGATGAGCTTGATGTGGATGCAGAAATTCTTGAAAAAAAATTGAAAGATATAACATTTAAAGATACTTCCTCTTAAGAAAAAGAAGACAAAGAGCAAGAGGTTGAAGAAGAGTTGCCACAATCTCAGAATGAACAAGGTACATCCAACTTACCAAAGAAATGAAGGTACGATCATAATCATCCTAAGGAATTAATAATAGGTGATCCATCTGATGGAGTTAAAACTAGATCATCCTTTAGGGAAGCCATGAATCATATTGCATTTGTATCTTATTTAGATCCTAAGAATATAATTGAAGCCAAAAAGGATCCAAATTGGATATTAGTAATGCAAGAAGAGTTAAACCAATTTAAGAGAAATAAAGTTTAGAAACCAGTTGAAAGACCTAAAAACTTTCTTGTAATTGATACTAAATGGATCTTTAAAAATAAACTTGATGAGAAGGATAATGTAATTAGAAATAAAGCTAGATTGGTTGCACAAGAATACAATCAAGAAAAGGATATTGATTTTAATGAATCATTTGTATCCATAGCTAGACTTGAAACTATTAGATTACTCTTAGCATTTACATGCTTCATGAACTTTAAACTTTTCTAAATGGATGTAAAAAGTACATTCTTAAATGGGTTAATTGAGGAGAAAGTTTATATAGAACAATCTCTAAATTTTGAAAATCAAGAGTTACCTAATCATGTATACAAACTTAAAAAAGCTCTATATGGATTAAAACAAGCACCTAAGACTTAGTATGATAAAATGAGTAAATTCTTACTAAACAATGATTTTAAAAGAAGTAATGTAGATAAAATACTATTTATTAAAAAAAATTAAATGATATATTGATTGTACAATTATATGTTAATGACATTGTATTCGGTGCTGCTAATGAGATTTTATATAGAAAATTTGTTAGTCTCATGCAGGAAGAGGTCGAGATGAGCATGATGGAAGAACTCAACTTTTTCCTTGAACTCCAAATCAAGCAATCAAATGAGGAGATCTTCATCAACCAAAATAAATATATTAAAAAAATATTAAAGAAATTTAGAATGGAGAATGTCAAAGAAAGTAGCACCTCCATGAGCACAAGTTGCAAGCTTGATCAAGATCTAAAAGAAAAAATAGTAGATCCCAAGCTATATCGAGGTATGATTGGATCTTTGCTATATTTAACTACAAGTAGGTCGGACATAATATGTAGTGTATGCATATATGCACGTTATCAATCAAATTCTAAAAAATCACATGTAATAACAGTCAAAAAAACTTTTAAGTATTTAATAAATAATCAAGATGTTGATTTATGGTACTCTAAACAATCTTCATTAGACTTAATTGGATATAATGATTTAAATTTTGCTGGTTGCTGCTTGGATAAGAAGAGCATAAGTGGTACATGTCAGTTTTTAGGAGTAAATTTGGTCTCTTGATTTAGCAAGAAACAAAACTCAGTAGCCTTGTTTACAGCATAAGCCGAATACATTGCTATCGGGAGTTGTTGTGTTCAACTATTATGGATCAAACAACAATTAGAAGACTATGGTATTACTTGTAATAATATTTTTATTCGATGTGATAATACAAGTGCCATAAATTTAACTAAAAATTTAATATTACACTCAAGAATAAAATATATAGT
The DNA here is from genome assembly GCA_006176705.1 of Cocos nucifera. Lineage (NCBI taxonomy): Eukaryota > Viridiplantae > Streptophyta > Magnoliopsida > Arecales > Arecaceae > Cocos > Cocos nucifera. The sequence goes on along the minus strand of QRFJ01000165.1, from coordinate 80,204 downwards.
AGTAAGACACCATTTTATTAGAGAGCATGTTCGAAATAATGATATAATCCTTAAATATGTGCTTACTGAAAATTAAGTTGCAGATATCTTTACTAAACCTTTGAATGAAAAAATATTTTGTACTATAAGAGAGCAATTAGATTTATTTGATCCAATTTGTTGAAAAAAATTATCTAAATGAGCATTTGATGTTGAAATGGTTGATTTTCGTATGATGAATTTTCTTGAATTTGTTCACATTTTGTTTCATTTAGAAAGCAGTGATAAATTGTATAATTTTTTGGTCTTGAAACTTAGAAAATTTAGTTCTGTGCTAGACTGAACCGACCTACTATTTTTCTTCTAAAAAACTTAGCCATCCTAATACTAGGCCAACTCAATTTTCTCTTCATTAAAAACTTAGTCGGCTAAGTTGTCGGAAGTTCTATTTCTTAAACGGAATAACCGACGGCCTTTTAGATTTTGTTTCTTAGCCATCTATCAAACCAACTCCAGGAACCCCAAACCCTTTCTTTAGAAACCCATTTCCACTATATTTTAGGAGAATTTTGGATTCATGGTGCCTAAGAAATGACCGATAACTCCTTGGATTAAACACAGCGGTCATGTTTCGCCGCTATAAAGATGGATTCACGGTGAAGAATGGATAACAAAATTCCATCAGGACTGTCCTTCTGGGTTGTCTTAGCCTTCTTCACCTCCTCCAGAAGCCTTTGATCAACCTATTCAACCTCCCTCTTTGGAATCCCCTCTGTCTCCTTCTTCTACACCCGTTCCTCTCTCTTCTAAGGTAGTAACAACGGGTAGGAGAGTTGATTTTGAATTTTTAGAAAAAGAGGGATTTGAGATTGGAGAATGTCTAAAATATCAAGGATAGAAATATTTGTGTTCAAGTATTAATCTTCCAACATACCCAAACCTTATAAGGGAAGTTTATGGGAATGCCAGTGTTAGACTGAATTCCTTTGAAATAGAAGTAAAGAAAGTTAAGATAAATTTAATTATGGAAAAACTAGGTAGTTTGCTTAGGGTATCCACTGAAGGAGCTGAAAGACTTAATGATCGAGCAAATAGGTTGTGTTTGCTATTTGGAAGAGATCAAGCTATGCATTTCGAGGAAATTCATTTTAGAGATCTATCAGTGGAGCACAAATTTCTACATCACATCACTACCAGAATTCTCATTCTAGAGTAGGAAGATTTGATTTTCTAACTAAAAATGATATTGCAGTTATGTATCACATGTTGAGGAGAGAAAAATTCAATCTTCCAGCTCTAATTTTGAAGGTCATGCAAGAAACATCTTAAAGGAGAAAGCCTGCTCTACCATATGGGATGTTTCTAATCCTAGTCTTTCAAGATTCTGGAGTTAGCCTAGAGGGAGAACCAAGTAAGAAGCTACAGCACTATAATACATATAATCTGAAGTTAATGCAAATGATGAAATTCAAAAAGATAAATGGTAATTGGATGAACTTAGATAAGGAAGGAGAAGAAAGAAATGTGCCAGAGCCCATGCCACAGCATCCTGCGTCTGCTCCATCTTCGTCCACTATTAGACTCGATGAAGATCAGATTAAGGAGATTGTGCAGCGCGTATCTAATAGAGTTTATGATAGAATTTCTGGTGGTCTTCCTTTATTGATGAAAAATGTTATGAAGAAGGTACTCGTCGAACAACAGACTTTTGCACCCATGGATCCAGGTTCCTCCGCCCCTCCAGAGCCTAGTTTAGATTAGGATGCATATAGGATGTATGTAGTAACATCTAAAGCATTTTGGTTGTAAATGTTTAAGTTATATATTGATCAAACTTCAGAATTTTGAGATTTTGGAATCATTGTATCTTTGTATAAATGAATGAAGTTTGATTTTGCTATATATTGAATCAAATTTCTTTTATGAATGAATGAAGTTTATCTCTTTTCATGTTTGATCAAATCTTTCTTTTTATTACAGATTTAATTTTTGATAATGACAAAAAGAGGGATAAGAATGAGTATAAAAATGGATATCAGTTGAAATAAAATCGAGTGTAAGTAAGAATTGAATGAAAAATGAGTATCAAAATAAGTAACAATTAGAATTCAAATCAAGTGGGATAAGAATGGGCATCACCTAAGTAAGAACTGAATGAAGAATGAGTATCAAAATAAGTAATAATTGGAATTCAATTGGTTCAATTGGAATTACAAATTTGGAACAGATTATAACTCAAAATAGCTAATTTGAAACTTTTGGCACATAGTAAGGGGGAGTAATACAAAATTTGAATTAAATTGAACATAATTATCATATTCAGGGGGAGCATATGTAAATTAATAAAATTTGAATGAATATGATGTGTAAGTTAATTGGTAAGATTGAATGTATATATCATTTTGGAATTTAAAGAAAAGATTATACTCAAAGGATTTTGTCATCATAAAAAAGAGAGAGATTATTGACCTTGAATTGATTTTGATGATAACAAAATTAGTTAAGTATAACTTGTTAAGTTACTAATGATATTTATGAGGATGTGTGGTTATAAATTTCAAAAGCTCATAAACTCCAAGTGTTTTCAATCATCTAAATGAAGAATCATCACTCGAAATTTTAGAGAAGAAACTCTAGACTAGACACATTCTTCAAGAGATTTTAATGAGGATAAAATCAAGTTAAGAAGATAAGCCTAGCCTATAAATCAAATTAGAGAAGAAAGACTTACAAACAACCTTTGGTATGTAAACTGAGCTGACCTAGTCTCAGCGGAAACAAAAGACAGAAAGCACAGAAAGATGAATATTCAAGATCCAGGGGACTTAGCCGATCTAGTTTTCAACTGAGTCGATCCAATCAATAAAATGGCCGACCTAGTTTCAAAAGATAGCAGAAGATTGAAAAAGATTTTTTCGGTCCACTGATACTGAGCCAACCAAGCTGAAAACTAAGTTGACCCAATCAAAAAATTGAGCTAACCCAATGACTGTAACGGCTAATTTCTAGTTCTATAGCTTTTTCATTCTACATGCCTTCCAATGGTTATTTTTGAGTTTTCAATGGATAGATTACTTTATGAAGTCCTCCTAGATGACTTGTAGTGGTGGGAAACCTCAGATATACATAAGAAAATATTTTAGAATAAAAAGGACATCTTTTTTAGCATACATTCAAGAGCTTTCAAGCAATCTTTTTAGAATATTCAAGTGTGTGAGCTAAAAAGTGAAGAGAATGAGTGATTTACAGATATACTTTTATCCTTTCATCATCTTCAATCTGAGAGAAATCAGTCCATTGTCATAGAAGATCATTTTCTACTTCTTTCAAGCATTCAAGGAGAAGAAATCAAGCCTATAAGCAAAGCAGCCTAGATTTTCTTCTCTTGAACCTCAAAGAGTTTGTTTTATTTGTATTCTTATTTTTATTTCAAGTTTCTTAGGATGAGAAACTTGGGATAGTTCAATCCTAGAGTTGGATGTTGTATGGGATGATTGGTAAGCCAAAGTTAAAACCAATAGAGGTTGAAAGCCCAAAAAAATAATCATTGTATGGTTGTGGTTGGTGAGCCAAGATTAAAATCAATTAGGTTGAATTATAAATCCAAGTAAAATAATCGAACTGTAATCAAGTTAAGTAATTATAGTTGAATTTTCAAGTGATTTACTTAGAAAGTGGACGTAGGTATTGAGTTTGACGCCGAACCATTATAAAAGTATTATGTTTGTGATTGTATATTCTTTACTTTATAATTTTCATTCACTGCACATCACATAGCTTGTTTTACTAAGCACTTAAATAATATAATCTGAACAAGTCTCAAAGTTAAACTTTTAAAATATCCAATTCACCCCTCCTTTTAAGTAGCCATCCTTGGGCAATATATGTATTCCATGCAATAGAGTTGGTAAGCAAGGGCATAGAGGTGCATGCTTAGCTATGTCGCTGGACTGTTGCTTGCTTATTTATATATTCGAGGAAAGGACTTAGGAGGACTGTGTAAGGATTGATGTGGTGCTCCCAAGCCTTGAGAGGGCACGAGAAGAGTTAGGGTATTAGTCCCGAGAGACTAAGATAGGTGCGGTCTTAGGGCAAGGACAGAAATGGTCCTAGAGCGGAGGCAGTGTATAGCCCTTCACGAACTTGAGATCCAGATGTTGAGGATCTTCAGGAGCTTGGTTGGTGCTCTGAAAACTTAGAGATGCAAGATGGAGCAAAGAATCAGTCAAGAAAAGAAGACTGCAGAGAAGAAGCAATTTCTGTAGGTTAGTCGGCTCAAATTGAGATGGATCAACTAAGTTACAAGCTGAGTCGACCCAGTCTTAGGATGAATCAACTATGTCTCACAAAAAAATCAAACAAAAAAAAGTTTTTTCGGGACTGTGGCACGATACGCAACTAAACTGACTCAGTGCTGAGACTGGATCGACTCAGTGCATGGGCAGAGATGCACGGAAGGTCTATTTGGGCTAGAGTCTGGATTGATCCTAGAGGTCTTAAGGCCTAGTTTAATAAGGTCTTAAGAGAGCTAATTCATGTATGGATCGGATTTAGATTCATGGGATGAGAGCATATAAAACTATGGGTGTACATGGGTTTGGATAGGTGCTTTCATATATTGGGTTAGCGTAAGAGAGTTTTTAAGCTAGGGTTTATTAGGATTCATATAAGAACCCTAGGGTATATAAACTATGGTAATGTAACAATTATAAGGTGTGGAATATAATTAAGCTTTTTTTCCTAACTCTTTTTTCTCTTCTCTCTAGTTCTAATGCCAAAACCTTAGGTGCCACCCCCTTGCTCTCTTCTTCTTTGTTCATCTTCGATTTGCTGATTTAACACTCAGGTTCCGCACAAGAGATTAGTCCACAGCTGTGGTTCCAAGCAGCCATTGGCATAATAGGTTAGCCTTAGTGTGTGGCATGCCGGGGTGCCATGTGGGTGTCTGGATAAAAAAAAAACTCACCCTCTGCCAATAGGGACTATACTATGGAGCCTCGTTTTTTCCTAGTTATCAAAGACCAATTAGCAGCATGGGCATGGATATATTTGGATGCCTATACTTTGGCATTCACGAAGGTTAGAAGAGTTCTCTAATCCTTTCCCTTCATAACATAATTTTCTCTAGATAACCTGATGTGGTAAAGGATGCAACAGATAGTGATTACCTTTATAGTATCCCTAGTACTTATAGCATCTCCTCCTTCAAGTATCCAAGGAATCCATCTAATCATTATTGAGGTTTCTCCTTATGGGATTCAGACTAGCCTACTCCCATAGTTTCATGAGTTCTTATACATATAGGCTTAATCCAACCTAACTTAGCTAGTTGTCTTGGCCCAACCTACTAATTCCATGGGATTTTGGGCTTAGACATCCAGACAGATGCTAAATTGATGCTATCCACCAAACCCCGTGCTCTCTCAAAGTTGAATATTACAAGATGGCTAACTATTTCATCTAAATCTAGATGCCAATGGAAATATAGTAAAATGTGTGCCTACCACACTTGGATGAACTTGCAGCTTCTAAATCTAGTGGACATCCTTGATTAGTTAGGGGGTTGGGATCAAAAACTTATGCAAATCTTTGGATCTTACATTGAGGCGGACCGAACCTTCCCAGCAAACATGTTGAGAGAAACATGGAAGAGATTCTCTTGTCCTAGAATTCTCCAAATAGCTGATGAACAGGCCCATGATTCCATTCTTTAGCATTATCAATGAGGAGATGACTAACTATTAAGGCATGCTTGGTTCATGACCTAAATCAGAATCAAAATGGTCATATCTCATGCATTTAGTTCATGACTAGAATCAAAATTGGAGTAGGATTTAAATTCTAGTGCAAATTAGGGATTGGATGGTAGGAGATTGGGGCATTTCCATTTCCCCTAGGTACTGGAATGGGAATGGGATTCCTGCTATTGGGGATAAACCCCACTCCTATCAAAGTCTAGTTCGATGCTCAGTCTAATGCAATCGATAGCCACGAAAGAGCCCCAGCGGTCAAGTCCTAGTTGAACTCCTGAGCGGTCGGATCTTTGCCAAACTTCTTCAGCCGACCAAACTCCTCAGCGACTGAGCTCCTGTCGAACTCCTTCAGCCGACCAAACTCCTTAGCGGTTGAGCTCCAGTCGAACTTCTCAATGGTCGAACTTCAGACAGACTCCCACGAGAGTCGGACTTCCTCCGCGCTCCTCCAGTCGGATGCCTACAGAAGCTGGACTTTTGCCGAACTTCTCCTTCGACCGAACTCCTTCAGGAGCCAAACTCCTTCCAGATCGCTCCCACAGATAGACCTCTCTAAGGGCTAAACTTCTTTCAGACATCTTCTTTGATCGAACTCCTTTCGAATAATCTCCTTCAGACGTATCCCCCTTAGGAGTCCAAACTCTCCTGAAATAGATATACGTCGAGGTTCTTTCCCTATGACAGTTGAACCTCGACAGTATAGCCGCCACTACCAGTCCGACGGCATCTTTTCCTCCGTAACGAGCTCCACATGACCCACGATCGGACGACATGGCCACCACTACTGACGAAGCTTTCCTCACCATATTGAACTCCATGCGGCCCCGAGCAGCCCACGATCGGACGGTATGGCCATCACCATCAATCCATTATAAGCTCTGCCTATAAAGGGACCATCCAGATATATTTTCAAAAGGCTCTAAGCTCTCCTCTCCTCCTCTAAATTCTACCGAACTCATTTCTGAGCACTCCATTTCTTTTGGTCAGAAGAGCTGACTTGACCGTCGGAGGATCCTACCGAAGCCACCCTCACCAGCTCTGAAAGAAATTTTATTTTGCAGGTCTCTGATGGCGATCTCGTCCTCCTCCACTCTAGCTCGAGCCGACGTCAACCAGATTCTACACCAACAGAATTGACACTAGAGAAAGAGCCCTCTGTCTCTGAGGTTCTCTTATTCTTAAAGGAGTGCTCAGCGATGATTTTTCTCTTTCCTCTCTGGAGATCTCTCTTCTTCCTCTCTAGAGTTTTTTTTTGAGAAAAAATGCCTCCCAGGAGAGCTTTAACTCGATGATCGACGGCCTTCGTGCCAGATCCATCTGCTCCCACTTTAGCTCCAGCAACTCGGGTTCCACCTGTACCCACGATAGATGCAGAGCAGTTCAACCTACTGGTCTAGTAGGTTCATGGCCTCATCAAGATGATGTAGGCCATGTGACAGCCTTCAGCGGTGACTCTACCAAGAAACCCATCATCGAAATGTCAAAAATTGGCCCCAAGGAAGAGTACTCGGACTAATGTACCTATCACTCTTGAGAAGGAAAAATGGAGAGCAGAGGACCCATGTTCGGATCATAGTTCTTTTCTAGAGGAGACCTTCTCCATTTGTAGCAGAAAGCCCACCAAGATCTGCAACCAAGATGATGCCCTCGATCACAGACTACGAAAGATGGACCGATGGATTGAGGAGCTCAGCCACGTCACCCCAGCTTACTTTGACGATATCCGCACTGATCCTCCTTTCTCCCCTCAAATTATACAAGAGTCCATCCCACTGAACTTGGAGCTCCCTTAATTTGAAAGCTACGATGGAACTTCTGATCCAATTGATCATCTAGAGGCCTTCTGGACCATGATGCTACTCCACGATACTTCAGACGCCATATTGTGCTGAGCCTTCCCATCTACCTTAAAGAGAGCAGCGAAAAATTGGTACTCGACATTGAAGTTGGGTATGATCTTCTTTTTTGACTAGATGAGCCATCAGTTCATGGCTGACTTCATCAGCAGTCGACGTCTGTGCTGAGATTTGGATTCTCTGATGAATGTCAAGTAGAAGCAGGAGGAGTCTATTCGGTCTTATGTCACCTAGTTTAACACCATGACATTGAAAGTTCGGGATCTGGACCAGTCTGTTGCGATGGCTGCACTCAAGGACAGCCTTCAGAAGAATCAAGGAAAGCCTTCGAAAGAATGACTTGCTGTTCTTCCTAGAGAAGAAGTATCCCAGGAACTTCGTCGATCTACTGGCTTGGGTCGAAGGTTATGCCCGAACTAAAGAGGCTTTCAGGGCCAAGGATGATGAAGCCGATGGTGAGCGACGAATCGATGGACCAGGCAGGCCCATCGAAGAAGAAAGGTTGAGCGAAGCTCGATCGCTAAGGTTCAATTATGCCCTCCTTAACGCTCTAAAAGCCTAAGTGTTGATGAAAATCAGGGAACAACTTTCGAGATCGAAGAGAATGCATTTTCGCTCCAACAAGCACAATCTCAACAAGTTCTGCCTCTATCATCATGACCATGACCACGATACTGAAGAATGCATTTAGCTTCAAGATAAAATTGAGGAGCTCATCAGAAGAGGCCAGCTGAATCGATTCCTCAGATGCCGGCCTGAAGTAGAAGAAGATTGGCCAAGGATGTTGCCGTAGTCAAGAACAACAAAATGGTTGGTCACCTTCCATACCATCGATGTCACGTCAAGCTCACTCCAAATTGAGAAAGCCAGCACAAAATAGAGGAGGTCATCAGATCCCAAAATCTATCGCCTGAAGAAACTTGGAGGAACAATGCTCCCACGATCTGGGGATGTACCGTCAGTAACTTTCTTTTAATAATTTTTTTCCATTTCGATAATACTATTTTTTGGTGCAAAAACTATGTGATGATAGGAAAGAAGCAGTCAATAGTTACCGTGTTAGAAACAGAAGGAGAACCTCATCCTAACATGAGTCAGTCAAAGTCCTTCCATCTCAACCGCAGGAGATAAGATCTCCCCTAAGGGTTCGGGCCAACCTCGACTGCAGGAGATAAGATCTCCTCTGAGCATCCGCAACAACCTCAGTTGCAGGAGATAAGATCTCCCCCAAGGATCTGGGCCAACCTCAACTGTAGGAGATAAGATCTCCTCCAAGCGTCCGCAACAACCTCGACCATAGGAGATAAGATCTTTCCTGAGGGTCCGGGCCAACCTTGGCTGCAGGAGATAAGATCTTCCCCAAGCGCCCATAACAACCTCGGCTGTAGGAGATAAGATCTTTTCCGAGGGTTCGGGCCAACCTTGACTGCAGGAGATAAGATTTCTTCCGAGCGTCCCGCAACAACCTCGACCGTAGGAGATAAGATCTCCCCCAAGGGTCGGGGCCAACCTCGACTGCAGGAGATAAGATCTCTCCCAAGCACCCCGTAACAACTTTAGCCGTAGGAGATAAGATCTTCCTTGAGGGTCTGGGCCAACCTCGACTGTAGGAGATAAGATCTCCTCCGAGCATCCGCAACAACCTCGGCTGCAGGAGATAAGATCATCCTTGAGGGTCCGAGCCAACCTCGACTGTAGGAGATAAGATCTCCTTCGAGCGCCTGCAACAATCTCGGCTATGGAGATAAGATCTCTCCCAAGGATCTGGGCGAACCTCGACTGTAGGAGATAAGATCTCCCTCAAGTGTCCGCAACAATCTCGATCGTAGGAGATAAGATCTCTCCTGAGGGTCTGAGCCAACCTCGGCTACAGAAGATAAAATCTCCCCCGAGCGTCCGCAATAACCTTGATTGTAGGAGATAAGATCTCCCCTGAGGATCTGGGCCAACCTCGACTGTAGAAGATAAGATCTCCCCTGAGCGCCCGCAATAATTTCGAGCGCCCGCAAGATAAGATCTCCCCCGAGGGTCTAGGCCAATCTTGGTTGTAGGAGATAAGATCTCCCCCAAGCGCCTGCAATAATCTCGACCGTAGGAGATAAGATCTTCTCTAAGGGTCTGGGCCAACCTCGGCTGTAGGAGATAAGACCTCCTCCGAGTGCTCGCAACAACCTCGACTGTAGGAGATAAGATCTCCCCCGAGCGTCCGCAACAACCTCGGCTGCAGGAGATAAAATCTCCTCCGAGGGTCTGGACCAACCTTGACTACAGAAGATAAGATCTCCTTTGAGAGCCTGCAACAACCTCGGCTGCAAGAGATAAGATCTCCTCCGAGGGTCCAGACCAACCTTAGCCGTAGGAGATAAGATCTCCCCTGAGCACCCGCAAACAACCTCGACCGTAGGAGACAAGATCTACCCCGAGGATCTGGGCAAGCCTCGGCTGCAGAAGATAAGATCTCCCCCAAGCACCTACAATAACCTCGACCGTAGGAGATAAGATCTCCCCCGAGGATCTAGACCAACCTCAGCTACAGGAGATAAGATCTTTCTCGAGAATCCGCAACAACCTCGATCGCAAGAGATAAGATCTCCCCAAAGGGTTTGGGTCAACCTCGATTGCAGGAGATAAGATCTCCCTCAAGCACCCGCAACAACCTCGGCTGCAGGAGATAAGATCTTTCTTAAGGGTCTAGGCCAATCTCGACTGCAGAAGATAAGATCTCCTCCAAGTGCCTACAACAACCTCGACTGTAGGAGATAAGATCTCCCCCGAGCACCCACAACAACCTCGACCGCAAAAGATAAGATCTCTTCCGAGGGTCCGGGCAAGCCTCAGCTGTAGGAGATAAGATTTTCCCTGAGCGCCCATAATAACCTCGACCGTAGGAGATAAGATCTCTCCCGAGGGTTCGGGCCAACCTCGACTGTAGGAGATAAGACCTCCTCTGAGCGCTCACAACAACCTCGACCATAGGAGATAAGATCTCCCCTGAGGGTCCAGGCCAACCTCGACTGTAGGAGATAAGATCTCCTCCGAGCACTTGCAACAATCTCGACTGTAGGAGATAAGATCTCCTCCGAGCATCTGCAATAACCTCGACCGCAGAAGATAAGATCTCCCTCAAGGGTCTGGGCCAATCTTGGCTATAAAAGATAAGATCTCCTCGGAGTGCTCGCATCAACCTCAGCTGCAGGAGATGCCAATTAGGAATAGAAGGAGAACCTCATCCTAACGCGAGCAAAGTTGAAGGCCTCGTTCATTTTAGATAAGATGGAGGGAGAGGCCCAGACAATGGCCCTTATGTGCTCCCACAGTCCATTAAAAATAGGAGGAGAACCTCATCCTAATGCGAGCAAAGTCGAAGGCCTTATTCATTTTAGACGAGATGGAGAGAGAGGCCCTAACAACGAACCTTATGTGCCCTCACAGTCTGTTAGGAACAGGAGGAGAATCTCATCCTAATGCGAGCAAAGTCAAAGACCTCATTCATTTAGAATGGGATAGGAGGAGAGGCTCTGACAATGGCTCTTATATGCCCCCACAGCCCATTAAGAATAGGAGAACCTCATCTTAATACGAGCAAAGTCGAAGATCTCATTCATTTAGAATGGGATGGGGGGAGAGGTCCTAACAATGGCCCTTATGTACCTCCATAGCTCATTAGGAATAGGAGAATCTCATCCTAATGCGACCAAAGTTAAAGACCGAGCCTCAAAGTCTATGCCAACCTCGGCTAGAGATAAGATCTCTTTCGAGTATCCGAGATAGCCTCGACTAGAGATAAGATCTCTCCTGAGCGCCCGTGACAACCTCGGCTAGAGATAAGATCTCTCCTGAGCGATCGAATCAACCTCAACTGTAGGAGATAAGATCTCTCCCGAGCTTCAACCTTAGCCACAAAGATAAAATCTTCTCTGAGTCAACCTCGATTGCAGGAGATAAGATCTCCCCCGAGTCAGCCTCGGCTGTTTGAGACAATATCGCCCCCAGGAGCTCAACCTCCGACCTCGACCGCAGGAGATGAGATCTACATCAACCTCGACTAGAGATGAGATCTCTCCCGGGCTTCAACTTCAACATCAACTTTGACTGAAGATGAGATCTCCTCCGAGCCTCAACCTGAACCAGCACGAAGCCCAGAAGAGGACTTCGACAGTCACCCTTTCTGCACTCCCTTCCTTCAAGTTTCGAACTCGAGAGTGGGAGGACTTCTGTTGGAAACAAACCCTGCTCCTATCGAAGTTCAGTTTGGTGCTCAGCCTAATGCAATCAGTAGCCACGAAAGAGCCCCAATGGTTGAATTCTAGCCGAACTTTTCAGCGATCGGGTCTTTGCCGAACTCCTTCAATCGACCGATCTCTTCTATAGTCGAGCTCTTGTCGAACTTCTTCAGCCGATCGAACTCCTCAGTGATCGAGCTCCAATCGAACTTCTCAGTCGCCAAACTTCAGACGAACTTCCATGAGAGCTGGACTTCCTCCACGCTCCTCCAACTGGACACCTATAGAAGTCGAACTTTTTCCAAACTTCTTCTTTGGTCAAACTCCTCCGGGAGCCCAACTCCTTCCGGATTGCTTCCATAGACAGACTTTTCTAAGGGTCGAACTCCTTCCAAACATCTCCTTCGATCGAACTTCTTTCGGATGATCCCTTCTAGATGTATCCTCCTTAGGAGTCTGAGCTCTCCTAAAATAGATATACATCAAGGTTCTTCTCCTATGGCTGTTCAACCTCGACGGTATGGCCGCTACTACCAGTTTGGCGGCACCTTTTTCTCCATAATGAGCTCCATGCGGTCCACAATCGGATGACATGGCCACCACTATCGATGATGCCTTTCTCTCCGTATCGAACTCCATGCAGCCCTGAGCGGCCCACAATCGGATGGTATGGCCATCACCATCAATCCGCTACAAGCTCCGCCTATAAAGGAACCCTCTAGATATGTTTTCAAAAGGCTCTAAGCTCTCCTCTCCTCCTCTAAACTCTATCGAACTCATTTCTGAGCACTCCATTTTTGTTGGTCAGAAGAGCTGACTTGATCATCAGAAGATTCTGTTAGAGCCACCCCCATCAGCTCCAGACAAGATTTTATTTTGCAGGTTTTCGATGGCGACCTCGTCCTCCTCCATTCTAGCTCGATCCGGCGTCAACTAGATTCTTCACCAATACCTACCAACCAAATAATTAGAATGAGAGTCACTCATTCTCATTTCTATTCTAAAGTCCAATTCTCCCCAATGTAGAGTGCCCTTTCAACATCTCTACTTGATAAATATTCAAGCAGCTATTGAAGACATTCAACCCTTATTCCCATAAACCCTCACCGTCACCCAAACAGTTTGTTCATCCACATGTGTTTCACATGCCTCTTAATTGGCATCAACACTTTTATCTTTAGGGATGAAAATTAACTGTAAAAATGAATAGTTCGTTTTGCTTGATTGGCATCAACACATGTCACTTTGAGGTGAAAATTAAGTGTAAAAATGACTAGTTCATTTTGCTTAATTGGCATCAACACATGTCACTTTGAGGTGAAAATTAAGTATAAACATGACTATAAGTTGCTAATGTGCAGCTAATAGCGCTTAGATGATGGTGCATGTTCACCTTATCGACCACATCTAATGTATGGTGGGTATATATGGTGATTAACTATTACAATTTAAACCACATTTGTTTTTCTAAATTCATCCTTAATCAACTTGGACATAATTCCAAAGAAATAGCAAATTTTCACTTGCCTAGCCCCAGTGCATTATGTTAGAAATAATCTTGCCTAGAAATTGCTATATTGTTACTATAATGATCTTTAATTAAGATTATAAAAGAAATAAACTACTTAAAATAAAATGTAAAGATTAAAAAGAGCTTGCCTAGATTGAGATCTGTAAGAACATTGTCCTAGAACTTGATTTGCCTCCTATGTGCACGTCTACAGCGATCTCATCTCCAAGATACAACAACTTGATTTAATATTATCCTTCTCTAATAAGCACGATCATTGGGAGGCTTGACCTATCTTAGAATGGAAGAAGAGTCTCAAAAGATAGAAAACCAGAGAGGGTGAGTAGATTGTGTTTGAATAATCTAGGATAGTGAGATCTAGAGTCTATAACTTTTCTAAGGAGACACTACCATTTCGAGGAGATGCGATATTTTGGAAACATCATATTTCTTAAGAAATGCATATTCTTTTTTGATTGTAACTCTTGAAAAGAGATGTTCGACAAAAATATATTTTATAGTATTTAAATTAACTAAAATTTAGGGGATAACCTTTTATTTTTTAAAAAAATTTAAATCTTTATCAAATTAAAACCCAACATATTAGGGGATGTTTGGTTTGTGACCTAGAATCAGAATAAAAATTGAAATGAAAATTGGAATAGTTATATCCCTAAAGCATTTGGTTCGTGACTAAAATCGGAATTGAAATGAAAATTTGAATCCTTAGGAGAGAGTCGAGATCGGGTTCTAGAGATATTGGGCCATTCCTATTTTTCCCTAGAATCAGAATTGGAATGAGACTCTCTCTATCATGCCCCAATCTGAGATTATGAGTCTAGAGATCATGGCAATCACCATATACTTATGGAGAACTCTCTCCACAAGCACGCAAGGTATTCCATATATGACGTCAAAGCATCACAGCGAAATTAATAACAAATTAAGTCCAAAATTTAACTAACTAAAATTAATTTAGATCTCTCAAAATCTCAATAATATTCAAAAGATCTTATATCAATTTCACCTCAAATAATAATCCTATAAAACATAAATTTGTCTAAACTTGGTTTATATTGTAGACTCTTGCCTCTAAACTCACTTCAAAAGTAGCACCCATGTCTATAATTTAAGAATCTAAATCTGAAAAGAAAGGAAAGGCAATGAGATTGATAGCCCAATAAGTAATGAATATTGGATATTTCAGATATATTCATAAAATATGATTGTTTAAAAACAAGTGCCATTAATATCATAAGAATGTGTAATCTATGCTAATTAATGCAAATCAAATCTTTTCAAATACTCATATACATACATAATCATAAATTTAATTTGCTAAATACATATAACTTAACAGCTTTAACTATGACTATACTTATCCTTGTGGCAGGGTTAGAAATAATAAACTTAACCAGAGTGCTAACATATAAACTCCATTGGCAAGATCCAAAAATCAATGTATAACTTTCATTGGTAGGATCTAAAAACCAATGCATAACCCCAACTGGTAGGGTTCAAAAACCAATGCACGACCCTCATTGGTATGGTCTAAAAATTAATGCACAACCTCCGTTGGCAGGGTCTAGACATAGTTAGGTGAAGAGCTCAAATCTGATGCATATCAAAGCACTTTTTGCAACGTGATATATAGATATCATAATTCCATTGAATATATACATATCCATAATAAATTAATAAATCATAATATTTTAGAAATCTTAAATTTTGCAAATCACTTTTCATTCAGAATTCAATCTCATAAATCATGCATAATTCAAAAATCAATTATCTACTTTCAAAATAAATTATGAAATATCTAAAAAAGATGATTCATTACTTATCTTTGTAGAATACTGAATGGATAGATTCAATCAATCATGAGTGCATCCCTCAGAACCTATTATTCAAAATATATATTCTCTATCATTTTTAATCTACAACTAATAAAATTCCTAAGTTTTGATACCTTGATAAGGCTGACAAAAGCAGTAGCATTCAATGTCCAATTGATTGAATCAAGGTAATTTTATCTAATCATGATTAGAATAGAAAATAGATGGTTGAATAGAGATTAATGATGATTAAATTTATTAGTGCCTGACAAAAGTCAAAGTAGAGGTCGGTACATCGATTGAAAATCAAGGATCAATTTTTTCAAGTAGCTTCATCTAATCAGGATCATTTAAAATGATTTGATATAAATCAACAAGAATCAGATCTTGTGATACTCGACAAAGGCTTGGATGGTATGGGCATATTGTTCGACCGACAGAGCAGCTCAAAATCTCCTATAAGAATCCATTCAGATTCAAAGCAATAGGTTGGATTCATTTAGTTCATAAATCCTATATATAGAGAATTTTAGAGGAAAGATAGATTAAAAAGACAGAATAGGATAAATCAATTGACACTGCACGACAATCTAATTAGTCTCATCAAGGTGATTTAATAAAATCATGGTTGAATTAGTATTTAGATGGTTCCAAAAAAATCATAAATAATCAAATTTAATAGTATCCGGGTCTAACTAGGATGGTGTTGGCATGTTGCCCAATGACCGCAGATCAGAACTTTCTTTACTAAGGTCACACTATAATCATTGAAAGAGAACCTTTTATTTGATCAATCTTAGAGCGATAATTTTATAAAGAAAACAATTATAGAGAGAGAAAATAGAAAGAAAAAGTAAAACTTTCTAGAGAAAGAAAGTAGGGCTACAAGCTAAGGGAGAGCGAAGAGAGAGAAACTCTCTCTCTTCTTTCTTTTCTTATCTTTTTCTTTTTTTTCTCTTTTTTCTTTTCTATCTTCTTCCTCCCTTTAATGGAACAGTGATGCCCTTCTTCCCTTTGTTCTTGTAACAATGGAAGCTCTCCTCCCAGGCAACAATATCCATTGTCGGAGGAGCAAATCATGGTAGTGACAATCGACCTTGGTCTGGTGATCAGCGATGGCAAACAATACCGAAAAACTAAAAATGATACATCAATAAAATAGTTTATAGTGACAGAATTTTAGTAACACTCAGAAAAGAGTGTTACTATAAAAACTCTCTAGTGATGATTTTAAAAAATATTATAAAAGATATATAATATTATAGCCCTTTATCAAATGTATTACTAAAAGTTATTATATAGTGACGGTATCTTCACACTATCATAAGAAATTATATTCTATTGTAATGGTTGTAAAAATTATCATAGAAACTATATAATATTATAATGGTTATTAATTTATAGATATTACTAAAATTTCTAATGTTATGATGATATTATGTAAGAATAATATTTTATAGTTAAATAGACTCTAATTGGTAATATTTATAATTCTATTATTGAATATTAATTATTTATCAATGAAATAAGTTTTATCCTCTATATATCATTATATAACTAATAGTTTTTATTATTAATTATTTATAAATTATTTTTATGATAAATTAGTATCATTGCAAACTAATTTGAATTTTTTATGATGATAATATTTAATCACTAAATATATATTTAAATTTTATAGAAAAAGATATTTTATATATTTAATAAATTTTAAAATTAATATGATTTTAATTATATTAATCAAGATAGTTTAATAATTAAATATAAATAAATCTTGATATGAAACTACTATCAATACTAAATGCAGAATATCACAATCAAGTAATGATCTATGATGTAGTTACTAAAAAATCTGCATGAAAATAAATTTAACCAAGAATTTGAATCTGATCCAATCTAATTTATATTAAAAATATATATAATTTAATAATTACTATATATAAATTGTATAATATAAAGTTTTAAAATATTATATAAGAAATATCATTATTTTTTACTTACAATGTAAATAAGAAGAATTATGAATTATCTACTTTTAAAGAATATTAGAAAAAATATTTATGATTATAGAAATATGTTAAAATTATTTATATTTAATATATTTTAAATAATTAGATTTTTAAAATATTATAAGAATAAAATAAAGTAATTTATTTTTTAAATTTTTTAAAAAAAGAGAATAGATTTTTTTATAAAAATAATTAAAATTAAAATATTATAATATATTGAAAATAAATATACTTCATAATATGAATAAGTTTTGAATAAGTATAATAAATCACAACTTTATATTATAAGTTAATATTATCATGGTGGCTAACTATTAGGTAATTATTCAATACATCTTATATTCGATTCCCCATATACATGATTAACTAAAGGGTCCATTCTTTTATCGGTAAATATCATGAAAAAGTTGGTCTACGTTTTTATTGACCAACTTATCCATGTTCTCATATTTTTCAAGATGAGGAGATACTTTTTCTTAGATAGCATTTATCCATAAAATGGAGAAAAATCTTACCCATCTAGGGGGTGGCTAAATCATTTCGGTAAAGTAGATATTTAATTTTATACCTAAAATACTTCATCCTTATTTTCAATGTTTTTATCATTCAATGCTCAATAACTCAATCATCTACTTTCTCCAAATCTAAAAAGCATAAGAGGTATTATGGAGAATATGAATAAATTTTAATAATTTATCCAGAAAAGTAGTTATGCAAAAGAAGTAATAGATTTTGGAGCAACTTTTTCATACATAAAAGAACATAAGTAAATTATTTTTTTATCTAAATATTGTCTAGAAAATATTTACTTAGAAAAATATAATTTTTTAGGTAAATTTTTTGCCTACAAAAGAACATACCCAAAATTGTAAGTTGAATCTTATACAAGAACACCATAATCAACTTTAATAGGATAAGAGAATAATATTTAATTATAAAAATATTTAGCATTAATTTATAAAAATATAATTATCAATATAGATTATTTTTTAAAAATATTTGATTTTGATGGCATTTATAGTGATAGTTATAATCGTATTAGCATAGGCTTGCTCATATCAACGCTCATCGAAACCATGGCAATAGGTGGTAATAGTTTTTAGTAATGCTACCTGTTGCCGCAATTTACCAATCATTGGTATAGGTTTTACCAATATTTTTTTATATTTTTTGCAATAGTTTTGACCATTACGATAGATCGTTTTTGTTGTAGTATCTTCTTCTAGCTAGCAATACCGATGGTCGAAGGAGCAGACCATGGTGGCAACAACCAGTCTTGGTCTGGTGATCAGTCATGGCAAATGGTGCTGAAAATTCAAAAATGATGCATCAATAAAATAGGGGAATCAAATATATACTCAATTTTTCAAGGAGAAATTCGGTGATAGATCAACCAAGATCCAAGATTTAGGGAATATGGAAGAAGGAGAGAAGGGCAAGTCAAAGAGTGCTGGGTTCTTGGTTTTTTATGAGTATTTATCCAACTTATGGTGGCCAAATCAAGATTAAACTACCGGCAATCAAAAGGAAATGAAGGAGAAAAGGGTGATGAATGGCAACCAAACTTCAGTGAGGACGAATCAAGAGGGTTGAGGCCATTAAATAGAGCTTTATGGGAGAATTTGAGATTGATTTAAACTAGGTTTTTGAATGGATTTGGGATTCTCAATCTGAGAAGAACTCCTTTCAGAGTTCTCACATATTTTCCCTAGCTCCCATTGTAATTCCAACGCATGCAATGCACATGCTAGCTTATTTTCAATTTTTTTTTGTTTCATTACTTTAGATCCGTGCTAACTCTTTTCAGTTTGGGGCCTGAATTAGGACTGGGGTATTACATTCTCCCCTCTCTAAAAAGAAATTTCATCCTCGAAATTTTTCTTGCTCAAATCCTCAAAATTTCTTTTTTGGAATTCATAGTTCAAATCTCATCATTAAACTTTTCAATATTCTAATTCTCGATGCCATTTCATCATTATATCATTTCATAAGGGATAAGTCAATACCTCAAGAGTTGTTATGAATCAAAATTATTATCTCTGGTAACCAAAATCAATATCTCAATTCCAAACAACAATATCAGATTATTTTTTTTGCCAAAAATATTAATTGCTCTTAATTTAATTGATATATTATAAGATCATAAATAAACTTTACTCTCAGTAGATGAATATTCAAGTATAAAATCTAAGATCAGTAAACAATCTCTCATTTATTTTAATAGATAGAGAAATACATACTTCAAATTTAGGAGAAAAGAAATCTATTGCATAATATTTCAAATCCAAGATCAAGAATCAATGGTCCACTCATCCTAAATTTAGGATGCTAAAAGTTTCTTAGTATGATATAGTTTGGAGACCTCCTTTTGAAAGTCACATATCGACATTCAAATAATCTAGAATCAAAAATATTATCCCTTCCGTTATCAATGAATTTTTACTATAAGGAATATTAAATTAGATCATATATTATAAACTTTTGACTCAAAGAATCAATATTGCTAACTAGCTTAAAATAATCTAGATCATCATATTTTCATCGTGCATTCAGATCTAAACCATCAAAATATCTTAAATTCATGAAATAATTTTGATCAAAATATTACTCTATACTATACATGGAAAAGATATAACATTTCAAATTCTAATTGAAGCCAAAGATGAACTTTTGATTCTCATCTCTAATTTAATCTAGAGCATAACCATCTTGATTAATCCTTGAGTTTAATATTACATTCAAAGCAATCATACAGGTTTACTATAATCCAATATGAATTAAGTCTTAATTTACTTATCAATTCATTTAGACAAATTCTAAGTCAAAATCCTATATGTAAAATCAATAAGAAAATCTTCAGATGCTTCACCAAGTTAGGACCTATTGGTGCAAAATCTGGTTGATGCCAGAACCCGCACTAGAGTCGAAGAGGAGGAGGTCATCGCCAACATCCTGCAAAATAAGTCTCGATCGGAGTTGGGGGTGGTGGCTTTGGCAAGATCCTCCAATGATCAAGTCAACTCTTTCGATCAATAGAAATGGAGTACTCAAAGAGGTTTTTAGAAGAGCTTTGAGAAGGAAAGAAAAGCTTAGAGAGAAAATGTATCTAGGGGGTCTCTTATATAGACGGAGCCTATAACAAACTGATGAGGATAGCCGTGACCATCTGGTAGTGGGCCGTTCGGAGCCACATGGAGTTTATTATGGAGGGTAGTTTATGTTATCGTGACATGATAGTCCGTTGGGACTTGATAGCCGAAGCTCAGATAGGATAGCTTTGAGCGATGAAGAGTTCCTAGTTACCATTATTCCAGGAGAGTTCAGATGTTTTAAAAGGTCGACCATGCCTTGGTTGTTATTCGCTATATCAAGAGCAAGTGTCAAGATTTTTTTGGATAGTCGAGAGGAGTCTGGAAGGAATTCTGTTAAGAGAGTCTCATGGAAACTCGATCAGACGGGACCCTATAGGCGACTGAAAGGAGAAGTCCAACTGAAGGAGTCTAATAGGAGTTCGACTGACGGAGAAGTCCGACTGATGGAGAAGTTCGATTGGCGAAGAAGTCCAAAAAAAGTTCGATCGATGGAGAAATCTGGGAGGAGTTCGACTGGTGGAGAAGTTCGGTTGGCAGAGAAGTTCGGTAGGAGTCTAATTGGTGAGGAAGTTCGACTGATAGAGAAGTTCAAAAAAATTTCGATGGGAGAACGAGTCCAAGAGGAGGGCCTTGCGAATTCGATCAAAGGTCAATCCAAATCATCACTATCAGATGGGATCATTCAGTAATCAGATATCTGGCCAAACTTTGGTAGGAGTAGGCCCACCCCCAACAGTAGTCCTCCCACTCCCAAGTTCGAAGTTCGAAGGAAGGGAGTGTAGATGCATCTGTTGAAGTTCTTTTTGATTTTTCGCACTCATTAGGATGAGACGTTTTGGCATTTACCGCACTAGAGTCGAAGCTCTTTAAATTTGAAATGAGCTTGAGAAGATGGTCCTTCGAGTTTTTCACTATGACACCGCCCCAGGCATAGCGCAATTAAGGATTCATCCATAGCCATCACTCTGCCATGATGAGTGGGACATGCAGCACTCACGGTCCAGTCGAACAAGATTTGTCATCATAATTGTCTCAAGCTCTCCTTGGCTATTTAAGGGCTTCGCCCACCTCTGGAACCCATTCTCGCCTAAGCTTTTTCTTCCTTCGACACCCGTTCTTCTTCCATCCAAGATCTTCAATCCCTCCCCTCATCTTCCCTGGTTTCGAACGTTCCTCCATCCGATTCCCATCACCCTCATCATCCCTTTATCATTCTTAACCAGCTTAGGACCATCCCTTAATACCTATTTTCAATTACTCTTGCTTCTTTTACTTCTTGCTCTCCCAGTTTTTCCATACGAGTTTTTGCACTTCATTTTTTCCTGCTTTTTGAGATTTTTCGGAGAGGTTTACTTTGATCTGTATGTCGTCCGAAGCTTCCTAATCCATCGATTCTTGGAGCTTATCCAGACCAACCTTCCTAAACCTTGCCCCCTGATTAAGGTTGAGACCATGAATATGTCCCATCAGTCTTTCATTCCGGACACCATCCCTTCTATCCCCATCCCGAATGACCTTTTCTTGATCAGGATTCAGTATGGGATCCCACCAAAGTATGACCTTGAGATCCCAGGGTCGGACGACCACGCCAGTTCACCTCCAACCGATCGATTTTGCTTGTATTTGGAAGTCTTGTGTGCTAGGCTTTGACTTCCACCTCCTCCCTTCATAGTCGTCCTATTTTACTTTTTGAATATATCCTTTGCATCCATAGTACCAAACTTCTTTCAGTTCGTAATCGACTTTCTTTTTCTCTGTCGCCTGGTCGAAGTTCAACCAACAGTCTCTCTATTTCAAAATTTTTATATCTTCAAACGTCATCCTTCCATAAAGGACTGATGGTATTTCTTTCCTCAGTTTGGTAAGAAGGAGTTATCGAAAGATGCTCCTTCTTCCATTCATAACTGGAAGGATAAGTACTTCTTCATCAAATGCTCAACCCTGCAGCTCGACCTTCCCCCCTGGGGCTTCCTTAGGGAATCCATTCGCGGAGCTTCTAGTTTGGACGGAACCAACCTCGAGCCTTGTAATAGGCTCAAGGCTTACTGAGCTCCCAATCTCCCCAAGCTTTTAAAGGAACAAACCTTGTTTAACCTTGGCCTGAGCTCTCTTGATCCTATCGGTATAAAATGCATTTGTATACATGTATGGCTTTTATGAAATTTGACGCATACCTCGACTGATTACGATTTCTTCTTTGTTGTAGAAATGGACACCGATGCTGTCAGAAGGCTCGCCAAGGGCCTGTATGCCAAGAAGAGAAAGGGGGCGACTTCAGGCGAATGCTTGAAAAGGCGAAGGTCGACGGCCCTAGCTCCGAGGTCCTAGATATCCCCATGGCTGCTTCCAAAGTCACTCCGAGTGCTGAGGTCCTCTCAATCATCGAGGGCAATGTCGAGGGTGAGGACCCTCAACCCCCCATACCCTTGAGCCTCTCCGTTGGAGGGTCACTATCGGAGCCCCTTAATGAGAGGGTCGAAGATGACAAGAAGAAGAAGAGAGCTGTCGTTGCGAAGGTAGCTTGAAAGACTCGTTCAGGCGGATCGAGTGACAGCAGTGGCGATGGCCTGGGGGCAGACCCCTTTGGCAATTCAAAAATCATTCGAGATCTGATCAATAAGTTCATCCTATCCGAAGAGGTGGACCGCCTAGCCAACCTCGATCAGATGCAGTTTATCTGGGAATCCCTTAGAACTTTCCTCAAGGTAGTCATCTCACCATATTGTCCTTTCATTGTATATATGTATTTATCGTTATCATTTCTATCTTACCGTGACTCATCCATGGCAGTCGGACCATCACATACTGGGTCACCTCAAGAGGATAAGTTATCAGAAGATGGAAGTGTTGAAGGTCTAGGGGGACCTTCAAGCCGAGGTTGATAGCTTGCGTGGGAAGGTCACCGAGGCCGAGCGTCTCGTAGAGGAGAAGGCGATGAAAAATGAGGATCTCCGGGGGGTGCTTCGGAGGGACGAGCTCATCTCGATCGGGCTTAAGGCCGCATTGATCTTAGAGGAGGAGAAGAAGAAGGAGATCGAGATCAGAGTCGCTGAGCTGGAGGCTCAGATGTCGAAGTCTACTTCGAAGGCGGCAACCCAAAATATGGAGGAGTTCAAAGCCTCCTTCGAAATGAAGGACTTGAACATTGCATTCAGCTAGGAGGCGTTCATAAAAGGCTTTGAACTCTATAAAGGCAGGATGGCCTGGAGGTTTTCCGAGCTTGACCTCAGCTTCCTTGGAGAGAAATCCGATGAAGAAGCAGGGTCGTTCAAAGCTGCGGCCGACTCCTCTTCCACCGAAGTAGTTCTCGACTCCTCTGAGCCTACTATCAAGGTGCCCAAGCCCATGTAGGAGCCCGTGGTCACTACCGAAGCATCAATCAAATCCACTCTCAAGTCCACGACTATCCCTGGAGTGCCGAGCTCCCCCCTGCTTTCCCTCCAGAGGTCGGGGACCTTTGATAGTTGTATATTATTATTTTATTCTCTCTCTCTTTTTTATGTACCTAAAATTTTTTAGTTAAATGAAAGCAAATTTACTTTTGTCCATGCCTTTCCTCATATTGATGTTGTGCCATGTGTTATCCAGCATCCTTTTAATAACTAGAGTCGTAACCTGCCATCCCCAGTCAACACCGACCCCTTACCTCAGGGAGTTTTAGTTAAATTTTTAATAAAAAGCTTAAAGAAGGAGGTACACCACCTGAAGAGGAAGTTGAAGAGGATGGAGGATGACCTTCAAGCTTCTTGGAGGAATGCTTCAGAGGTGATCAAAGAGGTCACTCGCCTTCGTAATCTGCATATGAAGGACTCCGCGAGCTTCAGCATTCGGAAAGACAACTTTGAGAAGGAGATCGTCGAGCTTAAGAAGAATGCTAGTGATAAATCCTTGGCATTAACAGTAAAGATCAGCTCTCTTGAAGTTGATCTTAAGATGGTGAGAGAGAAGATCCATCTACTAGAGAGGAGTTCGCCGTGGTCTACTAACAAGGCCCGGTATGAGTGGGATTGGTCGAAGAGGTTCTCCGTACTTTAGAAGCAACTGTATGATGCCAAGCTTACTTATAATACCTACTAGTTGGGCTGGAGCAAGAGGATACCCTAGCTTGAGTAAAGACTTTGTGCTGCTAATAGTGAGGTAATCCGACTCCAAAAACAACTCGATGACTGTCACCACTCTGGTGCAAGCGGGGGATCAGAGTAGGTTGCTTCCTTAACGAGGACTCTAGGTAAGCTTTCGAAAGTGGTGGGGAGGGAGAAGGCCAAGGTTCAGTGGCTAAGGATCCAACTATCATACAAGCAGCAAGTCGTTAAGGAGGTCGAGGCTGAAAGTTGATATCAAATTCTGTAAGTTCGATTATCCATTTTGCGATTCTTTTAAAGACATCCATTCGATGAAGGACTACTTTAATTGATTGATCAATGAGGAGAGTCATGGTGTGCCCCTGAAAATAAGGTCGGAGCTTTCGAACTGCACTCAGTAGAGCACAAGTCAGTTTTTCTAGCTTGGTGTATCTGATCTCGACATTCCTCAGGATCCGACTTATGTAGTAGATCGATCGCAGTACTTTCACCTCTTCTTTGACTAGGAATGCTGTTAGGGCTATTAGGAAGACCGCCAGGTACAAAAATAGATCATCTTCAGGTTTGGGCTTGGCCAATAGAAAAGGTGAGTAGAGGTAGTTCTTGAGCTCTTTAAAGACTTATTGGCATTCAGTGGTCTAGCAAAAGTTCTTTGGTTGCTTGAGAACTTGAAAGAAGAGCATGCATTGCTCGACCGACCTCGAGATGAAGCAGTTCAGAGATGCCACCTTTTCAGTCAGGTGCTGGACTTCTTTGATTATTTTTGGAGCAGTCATCTCTTGAATGGCCCAAATCTTCATCAGATTTGCTTCAATCCTGCATTTTGATACTATAAATTCCAAAAACTTTCTTGAAGTCACACCGAAGACACACTTGGTCGGGTTCAACTTCATCTTGTATCTCCGAAGGGCATCAAAGGTCTCCTCAAGATTGGCAATGTGATTTATTGAAGCTTGGCTCTTGACAAGTATGTTATCTACACATACCTCCATGTTACGATTGATCTACTTCTTGAAAATCTTATTGACCAAGCACTGGTATGTTACTTCTGCATTTTTGAGTCCAAAAGGCATAACCCCATAACAGTAAAAACCATGGTCAGTAATAAAAGCGGTATTCTTCTCATCTTCTAATGCCATTCGAATTTGATTATAGCTAGAGAAGACATCCATGAAAGTGAGGAGCTTGTGGCCTGAGATTGCATCCACCAATTGATCTATTCTTGACAAGAGGTAGCTATCTTTTGGAAGGCTTTGTTCAACTTTTTGAAGTTTATGCATATTCTCCACTTATCGTTCGCCTTTTTGACGAGCACAATATTAGAGATCCAGTTTGGATAGTTGACTTCTCGAATGAATTCAGTCTTGAAGAGCTTGTCAACTTTCTCTGTAATTGCTTTCTACCTCTCTGAAGCATGGCTGCGCATCTTTTCTTTCACTGGTTGACGTTTAGGATTAACAGCCAGGCGATGTTCTATGATCTCTACATCTATCCAAGGTATGTCATCGGGGATCCAAGCAAAAATATCTACATTCCTCCATAGAAATTCGATAAGCTGCTCTCGTATCTCTTCTACTAGGTTAGAGCCGATTTGCACTGTGTGCTCCGCATTTTCATCATTCAATGGGACGAAAATAATATCTTCCATAGGCTCTCTCCACTCTTTCGTTAGATCATCGTGGACATCCAACCCATCAATCAGACAAGGATCTGGCCGCTCACCCCTCTGCAAGGCAATTGAATATCAATGTCTCGCCAGAACTTGATCTCTTCTGACTTCTCCGATAGCATAGCTTATTGAAAATTTTATTTTCAAGTAGTATGTCGACACTACTGTCCAAAGTGCATTTAGACCAGATCGATCGAGGATTGCATTGTAAGCGAATGATGCTTTTACTACTAGAAAATCCACTCATGCCCTGAACTATCTTGGATATTATCCTATAGTCATAACCAAAGTTATTATACCTTCAACTGGTACTGCATTACCAGTGAAGCCTACCAATAGGAAGTTCATTGGTCCAAACCAACTATGAGGTATAGACATTTTAGAGAAAAAATCATAAAATAAGATATCGACCGAACTTCCATTATCAACAAGAATACAACATACATCATAGTCTGTAATATTTAAAGTAATTACAATTACATCGTTATGCGAAAACTGAACTCCCTGGGCATCTGCTTCAACGAAAGTTAGGGTCTCATCAGTTCTCTGCTTCTTTGTCGATCTTCTAGATCTATCAGCCCCCTCTTGTCGAAGTCCCCCAGAGATGGTGTTATGATGTCGAGAGATGGTCAATCTTCTTATTGTTCCTCCCTTCTTGGTGGTTTCGATTGTGATAGTGCCCTTGGCCGATCCTCTCTTCCTTCGATCTGACATCATAGCAATCAGCCAAGTCGACCTCATCTGATGAGCTCCTCGATCTCATCTTGGAGCTGAATATATTCTTCAATATCGTGACTGTGATCATGATAGTAGAGATAGAATTTATTAGGATTGCATTTGCCAAGATGAGTGCGCATCCTCTCTAGCCTTGGCAGTTGCTTCTTGATCTCCATTAGTACTTATATTTTTGGAGCATTAAGGAGGGCATAATTATGGAATCTTCTAGGGGGAGAACATCTTCGCACCTTTCTATCAAAACTTCTTTGACGATGAGCTCGAGGAGGAGTTCGGATTAGCTTGTGCTCGAAGAAAATTCAAAAGCACAGTCGAACTTCGTTCGGCTTTTCTTCAACTACGAGCTTGCTAGATTCGTCCATCTATCGCTCTCCTATGGCTTCCTTATCCTTCAATTTGAAGGCTTCTTCAGCTCGGACATATCCTTCAGCTCGAGCTAGCATATTGACAAAATTCATAGGATACTTTTTTTCAGAGAGAATAATAGATCATTCTTTTGAAAGCCGTCCTTCAACGCAGCCATGACGATGGACTGGTCCAGATTTTGGACCTCAAGGGCAGCAGCATTGAAGCGATTGACAGAAGCCCAGATGGATTCTCCCTCTTTCTATTTGATGTTGATGAGAAAGTTCGAATCTCGCTTGGGATGTCAGCTACTGATGAAATAAGCCACAAACTGATGGCTCATCTAGTCGAAAGAAAAGATCGTACCTGGCTTCAATGCTGAGTATCAATTTCTTGTTGCTTCCTTTAGAGTAGATGAAAATGCTCGACATAAAATGATGTTTGGTGCACTATGGAGCAGTATCATAGTTTGGAAGGCCTTCAAGTGGTCAATCGGATCAGTGGTTCCATCGTAGCTCTCGAATTAAGGGAGCTTTAAGTTTGATGGGATTGGTTCCTACATGATTTGATGAGAGAAAAGAGGATCGATGCAAATATCATTACCATGAGAGAAGGGAGCATGATGGAGTTTTTTAATCCATCAGTTCATTTCTTGCAGCTTTTGGTCCAGAAGATCTTCGCGGTCGTGGATCTCTAAAGTTTTCTCACTGAACAAAGGCATAGTCCCTCCAGGGGTAGAGTCATGGTCAAAGCAGGGGCTCCCTACCCTCTACTTTTCTTTCTTAGAGGTGACCGATCGACTTGCCTAAGTCGGTCATTCCTAGACTGGATCCTGGGATTTTGGAGAAGCCTGCTCTGATCGGACCGACACTGAAGGTCGCTGCTGCTGCATGACTTGCACTGCTTCAGTGAGGCTCCTAACTAACTAAACCAGCAGGTTAAATTGCTCTGCATCCACTATTACCGTCGGTGGAACTTGAGATGCTAGGGATGAAATGAGGGTGGGCAGATCTGGATGAGATCTGACCATGAAGGCGGTCGATCGTCGAGTGGAAGCCTTTCTAGGAGGCATCCTCATGAGATCGATTGGAGAAGAAGAACTTCGAGGATGAAGGAGAAAGATCTCTGCTGAGCACTCCTTTAAGAATAAAAAAATCTCAAGAGAAAGAGGACCCTTCCTCTAGCACCAATCCTATTGGTGTGAAATCTGATTGACACCAAAACCCACACTAGAGTTGGAGAGGAGGAGGTCATCGCTAGTATCCTGCAAAATAAGTCTTGATCAGAGTCGGGAGTGGTGGCTCTGGCAAGACCCTCCGACGATCAAGTTAGCTCTTTTGACTAATAGAAATGAAGTACTCAGAGAGATTTTTAGCAGAGTTTTAAGAAAAAAAGGAGAACTTAGAGAGAAAACATATATAGAAGATCTGTTATATAGGCGGAGGCTATAACAAACTGATGGAGATAGTCGTAACCATCTGATAGTGGGCCATTCAGGGCCACATGGAGTTTGTTATGGAGGGTAGTGTCTGTTATCGTGATGTGCCAGTCCGTTGGAACTTGATAGCCAAAGCTCGGATAGGATAGCTACGAGCAATGAAGAGTTCCTAGTTACTATTATTTCAAGAGAGTTTGGATGTTCTCAAGGTCGACCATGCCTTGGCTATTATTCGCTATGTCAAGAGCAAGTGTTGAGGTTCTTTCGGACAGCCAAGAGGAGTCTAGAGGGAATTCTACTAAGAGAGTCTTATGGAAACTCGACCAGATGGGGCCCTATAGGCGACTGGAGGGAGAAGTCTAGCTGAAGGAGGAGTTCGATAGGAGTTCGACTGACAAAGAAGTTCGGTTGGTGGAGAAGTCCGATAGGAGTCCGGCTGGCGGAGAAGTCTGAAAGAAGTTCGACTGACGGAGAATTCTAAAAGGAGTACAACTGGTGGAGAAGTCCGATTGATAGAGAAGTCCGGTAGGAGTTTTACTGATGGAGAAGTCTGGCTGGTGGAGAAGTTCAAAAGAAATTTGGTGGAAGAAGGAGTCTGGGAGGAGGGCTTTGCAAATTTGATCGAGGGTCAATCTAGGTCATCACTATCGGACGGGATCATTCAGTAATTAGATATCTAGCCGAACTTTGGCAAGAGCGGACTCGCCCTAATAGTACTTAAATCCAAACATAAATAAAACCGACTCAGTCATCTCTTCTAAAGTTTCTTTTATCAAGATTTTTAATATCTATCAAAATCGTTCCTTAACAATCATGCTAGCCTCTTAAAATCAAATCTCCATGTAATACCAGATTTTATCAAGAACCTCAAAAACAAAGGCAAATAAACTCTAGGTAAGTTTCTAAACCCAAAATTTTAAATTGATTTCACATGTGTTCCAAAATCTCGAATAGATACAAATAAGATCTTTTATCTTGATCCAAAGATATCAATTAAAGATTTTATTAGCAATCTCAACAACAAGATCCTTTGATCAATTTAGATACATTATCTTTGAATTGAAGTTTCATCCACACCATATAGTCTTCAATAGATATAAATAAGATCTATTATTTGGATCTAAAGATCATATTAAAAATTCCACCAAAATGAATATTCTACAATCACATAATCAATTTCTTCAATAAGTAACAAATTTCTTTGCAATGTCCCCAACTCTATTTTTATTTTTACATGCAAGCTTCACATTCTAGTATAAATCTTAAAAAATATTCCAATCAAATATCAAAAAAATCTTTCTTAGTCCAACCTTAAACAACTTTTTTTTTTTATTTTTATGAATGAACCCTTATCTTGCCACTAAATAATTAACTTCAAATCAAGAACAATATCATAGCATTACTTCCATATCAAATTTGTGCTTGCAGTTCACTCAAAGTATTAATGATCAAATTAATAATCACAATGCACAATAAAATTTCATGATTAATCCTTTATGTAATTACTTTAGATTAAAATCCAACTAATCATAATATGATCAATAGATTGCCCATCATATATCAAACCCTATCAATCATATTCTCTACTGATCCTTTCATACATAATCACAAGGTTTAATGATAACTATAAAGATAACTTATTATGCAATCCTTAAAATCTAGATCCCAATATCCCTATGTCTATCCATCTACATTCATACTATATCTGATTCTACATATCATAATTTATCCACTTATGCTTTGATACTATATAAATTACTTTGATATCATATTAAATTATCACACTCCCAATCCGAGATCACGAGTCTAGAGATCATGTTAACCACCCCATACTCATGGAGAATTCTCTCCATAAGCATGCAAGGCATTTCACATACAATATTAATACATCATAATGAAATTAATAATAAATTAAGTTTAAAATTTAATTAACTAAAATTAGATCTCTCACAAAATTTCAATAATATTCAAAAGATCTTATATCAATTTTATCAAAAATAATAATTCAATAAAACATAAATCTATGTATAAACTTGATTGATGTTATCGATTTTTGCCTCTAAACTCACTCTCAAAGCAGCATGCATGTCTGCAATTTAAGAATCTAAATCTGAAAAGAAAGAAGAGGTAATTAGTTTGATAGCCTAGTAAGTAATGAATATCTCAATTGGATATTCTAGATATATTCACAAAATATGATTGTTCAAAAATAAATGCCATAAATATCATAAGAACATATATTCCATCCTAATAATTACAAATCAAATCTTTTCAAATACTCATATATATATATATAATCATAAATCTAATTTAAAATAAAATATATATAATTCAACATCCTTAACTACAAACACACTTATCCTTATGGTAAGTCCAAAAATAATGAGCTCAATCAAAGTGCCAACATATAACTAACTTTGGCAGGATCCAAAAATCAATGCACAATCTTCATTGACAGGATCTAGAATATAGTTAAATTGAGAGTTCAAATTTGATACATATCAAAATACTTTTTGCACTATAACATATAGATATCATAATTTTATTGAACATATACATATCCATAATAAATTGGTGAACCACAATATTTTAGAAATCATAAATTTTGCAAATCACTTTTCATTTAGAATATAGACTCATAAATCAAGCATAATTCAAAAACTAATTATCTACTTCCAAAATAAATTATAAAATATCCTGAAAAGATGGTTCATTGTTTATCTTTATAGAATATTGAATGGACAGATTCAATTAATCATGAGTACATTCTTCAAAATCTATTATTCAAAATATATTCTTCTATCTATTTTAATATATGACTAACAAAAATCCTAAGTTCCGATACCCTCATAAGGTTGATAAAAGTAGTAGCATTCAACATCCTAGTCGATTGAATCAAGATAATTTTATCTGATCATGATTAAAATAGAAAATAGATGATTTAATAGAGATTAATGGTGATCAAATCTATTAGTGCCCAATAAAAGTCAAAGTAGAGGTTGGTGCACTGATAGCAATCAAGGATCAATTTGATCAAGAAGCTTTATCTAATCAAGATCATTTAAAATATAATGATTTAATAGAGGATCAAAACTTGTGGTGCTCGATAAAGGCTCAGATGGTGTGGGTATGTTGGCCAACTAATGAGGTGGTTTAAAACCTCCACTAGAATCAACTCAGATTCAAAGCAACAAGTTAGATTCACTGAGTTCATAAATCATGTATAGAGAGAATTTCAAAGGAAGGATAAATTAACAAGATGGAATAGAGCTAATCAGACGACACTGCTCGACAATCCGATTGGTCTAGTCAAGATAATTTAATTAAATTATGATTGAATTAGTATATAGATGGTTCAATAAAAATCATAGATAATCGAATTTAATGATATCTAGATATGGCCAAAGTGCATGTCGACATGCTACCAACGATCGAGGATTAGAACTCACTTTGCTAAAGTCATATCAAAATCATTAAAAAGAGCCCTTTACTTGATCAATTTAGAGAGATAATTTCATAGAGAAAGAATAATTCTAAAGAGAGAAAATAGAAAGAGAAGGTGAAACTTTCTAGAGAGAAAAAGTAGGGGTGCAAGTTAAGAGAGAATGGAGAGAGGGAATAGATAGAAACTCTCTTTATTCTCTTCATTTTTTTTTTCTTTTTATTTTTCTCTTTCTCTTTTTTCTTTTTTTTTCTTTTCCATCTTCTTCTCTCTTCTTTAACGGATAGGGGAACCCTTCTTCCTCTTGTTCCTATAACAACGGAAGCTCTCCTCCTAGTCGATAATATCCATGGCCAGAGGAGCAAACCATGGTGATGACAACTAGCCTTGATTTGGTGATCTATGGCAGCAAATGGTGCTAGAAAACCAAGAACAATGCATCAATAAAATAGGAAAATCAGATACTTGATTTTTCAAGAAGAAATCTAATGATAGATCGGCTAGAATTCAAGATTTATGAAGTACGGAAGAAGGAAAGAAGGGCAAGTAAAAGAGTGCTGGGTTCTTACCTAATTTTTTATGAGTATTAATCTGACTTCCAACAGCCAAATCAAGACTAAATCACTACTAATCAAAAGGAAATAAAGGGAAAAAGGGCAGTGAATGGTAACCAAATTATAGTGAGGATGAATCAAGAAGGCTGAGGCCTTTAAATAAAGCTTTATGGGAGAATTTAAGATTTATTTAAACTAGATTTTTGAATGGATTTGATATTCTCAATCAAAGAAGAACTCCTTCCGGAGTTCTCACATATTTCCCCAACTCCCACCACAATTCTAGTGCATGCAACATACGTGCTGGCTTATTTTCAATTTTTTTGGTTCCATGCCTTGAGATCCAAGCTAACTCTTTTGGATTTGGGGATTGAATTGGGAATGGGGTATTACATTCTTTAATACCATATAAACTATCATGTCCCCGATCTGAGATCGCAAGTCTAAAGTGTTGGGGATCTCATACCAGAATATTGTAGTAGAAAGAAAGAAGAAATAAAAAGAACACAATAAAGTATGTGGATCAGCCCAAAAGCTCGTCTCTATCGGACATGCAAAGCTTCACTATGAAAAAAGAATAAATACAAGAAAAAATTATCTACTTTCAATACTCATATACAATCCTTTCATCTAGAAGCTATACTTACAAAGATCTTTCTTGGAAATCCCTTGAAATGACTACAGTCTGCTACCTAGCTAACTACTCGAAGCCTCCTGCTCTTGCTGTCTGTTGGCGCCCTCTGATCTGTTGCCTTCTCTCATCTTAAGTCTCAGGCGAACCACCATACCACCTAGCTCTCAATCTGCTTCAGGCCCTTTAAAGACTTCGGATGGAGTTTAATTCAAGTTCAGGACGAAGTCCTAACTTGATTCTAACTCAAACAGCATTCTAACCCTTGGATTATTACCACAAGCTTCTCTCAACCGCTTGATCACGGATTGGTGTCTATAGACCGTGTGTGAAATGGTCGTAGTATAAACCAGTGCCAGCCGCCACCTGCCAAGCATCCAACCCCATTGATTTCACGTGTACGCCATGTGAAATTAAAAATAAATCGGGCCAGTCCACAGAGGCTGCGTGGACCGTGCCACATCATGCGGTCTATTGTGGACCGCGCCCAATCGTCGTGCATGCATGCCCACTGGGCACCCACCATGCGTGTTACTGTGTGCTTTCACCCAAATGCTGCCCCCCTCTCGCCTGACCACCTGGGCCCAAGCTATGCTTGCCTGCCAAGGCCCGGACCAGCCATCATATTTACCTGCATGGCGCTGCTGCCTGCACTGGGCTTGGACGCGGCATAGCATGCTGCGGGCCACGCCCGCACGTAGCTGGCCCACTCGCCCAAGCACACCTAGGCCGAGCCCTGTGGGCCTGAGCACCTGGGCTACTCCTCCAGTGGACTTGCCTACTATGGGCCCCACTTCGATGGCCCATAGGCCATACCAGCATGTTGTTGGCCTTTCTTCATGCGTATCTTCTCCATTTGGACTATGATTGAAGTGTTCTTGGGCTCGTTGGACTCCATTCATCGTCCTAGACCTCGCTACGGGCTTATTCAAAAGATTTTTTTACAAAACTCCAATAATATTCAAAAGATCTTACATTAATTTTATCTCAAATATAATCCTATAAAATATAAATCTATGTCTAAACTTGATTGATATTATCAATTCTCATCTCTAAACTCATTTCCAAAGTAGTACCCATGTCCGCAATTTAAGAATGTGAATATGAAAAGAAATGAGAGGTAATGAGCTCGATAGCTCAGTAAGTAACAAATATCTTAACTGGATATTCCAATTTTATTTAGAAAATATGATTGTTCAAAAACAAATGTCATAAATATCATAAGATCATATATTCCATGTTAATTAATGCAAATCAAATATTTTTAAATATTCATATACATATATAATCATAAATTTAATTTAAAATAAAATATATATAATTCAATAGCTTTAACTATAACTATACTTATCTCTGTGGTGTGCAAGTCCAAGAATAATTAGCTTAATTAGAGTGCTAATATATAACCCCCATTAGTAGGATCTAAAATCAATGCAAACTTCTATTGGTAGGGTCCAAAAATCAATGCACAATCTTCATTGGCAGGATCCAGAGTGTAGTTAGGCTGAAAGCTCAAATCCGATGTATGTCAAAGCATTTTTTGCAATATAACATATAGATATCATAATTCCATGGAACATGTATAGGTATATATATATACATATGTGTATATGTGTGTGTGTATATATGTACATACATATGTATATATATACATTTGTATATATATGTGTGTGTGTGTGTGTTTGTATGTATGTGTGTGTGTGTATATATATATGTGTGTGTGTATGCATGTATGTATGTATGTGTATATATATATATCCATGATAAATTAATGAACTACAATATTCCAAAAATCTTAAAATTTTCAAATTACTCTTCATTTAGAATACAGTCTCATAAATCATGCATAATTAAAAAATAATTATTTGGCTTCAAAATAAATTATGAAATATCTCGTAAAGATGGTTCATTACTTATCTCACTAGAATACTAAATTGACAGATTCAATCAATATTGAGTACATTTTTTAGAATCTATTATTTAAAATATATTTTGCTATTAGTTTTAATCCATAACTAACAAAAATCCTAAGTTTCGATACTCTCATAAGACTGACAAAAGCGGTAGCATTCAATATTCCAGTCATTTGAATCAAGATAATTTTATTCGATCATGATTAGAATAAAAAATAGATAGTTGAATAGAGCTTAATGGTGATCAAATCCATTAGTACTCGACAAAAGTCAAAGTGGATGTCATTGCATTGACCGCCAGTTAAGGATTAATTTGATCAAATAGCTTTATCTAATCAGGATCATTTAAAATATAATGATTTGATATCAACAATGATCAAATCTTACGATACTCGATAAAGGCTTGAATGGTATGGATATATTGTCAGATTGACAGAGTGGCTCAAAACTCATATTCAAAGCAATAGATTGAATTTACTAGATTTATAAATCACGTATAGATATAATTTCAGAGAAAAGATAAATTAACAAGATGGAATAGAGCTAATCAGGCGACAATACTCGATAATTTGATTGGTCTAATCAAGATAATTTAATCAAATCATGATTAAATTAGTATATAGATGGTTCGGTAAAAATCATAGATAATTGAATTTAATGGTATTCGGGTTTGGTCAAGGTAGATACCAACATACTACCGAACGACCATGGATCAGAACTCTTTTTGCTAAGATCAGATCAGTATCATTGAAAGAGAGCCTTTTACTCGATCAATTTTAGAAAGATAATTTCATAGAGATAATAATTCTAGAGAGAGAAAATAAAATTTTTTAGAGAAAGAAAGTAGGGCTGCAAGCTAAGAGAGAAGAAAGAAAGAAAAGAGAGAAATTCTCTCTTCGTTCTTTTTCTTTTTCTTTTTCTTTTTTTCTATTTTCATCTCTTCTTTGGAACCTTCTTCCCCTTATTCTCGTAACAATGGAAGCTCTCCTCTCAACCGGCAATATTTGTGGCTGGAGGAGCAGACCATGATGACAACAATCAACTTTGGTTCGATGATGGGCGGTGATAAATGATGCCAAAAAATCAAGAAAAATGCATCAATAAAATAGGAAATCGGATGGCCAATTTTTGAAAGAAAAATTCGGTAATAGATTGGCATGAATCCGGAATTTTGAGAGTACAAAAGAGAGAGAAGGGCAAGGGCAAGTTAAAGAGTTCTAGATTCTTACCTAATTTTTTTTATGAGTATTGATCTGACTTTTGGTGATCAAATTAAGACTAAACTACAGACAATCAAAAGGTAAGAAAGTTGAAAAAGGCATGAACAGCGACCAAACTTCGATGAGGACAAATCAAGAGGGTTGGAGCAACTTTATGGGAGAATTTGATATTGATTTAAATTGGATTTTGGAATAGATCTTGGGGAGTTCTTCGTATTTTCTTCGGCTCCCACCATAATTCCAATTTGTATAATATGTGCTGCCTTATTTTTAATATTTTATAATATCATATGTTAAAATTTATAAAATTCATGCTAACTTTTTTGAATTTGGAGTCTGAATTGGAACTGGGATATTATAGTCCCCAACCCAATGGTTGAATTGGGACCGGTCATTCTCATTCCCCTTTAGGCTCGAACTCTCCCGGACCAAGCGCGCTTATGCTGATGGAGATATAGCCTGTAGTTTTCAAAAAAAAAAAGAAAAAACTCACGATGCAAATTTGCCCTGCAGACACCCCGAGCCCGACCCAAACTCCTCCACGGGCCAATCGCGGTACGGATCGAGAACCCATTCGCCGAACGGGCGGTCAGGATCTCCCCGTTGTCAGATCAAATCGCCACACTAAAGAAAACCCTTTCGGAAGTCGGATTCGTCTCTGGAATCCTCTAAACCCTTGCTCTATAAATACCGAGACGAAGGCCCCCTTCGTTTCCCTAGAACTCAGAAACCCTTTGTCTAGAAGAGAAATCGAAGCGAAGGTTTGAGAGCACGAGATCCTTGCAACGATGAGGGCGAAGGTATGTGATTTCTTTGCTTTCTACTCGGATCTTGATCTTGCGTTTAGTTTTCCTTTTTTGGATCGTAACTGATAAGAATTTTCGAACGTGGAATTGGGAATTGGGATTTGTGATGAACTTTCTTAATGATTTTCACTTGATTTTAGGTTTTATTTGCTTAGATCTTTGATGAGTAATAGCACGATCTTATAGGCTATCGAATTCGATATTTTTCTGAAGATGATTTGTTGGTGATTGGACTTTTGGGTTAGGGCTTTGATTTCTTGATCCTCTGGGAGATCGCGTTGAACTTTTGATGCCTATAACAAGATTCATTGGTTTCCATTCCTTAGTACTTGGATTTTGGGGGTTATGTGCCGTTATTCTTTAATTTAGTTCTCCTGATTTTTTTTAAAAAAAATTGAGTATCCTGAACCTTTTCTTTTTAATTAAAAAAAATTCTCTATATCCGACATGTCAAATATATAATTATTGCATGGTTGCATCACGTGAGTGCATGCTATTTGTATGGCTAAATGTGTAGGGAACCATCTTTGCGTGGGATTTTATCTTTATTTTCTGGTGTATATTGCTTGCTTGTGGATATATAGCTTGAAGGATTATGTAGGAGATACCATTGCATATGCTATTCACAGATTATGTACTGTTATCTATTGAGCTGAGAATATGATGATTGATGATATTGAAACCTTTGGTGGGTGACGGCCTGATAAATAATTATGGTGCAAGAATTTTAAAATAAAGCTATTGTGGTTGGACATGACTGTTTTTAAGTGATTGCTAAAGATATTGTGGGGTTTGCTATTCTTTATCTTTTTTCTAATTTAGTGTCAAAATAAACCCAGACATGTCTAAGAAATTTTGGTAAGTGGCTGTTGAAGTGTTTTGGTGGCTGTCTAACATAAATGAAGCATTATGAAAGTTATGGTTATCCAAAGATGGATCATAATTTTCTGGAATTTGAGGGGTATTCTCTAATTCAATTGGTATGAAATTTGACAGGCAGACTGCATACTGGTAGTTTTTATTTACCTTCTCCTGCATCTGTTATTTTTCCTATATTTCTATGAATGCTTTGTTACTGCAACTCCTACATTCCCATCATTTCTTGTCAGTAGCTTCGGTTTGATGGCATCTTTCTTGTAACTTAATATTGATTCAAGTGCTTTCTTCAGTGGAAGAAGAAGCGCATGAGGAGGCTGAAGAGGAAGCGCCGAAAGATGAGGCAAAGGTCGAAGTAGACGGGCAAATGGAAGGACAACCTTTAAGGATTGACCTCTTTTCATTGGATGGCATGTTGGGATCTCAGATCTCAATCTCCCGGCTTATGCTGGGAGCTTGTTCATACAGGGAGGGTGTTCTTGGGGGAAAGCCTTGTCATTTGTATTTTCAAGTGCTCCATTTGCAACTTCAGGGAGTAGTTAATATGTTTTGTCTAGCAAGATTATGTGTTTTGTTTTGACTTTGCTGGGGCCGAGCAAGGCACCTTTATGTTTGGAGCTAATACTGTGAAGATCTCTCTTAAGATGCCTATGTTTGCAGCAGGTCTAATGTTTACTTACATTTGTCATGAGAGACCAGATACTTTGCATGGCTTTGTTGAGAATCCTGCTGCAATGTGTTTCTGATGGTTGCACCCGGGTTTGTGTGGATAATATTCTCGGATCCTACACTGATGTGTTCTTTATGTTTCAATATCTACTGCTGCAATTTTTCTTAAATGTAGATTTGAGTTGTCCTGCGCATGGGGCGCTTTGCCTCATTCCCTTGTAATATGCAACGTAAGGGGAAAGGGACTTGCTGGTATCGAATATGAGAACCGGTGGGAAAAGACACCGGGTGGTGATGAAAATAAGCGATCGGGTGGTAATGGACGTTCGTTTCTAGGTCCAATTTTATTTTGGTGCCTTGGTCGTTACACGTGCTATGCCTGCTGTGTCTGAAAACCGTCTTGAATTCCTGTCGGTGTTGTGTTGCCTGTTATCCCTTGGCTCTTAATTCTGTAGAATTTTGGGCCCAGACAATCCAGGCAGGTTCTAAATTGATACCATCTGCCAAACTCCGTGCTTTATCAAGTATTAAAGGATGGCTAATTATTTCATCTAAATCTGGATGCCAATGGAAGTATATGGTAAAACGTGCGCCCCTCTATGGAACTTATATTGGTAAGGGAGCTGGTGGCTTGTCGTTCCAAAAAACAAAAAGGAAGAGCCACCCTTGGATGAACTTGTAGCTTCTAAATCCAGTGGACATCCTTGCTTACTCGAGGGGTTTGGGATCAAAAACGTGCACAAGCCTTTGAATCTTATATTGAGGTGGACCGAACCTTCCCACCCTGACCTATTGAGATAAACAGCAACAGGCATGGAGGAGATTCTCTTATCCCAAATTCTCCAAATGGTTGCTGAAAAAGCTCGTGATTCCATTCTCTAGCACTATCAATAAGGAGATGACTGACCACTAAGACATGCTAGGTTTATGACCAGAATCAGAATTGAAATGATCATATCCCATGAGGCGTTTGATTCATCACTAATATCAGAATTAGAATAGGATTTTTATTTTAGAGGAAAGTAAGGATTGGATTGTAGGGGATTGGGATATTCTCATTCCCCTCAGGTATCATAATGAGAATGGGAATCCGCCAACCAAATAATTTGAATGAGAATCACTCATTTCTATTCTTATTTTAGAGTTCTCCCCAACATAATATGCCCTTAAATTCTATAGTATGTAGTTCAAGATCTTTGCTTGATAAATACTTAGCAGCTATTGAAAACATTCAGCCCTTATTCCCATTACCTTGTGGTCACCTAAACAGTTTGTTTGTTGCACTGATGATCAAGTTCTACCATCCATGATTTTTGATGTTATTGCTGCAAGGCTCAAGAAGTTGACGTAGGATGGTGCCGGAGAGCTGATCAGGGTCAAGTTAATGTAAATCATGGTTTGACCTACAAAAATATTTTAAAAACCGGTGGGATATCTTTTAATTTAGGATTCTCCAATACTTAAGTCAGTTGGGGTCTTGATGACAAATAGTGGAAATGAAGAACTAGTAGACAAGAAAGGAAGATTTGAGTGGAAAAAATTAAGATTCGATCTTTCTTCGATGGAGAAGTCGAGAGTAGATTTCAGCAGAGTATTGACTCTGTGAATCTTAGACTACCTTCCGGAATGATACCTTGCCCTCTATTATAGAGAAGATTTGTTTAGGCCGTTTAGCCTGCTTGAACTTTGTTAGGTCGTTTAGGCTGCTCGAAGTTTGTTAGGCTGTTAGTTTATTATAAAGGAATAACCAGCTGGATGGCAGTCGTAGGTTGTTAGCCCATATGGATATTAGCTGTAGCAAGCTAGAAGATAGCTTTATTATTGTTGGATGATAGTTGTGATACAGTTAGAGAGTGACAGATCTCTCTTAGCTAAGAATTGAAGATCATATCAATAGGATGGTTTTTAGCCGACCTCATCTTAAAGTAGTATGATGAAGTCAGTAGTAACTCGACCTCAGCTTAAGGTGCTAATGATCAAAATGGTGTAAACTCGATCTCATTCTTAGCTATACCAAGAGAAAATATTCAACTAATCTAAATTTAAAGTATTATTGGTAAAGTTGGTAGTAACCCGACCTCAGCATAAAGCTGCTCACGAGCTTGTTAGTTAAAACCAAGCCTTAAAATAGAGCACTGATAGGCAAGATGGCATTATGCTGATCTCAACTTAAATTACTGAGCAACAAGATGGTAGAAAATCATTCTCGTCTTGTAATAGGACTTAAGTCATCAAATCACCTAATGTGGTCGTGAGGGCAGTAGATTGCCAACATTATCTGTATAAATATGTGAGAAGCCATAAATTCACATTCTACTGATATGAGTTACTCATCATAGTATTAGATTAACTATAATCCTAGATTGGTATTCAACTGACCTGGATACAAAACTAACTATGTTACTATATTGTTAGAGGACCATTACATCAATGATCTTTCTGATGCTGCCACATGGCAAGGGATAGTTAGCTGTACCAAAACTTGCCCCCACTTTCTAAATTTGAAGTGAAATTCTTTATGTCAGATGTGGAAAGTTGATTTAAAAAATCTCTTTTAATTTATCCCATTAATAAATATGTTGCACGGTCGCAACCGATATAATTTTTTAATGATTCAAAGCCACACGCCATCTTATTTGAAGGAATTCCATTGCATCTGTCACATTCAATAATTAAGGAGGTATGGAGAATCATAAATCCATCATTACCTGTACTACTATACTCGAGCGACATGGGATACGTGTCATATCGCTATTAACCGCTGAGACTACTGTGCGGATTGCGCTTGCATGGCTTAATCAGAATGGGATGTTCTGAAACGTCTTTTTTCAGACATGCCAGATTGCTAACAAGTGGCTTAGATCTAATGATGAGTGAATTGATCTAAGCCATTATCTTATTCTATAAATAGAGCTGCAGTGTTTTGAAAACTATTTTACTGTTTTCATCCTATCGAGACTTTGTCA
Organism: Cocos nucifera; assembly: GCA_006176705.1. NCBI lineage: Eukaryota > Viridiplantae > Streptophyta > Magnoliopsida > Arecales > Arecaceae > Cocos > Cocos nucifera. Next base: position 38,601 of record QRFJ01000165.1, on the reverse strand, counting down.
AAAAATTTTCTAGAACCTTATTGATGCTAGTGAAGTTGGAGGAGAAGGAGATCTTAGTCATCACTGGAGCTAGAAGAAAAGCTTCTTCGGAGTCTCTTTCTCCTTGAGGTAGGCCCATCATCCTTTGATCTCATTCTTAGGCTTCCTCCGAATAGGGTTTCTGCTGTTCTTGTTCTCTTTGTTTAGTTCATTTCTTCCTCTTTGTTCTTTTTTGCTTTCTACCAAAAATGTCTTTCCGTGAGAGTACCTCTTCTAACAGTGATAAGAGGAGGGGGGAGAAGATTCTGAGTGAACGAGTTTCTCAATCAACCCAGCCATGACTTAAGCTTAAGATGGAGAAGATTCTGAATGACCGAGTTTCTCTATCAACCCAGCCCCGAGTTGAGCTCGAGATGGTTATTCTATCTCGAGTAATCATCGAAGCCAGTACATCCGACGAGAATGATCTGAAGTCTCTGATAAAGAGATTTCTAGATTTTCTTGGTCCGGGTACTGAACCCTTTGTCTTGACTAATAACGACCTCCAAAAACTTAGGGATAAATATATCATCTCTAAAATCTTCCAATTGATAGTTCCAGGCCCAGATGGTTAGGTTACACAACCTCTAGAAGGCTATATTACCTTCTATGATAAGCCACTCCAATTTCAATTGTGGTTTCCAATTCATCCTTTTATCTGCAATGTATTAGACTTCTATAGGCTCCATCCGATCTAGATCACCTCTAATGTCATTATGATGATTTTAATTTTTATCATCTACTGTACTTTTACTACTATAGATCTTAGAATTTTTTTCTTTAGGATATTGTTTGTCCTAAAGAGACATTCGATTGAGAAATGCTAGTGGTATTTTTATCCCGACCAAACTGTAAATTTGGTCCTCCTCTTCCTTCTTCCATTCATGATTGAAAAATTCATTTTTTCTTTGTTTCTTTCGATACCCCTTTGGGTTTCAATTGCAGTTGGAGAAAATTTCAGCTCAAATGGAGCTCTAATAGTTAAGTATTGCCTGAAGATAAAGAGCCTTTTGAAGAATTGTTGGATATAAGAGTGCCCAAGTTAAGCCAGTAGGTGACCGACCAATCTTTATTTGACTTGGACATTAGCCAAATTTCTCCCCAGGATGAGTCTACCATTGAATTTCTTTCATCTTTTTAGATATATGTATGTCTTTTTAATAGTGTCCTTTCTCTATTGTTGTAGCAATCATGAGGTTCAATCCAAAAAGGCTGGCTAAATTGAAGAAAAGAAAACAAGATCTAGCTGACTAGCTTGCTACTAAGAGGGGGAAGGAAGTAGCGGGGCAGTCCAAGTCGGCTTCCTCCTAACATTCTCCTATTTCTACTCCAAGGCTGTTAGTGATAAATGCGGCCCCAATTTTTGCATCACAACTGATATCTAAGGATCATCGACAAACTACCAAGGTGGCCCACCACCTCTAAAAGAGAACCACTCATCCGAGGTCATGCCCATCTGCTGCACCACCAAGGTCGAGCCCATCTTTAGCATGACCCCCAATGTCCTCCAAACCATCTCAACCTGCTGGAAGGTCGAAGCTCTCCAAGGTCGATCCACCATCGTCCTCAGCTAACAAAGTTGATCTCTGTTAGGCATCACTATTAGAGATGCTGCAACTTGGGATGGATTTACTGTGTGCAACGATGCCATTATGAGATCTCAATTTTCAAAGGCAGGACTACTCTCTCAAGGAACTTCTCAACTTTGACTTCAACAGCATCATGATGTAAGTTTTTTTTTATTTTTCTTTCTCTCTCTATTTTTTTTACATTAATTTTATACCGATCTGACTTTTATCTTTTCTTTCAATCTGCCATGTACTTCAGTCTGCTCAGTGAGCACATGGCATGGTTCAATGAAAGTAAGAAATCCTTGGAAAAGGGGTTGCAGGTTGCGAAGGACCGCAAAAAGATAGCAGAAGATAAAGCTACCAAGGAGGCCAAAGTCGTCGAAGAGCTGAAGGAGTAGCTCCAAGAAAAATTGGCCTAAAAAAAATGAAGAATCAAGCTTGACTGGATAATCAGAAAAAAATAAATGGAGAGAAAAAGCTACTGGAGTTGCAGTAGGGGGTTAGGAGAAAATCCCTAAGCTAGAAGCCAAGCTAAAGGAATTGGAGGGGATTGTGATGGCTCAAGATGGCACCATAGCAGCTCAGGATAAAAGTTTTCTCGTGTTTCAGAGAGACATTGAGAAGTACAAAAAAGCTGCTGCCTGGGCTGTGGAGGAGTATAAGTCTTCCAACATCTTCCAAGATAAAGTTATGGAAGCTTTTGAGGAGGCACATGACTACGGGTTTTTGAGCTACAAGAATCTGGTTAAGAAGCTTTTTCCTGATCTTAACTCGGTGAGGTTATCCTGGAGGTGGCTATGCAGGCGGCATCTGCAGATGCTACTCCTATTGTTGAGCCACCCTAGTCTACTGCCAATGTAACTCCTCAGCTTCCTTCTCCAACTCTTGCAGCTGTCGAGATTTCTGCTCCTAAAATTATCTCCATAGAAGAGACTTGACGACTACTCCTTCCGATGTTCTTCAGGCTACTATCCGATTACTATATTTTTCTTTTTCTTTTTGAACCACTGTGTCAACCAGACTTGGACTTTTGTAAATATTCTTTACAATAACGAAGATATAGAGTTATCTCAATACTGAGTTATCTCAATACTGTTCTATCTTTTGATATAGGAGATTTCTAAACTTGCTTTTCCTAATGTGGGATGTGATTATTTTTGAATCTTAAAGGATTTCTAAGTTATCTATAATAGATAACATTTGACTTCAATTAGATTGATAACAGAACACTAATTGACTTTAGTTAAGCTATGATATAAATTGATACAACAAGTAAATGTATATTGAATCGAGTGGTTAAAGTTGAACTAACCTTAATGATCAAATATAGTAGAAGTTTAGAAGTACCTATACTCAAACTTGGGATTGATGGGTCAAGTTTTCTTTACATTTAATAGGATTTCGACTGGCTATTTCCCATTCTCTTCCATTTAAAGTGCTTTTTTATGTGTCTTTGAGTTTGAGTAGCTAGTAAGCTTAGCTCCAACTCAGATATTTTCAAGGTTGAACCTGAAATCAAAATATGTTATGGTAAATTTATGAGATCCAATCTAGAGATCGGGTGTCTCACGATCTTCATTTATGAAGTCCAATTTGAAGATCGGGTGTCTCATGATCTTTATTAGCGAGGTTCAATCCGAAGATTAGGTGTCTTACGATCTTTATTTGTGAGGTCGAATTAGAGATCGGGTGTCTTACGATTGTTTGTTCTCATTTGACTGGACTTCATGGCCTCATTTGGACAAACTTGATTTTACCTTATCCTCATTTGGCTGGACTTCATCATGATCTCATTTGGATAAATTTGATTTTACCTTATCCTTGTTTGATCGTACATCATGACCTTGTTTAGACGGGTTTTACTCTATTGATCGGTTTTGCACCGAGATAGTTTGGAAATGACTTTTTGTGATTATTAAATAAAAATCCATCTTCATTGAGACAAAATTTGAAGCTTTATTCAAAACTTATTGATGGTACAATCTAGGATTTTCAGCATTCCATATTCTTGGAATATTCAAACCATCTAGATTTTCAATCTTGTATGCTCCTAGACGTATCACTTCGGTGATTTGGTAAGGCCCTTCCCAATCTAGAGCAAGTTTTGCTTGCCCCACGGGTTTTAAAACTTTGGCTCAATGAAGAACTAGGTCTCCTTTATGAAAGATATTTGGCCTTACTTGGGCATTATAATGCCTAGCTATACTTTGTTTATAGATCGTCATACGAATTTGAGCCCTCTCTCTGGTTTCTTCAAGCAGATTTAGGTTCGTTCTTAGCTGATCTAAGTTACTTCCTCATGAAAATTTTCTACTCTGGTTGTTGAAAAATCAATCTCCATGGATATTACAGCTTCTGCTCCAAAGATGAGCTTAAAAGATGTCTTCTTGGTTGGTCTCTAGGGTGTAGTTTTGTAGGTCCAGAGAACATTGTATAGCTCATTTGTCCAAAGATCTTTAGCTTCAGTGAGCCTTATTTTTAAACCTTGAAGGATTATTTGATTAGTGACTTTGGCTTCTCCATTTGATTGTGGATGTCCCACTAAGGTGAGCCTATCGTTAATATGTAATTTGGAACATAATTTCTTGAATTTTGGGTTATGAAACTGTCGTCCATTATTGATGATAAATGATCCGAGGTAGGCCAAAATGATAGATGATTGACTTCTAGCTGAAGTCTTATGTCTTCTTTTCCATAATTTATGCTAGAGGTTCAGCTTCCATCCTTTTAGTGAAATAGTCAATAGTCACAACCAAGAATTTTCTGTCTTACTACCATCATAAAATGTCTAAGGATATCTATTCTCCATTTGGCAAAAAGCCAAGAAGTTGTAATCGAGATGAGCTCAGCTATGGGTTGATATTGAATATTTATATATCGTTGGCATTGATCATATTTATTGACAAAGATTGTTGCATCCTTTTGGATAGTTGGCCAATAATAACCTTGTTGGATAATCTTATATGTTAATGACTTGCCCGCTAAGTGATTGCTATAAATTTCTTCGTGGACTTTCTGAAGAGCATAATCAGCTTCTGATGGCTATAAGCATCGAAGTAATGAAAATGAATATGATCTTTAATATAGTCTTCCATCCAAAATGACATACCATGGGGCTTGTCTCTTAATTTTTCTTGCTTTAGTAGGATTATTTAGTAGAATTCCTTTGTTAATGTAATCCATCAAGGGAGCTCAGCTCATGATCAACTTGAGCAATTGTTAGAATTTTTATGCAAGATTTCTTAAAAACTTCAATAAGCACTTTCTGATTGAACTCGAAAACCTAGTGTGGCTAGATGTGATAGAGCTTTAGCTTGGATATTTTTTTATCTCGATATTGCATGACTTCGAGGTCCTCGAAGCTTTTCGACAATTCTCTTACATTATGCAAATGTTGGATCATAATAGAATCTCTAGCTTTGAATTGATCTTGTACCTATCTGACAATAAGTTGCGAGTCTATATAGATTTTGAGCCTTTTAAAATATTGAGCTCTTTCACCATTTTAAGTTTAGCAATAAGGGCTTCATATTCGGCACCATTATTGAAAGTATTGAAGTTAAATCTTAGAGCATGCTTAGTGACGACATCCTCTAGACTGGCTAAAATTAAACTAGCTCCACTTTCTTGGGCATTTGAAGCTCCATCGACATGTGGCACCTTACAAGAATCCTTAATAATCTCTTCTAGAGTTTCTAAGATTGATTCTTTTTCAGGGATTGAACATTCTATGATAAAATTGGCCAATACTTAAGCTTTCATTGAAGGCCTGTGCTAATAATGAATATCAAATTTACTAAGCTCGATGGCCTATTTGGCTAATCGACCTGACGTATTAGGTTATTGAAGAATCGATCTCAATGATTGATCAGTTTAGATTATAATAGAATGAGCTGGAAATAAGGTCAAAGTTGTTTAGCCGACGTAATTGGATCATATATTATTTTCTCAATCTTAAACTACCAAGTTTTGGCATCCCACAATAATTTGTTAGTATAATAAATAGGCTTTTGCGTTCCTGCATCATCTCAGACTATAACCAAGCTAATAGCATTAGATGAAATAGATAAATATATGAATAAATCTTCACCTTCAATTAGTTTTAATAATAACGAAACTAAGCCACCATATTTTTTGAAGTCGTTGAAGGTAGATCAATATTCATCTGACCATTTTAAAGTCTTTGATTCGCTTCAAAATCTTAAAGAAAGGAAGACACTTTTTAGCCGATCTAGATATAAATCAACTGAGCAATGCCACCTATCTAGTAAGCCATTGTACCTCTTTTATAGTGCTTGGATGCTTCATCTCTAAGTTGATCTCTATTACATGTCATAAGAAAATCCAAAAATTTTTTGACCATCACTCCGAAAGCGCATTTGCTGGGATTGAGTTTCATTCGATATTTGCAGAGTTTCTCAAAAAAAATTTTAGATCGATAATATGTCGATCTTCTTTAGTACTTTTTACCAGCATATCGTCAATGTAGACTTTCATATTATGGCTAATTTGCTACTTAAATATTTTGTTGACCAAGCACTGGTAAGTAGTACCTGCATTTTTCAAATCAAAAGGCATCATTGAAGGAAAATCCTGATTTCCTGGATCAGGTTCGCTCAGATCAGATCAGATCAAGAGATATATTTTAAAAATTTTTCTCTTGATCCCAATTAGATCTTGATGTGTTCCCGATTTAATTCTTATTATTTTAATAAATAAAATAAAATAAGGATAAATTAAATCAAATTTAATTTACCTAAATTTGGGTAATCCTATTATCCTGTTGATGATCCTGTTTGCAGCGGAAGGTTCTGGATCTAGCCACGCAAGCGCCTAGCCTCTATCGGTATCCACTCGGGCTGGATCTGGAGATCCTCTTCTTCTCTATCACACCTCTAAAAATTAGATTTGGATCTAATCTGGAGGATCTTCAAAACTTCTTTTGAAGATCAGCAGTCGTCCTTTTGCAGCAGTGCAGCCTTCTTATTTTTGATCGTCTTTCTTTGATCTGGATCGCACCAACCAAGATCCAAAACTCTTTTGGATGTGGAGAGGAGAAGGAGAAGAAGCTTTGGCATGGAGGAGGAGGGGAGAGGTAGCCTTGGGGCGTGGGGTTTTCAATTCTCAATTGAATCTCTAACTGAGTTGGGCGCAGGTTCCTTTTTATAGACTAGGCGTGATCCAACTCCTCTTCCTCCAACCAATCACAACCCTTTGTGAAATCAGATCTAAATCTGATTGATGGGAATAGAGACCCCTGGATTCCTACTTAGAGGGCACCTAAGACCAATCAAAGTTGATTTGAGGGAGAACTCTAATTAGAATCTAAAAGAGAGGTGGAGTCCTTGTCCAACAAGGACTCCAAGACTCCTCCAATCTTGGGCGCACGCCACTCTTGGCGTATGCCCTCCTCCTTGCCAGGTTCTGGCAGGGGACAGGCCCCCACCAGCTCTCCAATAGGTGCATGACATGTGGTCAAAAGTCAAAGTGTCAATGGTCAACGTTTGACCAATCAAAGGTAGACTTTTGACCAAAGTCAAAGAACAAGAAATGGCAGGTGACCAAAAATGGCAAGTAATGTCTTACAAATAAGACAACCTTTTCTGACTTGGACAACCTCCAGTCAGACCATATGAAGGCCTCTGATTGAGCACAAACTCCTTTGGCTCAGACAGGATAACTTATTTATGATAGCAAAAGAAGAACGTTAGGTTCAATCGAGTGCTAGCACGATTTCCTTGAACCTAATTGAATCTTATTTAGATCAATTGAACTAGATTAGTTCAATTGATGATCATTAGATTCAAACCTTTGTTTGTGTGACCTAGTTAGGTTCAGTTCTATATGGTAATGGGATATGTCATGATCTCTATCATGAACATCATCGAAACTCCTTTCGATGGATCAGAACTCTTCTGATTCGAACAGCTAGAATGATCGATCATCTAAATCATTCTAATTGCTCCCAAAATCCACCAGTGACACCTAGAGTATATGGTGGCAACCCATCAGAGCTGAATGTGAACCTCTTGGTGCAGCTATCTGTCTGATTCAGTTCTTCTATCTTGAGCCTCGATCAGATTAGGGTTAAGGTAAACTCGTCAAACCCTAATCTCTGTCATATGATGTAATCATTCGATTCGAGTCCAATGTGAAAATCTAAGTAGAAACTCTTTCTATTATTTCACTCTACCATGGCCATGGATTTCTGGTCTTGATTCTCATGATCATCATAGGGCTGCTCCTCTACCACCGAGGTAGATAGATTCCATCTTGATGCCATCCAGTTCCTACAATGAACATGCTATAGCCAACATACACCTCAGGATTCCATATGTCTAGGAGACCGAGTAATGGTGTAGTCAAACTATAACACCCTCAAGGTGAACTGCCGATGCACCTCAGATCAAAGAACCAGACACACTACTGCAGCATCGAGTCAGTCATTGACGAGAAGGTAGACTCCCTAATGACTACTCGAGGTAGTCACGCTCAATGCCCTCGTTCTCTAACGAGTACCTATACTCTCGCTCCGATGTCTCCACACCATAGACTCAAGACTCATCTACTAAAGAGAAGCGATTGTACACCAACCTTCCGAATCTATCACCATTCTCGTGATGATCCTATGGTCGGAAGCAATTTATGAGTTAATAATGATTATTCATGTCTTAAATTTTTAACTCTTGAAAATATGAATTATCATTGCCATTAACTCAAAGAATGTATCACAGACACTAAATACGCATATGTAATAGAAAATAACCCATTTATTGATTTTAGTCAAAATTACAATTTTGCCCCTAGAAGTGTATTACAAGTGTCAGCCAATTCTGGCTTCTAGGGCACATATATCTAACAATCTTCCACTTATCCTAAAGTCAATTGGCTACAAGTCTATGTCCCATCTTCTCAAGGTGGGCTTCGATCTTCTACTGGCCCAACGGCTTTGTAAGTGGGTCTGCCACATTATTTGTGGAGTTGACTCTCTTGACCTCGACGTAACCCTTCTCGAGGTAATCGCGAATGAGGTGGTATCATGCTCAATATGCTTGAATTTCTGGTGAGACCTCGGCTCCTTAGCAAGGGCTATGGTGCCATTGTTGTCGCAGTATAGAGGAATGGCATCTGATGGCATTACTCCAATTTCTGCAGCAAACTTCTTGTACCAGAATGCTTCCTTTGCAGCCTCTGATGCAGCGATATATTCTGCTTCCATGGTGGAATCTGCTATCACCGTTTGCTTGAAACTCTTCCAGCTGATAGCTCCACCATTGCACACAAATAGACTTCCAGATGTCGACTTTCGATCATCTATATCAGACATGAAATCCGAGTCTGTGTATCCCTGGACTTGGAGTTCTCCGTTACCAAAGACCAGCATCATATTCTTAGTTCTTCTCAAGTACTTAAGGATACATTTCACAGAAGTCCAGTGTTCTTCACCTGGATTCGACTGATATCTGCTTGTGACACTCACAGTATAGGCTATATTAGGTCGTGTACATAGCATGGCATACACGAGGCTCCCTATTGCAGAAGCATAAGGGATCTTGCTCATGCATTCTATTTCCTCAGGTGTGCTAGGGCACATCTTCTTGGAAAGATGAATGCCATGTCTGAAGGGTATTAATCCCCTCTTAGAGTTTTCCATACTAAACCTCTTTAGTACTTTCTCTATGTACATCTTCTGTGAAAGTCCTAGCATCCTATTCAGTCTATCCCTATAGACCTTAATTTCTAGAATAAAGGATGCTTCACCTAGGTCTTTCATGGAGAATTTCTTGGACAACCACATCTTGACTGATGTCAACATGGGAATATCATTTCCAATAAGGAGGATGTCATCCACGTACAATACGAGGAAGACAACAGCGCTCCCACTGACTCTTTTGAAAATACACGGTTCCTCTTCATTTTTGATGAAACCAAATATTTTGATCACATCATTGAAATGAGTGTTCCAGCTCCGAGATGCTTGCTTAAGTCCATATATGGACCTTTGCAGCTTGCAAACCTTGTGATCAGTATCACTGGATGTGAAACCTAGCGGCTATTCCATATAGATATCTTCCTCAAGATATCCATTTAGGAATGTCGTTTTCACGTCCATTTATCATATTTCATAATCGAAATAGACTGCAATGGCAAGCAATGTGCGGATGGATTTTAGCATAGCCACTGAAAAAAGGTATCCTGATAGTCAATGCCTTCACATTGACTATAACCTTTTGCCACTAGTCTAGCCTTGAATGTCTCCACATTCCCATCTGCACCAATCTTTCTTTTGAAGATCCATTTACATCCAATAGGTACTATACCTTCTGGTGGATCTACCAAGGTTCAGACTTGGTTTAAGTGCATCGAGTCAATTTCTGACTGCATTGCCTCTAGTCATTTCTCGGAGTCGATATCTGATATCGTCTCATTGTAGATTTTGGGATCATCACCATGAGCACCATTACCTACGAGAAATATTTTCTCTACATCCTCTGAAATAATATCTAAGTATCTTTCAGGAGGACAGGAAACTCTTTCTGATCTACGAGGTGGAGGAGGTAGTGTTCTTATTGGCTCACCCTGATTTGGTTCCACTTGATCCTTAGCTCATTCTGCTTGTGAGACTTTCTCATCAAGCTTGATCTATTTTCCAATGCCGCTGTCTTGAATAAACTATTTTTCAAGAAAGATGGCATGTCGACTCACAATCACATTGTGGTCTTCTGGAATATAGAAATAGTATCCTAATGACTCTTTAGGATATCCTATGAATCGAGCTCTGAAGGACCTAAACTCTAACTTGTCTGCTTGTTGTCTTTTGACGTGAGCCGGACAACCCCAAATTCTGAGATGACTCAAACTTGGTTTCTTACCATGCCATATCTCATACGGTGTGGTAGGAACGGTTTTAGAGGGAACCCTATTCAGTAGATAGATTGAAGTTAACAATGAGTGTCCCCATAGGAAATCAGGGAGGTCTGCGAAGCTCATCATCAACCGAACCATATCCAATAGAGTTCGATTTCTTCATTTTGAAAACTCCTTTGAGTTGAGGTGTTCTAGGTGGAGTCCATTGAGAGACTATGCCATTTTTCTTGAGATAGTCTAGGAATTTTCGGCTAAGGTATTCACCTCCTCGATCTGATCGAAGAATCTTAATGGGTTTTCCAGTTTGCTTTTCTACTTCATGTCTGAATTCTTTGAACTTTTCGAAGGCTTCAGACTTGTGTCTCATAAGATACACATACCCATACCTAGACTGATCATCGATAAAGATAATGAAGTAGACAAAATTGCCTCTAGCCGGCACATCAAATGGGCCACACACATCTGTATATACTAGGGCAAGGAGATCTGTGGCCCTCTCCCCATGTCCTACAAAAGGGAGTTTAGTCATTTTGCCCTTGAAGACAAGATTCACAAGTTGGATATGACTTGGAAGTCAACGGACTCAATAGCCCATTTTTCTCCAATTTGTTGATCCTATCTTCTGCTATATGACCTAATCTCAGGTGCCATAGATATCTGTCGTTTGGCATTCACGTTTTGCTCGATAGTTAGAACAGGTACATCAATATGTAGCTGATAAAGACCATTAATAAGAAAACCATTTACAATTTTATTTCTTTCATAAAGAATGTTACAATGGTCCTTAAAGAAGGTGATCACATAGCCTTCTTGTGCTAAGCATGAAACAGAAATCAAATTCCTGCTAGCTGCAGGCACAAAATAACAATCTTTCAAAACTAAGTCTAAACCAGATGGTAATTATACAAGATATGTTCCCACGGCTACTGCAGCAACTCTTGCTCCATTACCGACATGTAGGATCATGTCTCCATCCCTCAGCCTCCTGCTATCCTCAAGACCCTGCATGAAAGTGCACAGATGAGCACTGAAACCAAAGTCAAGCACCCAACTGGATGCAGAAGAAACCGTAAGATTAGACTCAATAACGAGCATACCTCTAGAAGGACCTTCCTTCTTGTTCTTCAGGGTGGCCAGGTAAGTAGGGCAGTTCTGCTTCCAATGGCCGTCGCTGTTGCAATGGAAACACTTTCCTTTGACATCGACCTTTTTCTTCGATTCTGCCTTCTTTTTCTTTGATCCTTCCATCTTTTGCTTTTTCACAGACTTCTTTTTCTTTCCATAAGACTTTCTTTTGGAAGAAGTCTGTTCCATAGCAAGAATTGAGCCTTTAGAACCTTTCATAGAAAGCTCAGCGGTAACCAGCATATTCATTAACTCGGCCAAAGAATTCTGAAGTTTATGCATGTGGTAATTCATGATGAATTGCCCATATGCATCAATCAAGGATTACAGAATAATATCATTCTGCAGGTCCAAGTCTAACTTCACACCGAGCTTCTCAAGCTCTTCCATATCCTTGATCATTGTCAGACAGTGATCTTGGACTGACTGCCCATCACACATCTTAGCCTTAAAAAGTCATTTTGTGACTTGATATTTGGCTGCACGACTCTGTTCACCAAACATTTCCTGCAGGTGAGCCAACATTTGGCGAGCAGTCCTGATATCCTCATGTTGGCGCTGGAGCTCATCAGACATCAAGCCCAACATGTAATATCTGGCCTTATTATCTTCGTCAATCCATTTTTTCAGAGACGCTCTCTGTTCAACAGATGGACGGGCTGGTAAGGTGGGAGGGTCCTGGTCCAATATATGTGTTAACTTCTCAGAACCCAAAATAATTTTGTAGTTCCTGAGCCAATCTTTATAATTGGGTCCAGTCAGTCTATGTGTGTCCAGGATACGTGCCAATGGGTTGGACGCAGATATTTTCCTGTAGAGAGTCAAAGATTCTAGTTAGATACTGTAATTTTGACTTGACCAATTTATTTAGGGATTTTATTTTTAAATAAATTAGCTTCCATTATTTTCTCAGATCCCTACACTCCCTCTGTAGAGATGCAAAAATCTCCATGATTAATAATTTCTAGTGGGTGGTGCGGTCTCACCAACTGACTCATCACCTCACCTAACAGTTATTGGTGATGGGTTAGCCAATAAGTGAACAACTCTTATTCAATGATTCTCTAATCATGGTGCACCCAAACTTGATCTCTAATTCATGAATCTCACCGTATCCGAAATATTGATCCACTCCTTAGTTAAGTCAGACCCACCATTTGCATAGACTAGGTTTCTAATTGAGTCTCTCACCGTATTCGAAATATTGAGCCCAACTCATCCTCCAACCCATAGCATCCAATGCCTAATAGACATGGTTGCATCTTTCCGGTGCAACTGAGCCACTGTATCCAGTCGAGAACAATCAACCCCGGAAAGGGCCCGCACATCTACAATGGTGGAAGACCTCAGACTTAATCTTTTCTTAGGAAGAATTGATTCAGATCTCATTAAACTAGACTTGGCTTAGTCATAACAATTATGACTAACCTAGTGGCATGGGTTAGCTTGGATTATTGACCACCTCAGATCAGAACTGTGTCAACAAATATGGCCAGGTAAGTGAGACCGGTGGAAGGAATATGCCATTAACTCGTACAAGAACGCATTCAGGTCGAGTAGCTTCCAATTAAAAATCAGTCGATCGTCTATGCCAAACTTACCTTAGACACCAAATTGTTGAGTCAGAACCAATTGGGTTAGCCTACAATCCAGACTCTAACCTCTGAGCCTAATTAGGTCTTGCTTGATCGTGACTCGATCTTGACCCAGACTTAATCCTATTAGGCTGGTCAATTTTAAGCATTGTTGATCCCATCTAACCAACTCTTGATTCGATTTGATCAACCGTTTAGACCTAATTGAGCTACCCAAGCCCGAACCCAGTATTATGAATATGTCTTAGATCTGAAATTCTCAATTTTAGATCTAATTAATATTTCATAAACTTAATTCTTAATTAAGTAGGGTTCATAAATAAAATATGCACAATAAATCCTAGGATTTCAGGATCTAGGATTTTGCAGAAAGTAAGTTTTGAGTTTCTGATTAAGGACGAACATGCAACACCCCTACACATCATAAGAACACCCCATCGAATGGGAAGAGAGGGCCTTTAAACCCTTCTTCGTTCTTATGACCGGATGGCCAAGAGGAACTCCTTAATCAGGAACATTCAATACTACAAAATAATATCAGATCTATATCATATATCTCATATATAAATCAGATCTAATTATGGCATATTTTGCATACATCTCATGTATCATAATCATGCATATTTTTAGATCTAAATTATCTCATAATAATCTAAAAAATTAGATTTAAATAATCAATTTAAATCCTAATCTAGATAATTATGTAGAACTATTCTACAACTAGTCTAGACATGCACATCAATCATATCTCATATGATATTCAAAAATTAAATAATTTTATTTGCTATTTTTTAGATGTTATTATAACACTTATAATATCAGAAAATAGTAAATAAAAAAATCTAAAGTATGATTTAATCAGATTAAATCAAGAACATGTAAGACTATTCTATAGAACTATTCTATTCTAGAACTAGTCATGCATATCTTCTAATCTTAGATCCAAATTATTTAATTTTAATTTTTTCTAATTTCAGATCTAATCACATCTCATGTGACATCTAAAATCATTTATTTTTTGATTAAAATAAATTCAAAATCAGATCTAAATAATTTTAGAACCATGGCTCTGATACCAGTTGAAGGAAAATCCTAATTTCCCGAACCAGGTTCGTTCAGATCTGATCAGATCAAGAGATATATTTCAAAAATTTTTCTCTTGATCCTAATCAGATCTTGATGTATTTTTGATCTGATTCTTATTATTTTAATAAATAAAATAAAATAAGGATAAATTAAATCAAATTTAATTTATCTGAGTTTGGGTAATCCTATTACCCTGTTGATGATCCTATTTGCAGCGGAAGGTTCTGGATCTAGCCACGCAAGCGTCTGGCCTCTACCGGTATCCACTTAGACTGCATCAAGAGATCCTCTTCTTCTCTATCACACCTCCAAAAATTAGATCTGGATCTGATCTGGAGGATCTTCAAAACTTCTTTTGAAGATCAGCAGTCGTCCTTTTGCAGCAGTGCAGCCTTCTTACTTTTGATCGCCTTTCTTTGATCTAGATCGCACCAACTAAGGTCCAAAACTCTTTTGGACGTGGAGAGGAGAAGGAGAAGAAGCTTTGGCATGGAGGAGGAGGGGAGAGGCAGCCTTGGGGCGTGGGGTTTTCAATTCTCAATTGAATCTCTAACTGAGTTGGGCGCAGGGTCCTTTTTATAGACTAGGCGTGATTCAACTCCTCTTCCTCCCAACCAATCACAACCCTTTGTGAAATCAGATCTAAATCTGATTGGTGGGAATAGAGACCCCTGGATTCCTACTTAGAGGGCGCCTAAGACTAGTCAAAGTTGGTTTTAGGGAGAACTCTAATTGGAATCCAAAAGAGAGGTGGAGTCCTTGTCCAACAAGGACTCCAAGACTCCTCCAATCTTGGGCGCACGCCACCCTTGGCGTGTGCCCTCCTCCTTGCCAGGTTCTGAAAGGGGATAGGCCCCCACCAGCTCTCCAATAGGTACATGATATGTGGTCAAAAATTAAAGTGTCAATGGTCAACGTTTGACCAGTCAAAGGTAGACTTTTGACCAAAGTCAAAGAACAAGAAATGATAGGTGACCAAAAATGGCAGGTATTGTCTTACAAATAAGACAACCTTTTTTGACTTGGACAACCTCCAGTCAGACCATATGAAGGTCTCTGATTGAGCACAAACTTCTTTGGCTCAGACGGGATAACTTATTTATGATAGCAAAAGAAGAACGTTAGGTTCAATCGAATGCTAGCACGATTTTCTTGAACCTAATTGAATCTCATTCAGATCAATTGAACTAGATTAGTTCAATTGATGATCACCAGATTCAAACCCTTGTTTATGTGATCCAGTTAGGTTCAGTTCTGTATGGTAATGGGATATGTCATGATCTCTATCATGAACATCATCGAAACTCCTTTCGATGGATTAGAACTCTTCTGATTCGAACAGCTAAAATGATCGATCATCTAAATCATTCTAATTGCTCCCAAAATCCACCAGTGACACCTAGCAGTATATGGTGGCAACCCATCAGAGCCGAATGTGAACCTCTTGGTGCAGCTATCTGTGTGATTCAGTTCTTCTATCTTGAGCCTCGATTAGATTAGGGTTAAGGTAAACTCGTCAAACCCTAGTCTCTGTCATATGATATAATCATTCAATTTGAGTCCAATGTGAAAATCTAAATAGAAACTCTTTCTATTATTTCACTCTACCATGGCCATGGATTTCTGGACTTGATTCTCATGATCATCATAGGGCTGCTCCTCTACCATCGAGGTAGATAGATTCCATCTTGATGCCATCCAGTTCCTACAATGAACATGCTATAGCCAACATACACCTCAGGATTCCATATGGCTAGGAGATCGAGTAATGGTGTAGTCAAACTATAACATCCTCAAGGTGAACTGCCGATGCACCTTAGGTCAAAGAATAGACACACTACTGCAGCATCGAGTCAGTCATTGACGAGAAGATAGACTCCCTAATGACTACTCGAGGTGGTCACGCTCAGTGCCCTCATTCTCTGACGAGTACCTATACTCTCATCTACTAAAGAGAAGCGATTGTACACCAACCTTCCGAATCTATCACCATCCTCATGATGATCCTATGGTCAGGAGCAATTTATGAGTTAATAATGATTATTCATGTCTTAAATTTTCAACTCTTAAAAATATGAATTATCATTGCCATTAACTCAAAGGATGTATCACAGACACTAAATATACATATGTAATAGAAAATAACCCATTTATTGATTTTAGTCAAAATTATAATTTTGCCCCTAGAAGTGTATTACAAGTGTCAGCCAATTCTGACTTCTAGGGCACATATATCTAACAATCATTTTATAATAATATAAATCTTTGTCAGTAATAAAAGTTATATTTTTTTTATTTTTGGATGCCATTCTGATCTAATTATAACTGGAGAAGGCATCCATAAAATTTAGTAGTTGGTGCTCTAAAGTGGCATCAACTAGTTGGTCGATTTTTGAAAGAGAAAAATTATCCTTGGGATAGGCTTTGTTGAGATCAGTATAATTAATAAAGATTCTTCACTTGTCATTTACCTTCTTGACAATTATAATATTGGTGATCTATTTCAGATATTAAGTTCCTCGAATGAATTTAGCCTTCAAGAGCTTATTGACTTCTTCATTGTAAAATTATTTTTACCTTTCCAGAGCCAAACTTCTTTTCTTTTGTTGCATTGTTCTGTGCTTAGGATCAATATTTAACTTATACATGATGACATCAGTAGAAATCCCAGGCATGTTTGAAGCTGACCATGCAAATATATTAGTATTTGCCTGGACAAAAGACATTAGCTTGTCCTTGAGGTTAGGATTTAACCAAGATCCTATATGAACAATCTTTTCTGGATATTTGCTCAGCAGAGCAGCAATAAGCGATTCAGCTAATTCATCTCATTATCTTTTTGATCAGGTGCTTCAATTGCAAGACTTTTACTAGCTTCTTCATCTTAGTAGCTATTGAGAAGCATTATCTAATGAGCATTTGATCTTCATGTATTTCTTCGACCCCATCTCTTGTTAGGAACCGGATCAGTAGGTGATATGTGGAGATAATTGCTTTAAGAGCATTAAGTTCAGGCTGGCCAAGAATGGTGTTATAAGCCAAATGTATTTTGACCATAAAAAAAATAAGTTGTATAGTTGACTGATAAGGATCTCTTCTCACGGTAACTAGCAGAGTGGCCGCTCCTTCAATAGTAACTGAATCTCTGAAGAATCCTATTAGTGGTGTACCAACCTATTTCAACTCATTAAACATATTCATTTTTTGGAAAGCATCATAGAACAATACGTCAGCTCTGCTTCCATTATCTACTAAGATTTTTTTTACATCATACTTAGCTATAATTATCATAGAAACGACAATAGCATCATAATGAGGAGTTTGAACTCCTTGAACATCAACATCAGAGAAAGGGACAATATTATCAGGAGAGGGGCTCTTAGATGCCTCTAGAATTCCACCAAGGTTAAAGATCATACTGATGACTCTAGTAGTTGGTCAATTATACTCAGCAGTGTCATTGAACTTCTGGCATTGCTTGACAGCCTGATTTACCTGAGCTCTGACAAACTTATCAAGATAATCTCGATGAATCAGCACCTCAATCTTATTTTTGAGTTATCGGCACTCCTCAGTATCATGATCGTAATCTCAATAGAAATGATAGTACTTATTCTTATCTCTCTTTGTAGGCGGGGCCCTTATGGGATTTAGTAATTGGAGATACCTTTGATTTTTAATCTCCATTAGAATTTATGCATGGGGAGTAAACAGAGAAGCATAAGTATCGAATCTCTAAGGTTGGCTCCATGACTTTAGATTTTTCTAAGGTCGCTCAAAAGTACTTTCCTGATTCCAACAATCCTTTTCATGAGGCTGCTTTTTTTTCTTCTTTATTTTTCTTCACCTTCTTATTCAGCTTTTCTTCTTCCTCTGTCTGGGCATACTTTCAAACCTGGGTCAAGATTTTCTCATATGTATTTGAAAATTTTTTATTGAGGAAGAAGATCAAATGATTGCTCTTGAGTCCTTGCTTTAAAGCATATATAGTGATAGACTCGTTGAAGTTCTTGACTTTCAAGGTGGTTGCGTTGAAATGCACCACATATTCACAGAGGAATGCACCCTCCTGCTGAATCATAAAAAATAAACTATCCATATTCTTCAGGTGGAGTCAGTTGTTTCCAAAATATGCAATGAATAGTCTAACCAGTTGTTTAAATGAATAAATAGGCTCTGGTTGGAGTCCAAAAAATCAGACTCTCACAGATTTCTTGAAAGTAATGGAGAAAGCTACACATAGTAGAGCATCATACACTCCTTGTAGTGTCATAATATCTTTGTCCCTTAAAATGGCTTAAGGGTCAGTGGAACCATCGAATGATTCCATTGTTGGCATCTTGAACTAGGAAGAAACCAATTCATCTAAGATTTCTTTGGAAGAAAGGGATTTCAGATGAAAATCTTTCTTACTTGGAGGGGGACCTTCAAGTTGTACCTCTATCAATCTCTTTTCAAGGTCTTGGAGCTTTTGTTCGAGGCCTTCTTCCCTTGTGGCCTCTTACTGCAAGAAGTAGATTCTCCTTCGAAGGATTGTTCTTCTTGATCAAGAAAATGATCGTGTGGGGTTCTTGACGAACCGATAGGTGGCTATATTGAGATAGAGCTTCTTGAGGGATTGCTCCTTGCCATTGCTTCATGATATATTGGAGCTATTACATGGCGATAGTGAAAGTCTGGATTTATTATACTAAGATGTTGAACTACTGTAGATCAACCATGATCGAAGGTTGAGGTTGAAGTATCTTCGATGCAACTCTAAGAGAAGATGGAGTTGGGAGGAGGTGATTTTGCATCCTTTTGTTCACCATTTTCATAGAATTTTTGAATAAAATATCTTTTCTTTAGCACCAATCTATTTCTGTAAGGCTCTAAAAGTTGATGTAGGATCGCACTGGAGAGCTAATCAGGATCAAGTTGATGTAGATTGTGGTTTGACTTGCAAAGAAGTTTTAAGAACTGGTAGGTACCCTTCAGTTTAGGATCCTCTAATACTTAAATCAGCTGGAACCTTAAGAATAGATAGTAGAAATAGAGAACTAGAAGGCAAGGAAGGTAGATTTGAGTGGAGAGAATTAAGATTTGTTCTTCTTTTAGTAGAAAAATTGATAGTAGATTTCAGTAGAGTGTTTAATTAACTCTGTAAATCTTAGACTGACCTCTCAAAAGGATACCATACCCTATCTATTTATAGAGAAAATTTGTTCAGGTCGTTTAGGTCGCTTGATGTTTGTTAGGCTATTTGTTTGTTATAATGGAATAACCAGCTAGATGACAACTGTGGATCATTAACCCATATGGAGATTGGCTGTAGCATAGCTGGAAGATAGCTATAGTTTAGTTGGATGATAGTTGTGATACGGGATCATATCGGTAGGATGGTTTTTAATCAATCTCATCTTAAAATAGTATGGTGAAGTCGGTGGTAACTGGACCTTAGCTTAATGTGCTGATGATCAGAACAGTGTAAATCCAATCTCATCTTTAGCTATGCTAGGAGGAAAATATTCAATTGATCTCAGTTTAAAGTATTACTGATGAAGTTTGTAGTAATTCGACCTCAGCATAAAGCTGCTCACGGGCATGTTGGTTAAAATCAGACCTTGAAATAGAGCATTGATAGGCAAGATGGCATTATACTAATCTCAACTTAGATCACTGACCAGCAAGATGGTAGAAAACCAATCTCGTCCTGTAACAGAACTTAAGCCATTTGGTCATCTAATGTGATCATAAGGATGATAGATTGTCGATATCATCAGCATAAATACATGAGAAGTCATAAATCGACATTCTACTGATGTGAGTTAGTCATCATAGTATCAAATTAACTGTAATCCTAAATCGATATTCAACTAATTTGGATGCAAAACTAATTGTATTACTATATCATCACAGTACCATCAATCAATGATCTTCCTAATGTTGCCACGTGGCTAGGGGTGGTTAGCTATACCAACAGATATCAACTATTTTTACTCAAATTAACACGCTCATCCACATGTGTTTCACATGCATCTTAATTGGCATCAACACTTGTAACTTTAGGGGTGAAAATTAAGTGGAAATACAGACCGTTCATTTTGCTTGATTGGCATCAACATGCATCACTTTGAGGGAAAATTAAGTGTAAACATGACTATAAGTTGCTATTGTGCAACTAATAGCACTTAGATGATGGTGCATGTGCACCTTATCAACCATGTCTAATGTATGAAAATCTGGGTACGTATGGTTATTAACTATTACAACTTAAACCACATGTGTTTTTCTAAATTCATCCTTAATCAACTTGGACATAACTCCAAAGAAATAACACAATTTCACTTGCTTAGCCCTAGTGCATTATGTTTGAAATAATCTTGCCTAGAAATTGTTGTATTGTTATTATAATGATCTTTAATTAAGATTATAAAAGAAATAAACTACTTAAAACAAAATCTAAAAATTGAAAAGAGTTTGTCCGGACCGACATGTGCAAGAACATTTGCCTAAGAACTTGATTTGCCACCTATGTGCACATCTACGGTGATCTTGTCCCCAAGATACAATAACTCAGTTTAATCTGATCCTTCTCTAACAAGCATGATTACTGGGAGGCTTGATCTATCTCAGAATGGAATAAGAGTTTCAAAAGATAAAAAACCAGAGAGAGAGAGAGAGAGAGTAGATTGTGTTTGGATAATCCAAGATAGTCAGATCCAACAACTCAGTTTAATCTGATCCTCCTCTAACAAGCACAATTACTGGAAGGCTTGACCTATCTCAGAATGGAAGAGTCTTAGAAGATAGAACATCAGAGAGGGAGAGTAGATTGCATTTGGATAATCCAAGATCGATCCAAAGCATATTTATAGACTTTTTTGAGGAGATGCTATAGTTTTGAGGAGATACGATGTTTTGGAAACATCATTTTTCCTAGAAAACTCATGTTCTTTTTTTATCATAACTCTTGACAATATATATTTTATAGTATTTAAACTAACTAAAATTTAAGGAATAAGATTTTTATTTTTTTTTAAAAAAAATCTTTTTCAAATTAAAATCCCAACACATTAAGAGATGTTTGGTTCATGATCAGAATCAAAATCAAAATTAGAATAAAAATTAGAATAGCCATATCCCCAAAGCATTTGGTTCATGACTAGAATTGGAAATGAAATAAAAATTTGAATCCTTAGAAAAAAATCAAGATTGGGTTTTAGAAATATTGGACCATTGTCATTCTGCCTTAGAATCAAAATCGAAATGAGTCTCTCTCCAACCAAATGGTTAAAATAGGAGTTGTCCATTTTTATTCCCTTCTTAAGCTCCAACTCTTTCGAACTAAATACTCCTTACTTAAGTCGATTCGATAAATAGGGTTGGAAGTGGTCTTGGGCCTGCTAGGGGCCCATCGGGCCAACTCGATTTTGGGTCGGGCTTCGAGCTAGGCCCGAAACAGTTCAAACTAGGCTTTGATCTAATTATAGGGCATGTTTATCTTTTAGGCTAGAGTTAGGTATATCTTTGGCCTAGCTCGGGCCCGGCATAAGTCCAAGCTCGAATTTCAATCTGATCAACAATCCGAGAAAGCCCGATTAATAGCCCGATCAAGCTCGATCCCAAATAGATTTAGGCATCTATAAGTTAGCTCGAGTTAATTAGCTAGTTCACGAACTCATAAACGAAGAGCGATTAAATCTTTCTTCTCATCTGTAATTTATCCGTCTGTCCGAATAAAAGGGTGATTAAAAATCCCTCTTCCCTTCTTTGGGTCTTCCCCCATCACCAATGCTCATCCTCTCGAGTTTTGAAAGTTTTTTGTGTGGCCACCTTCATTATCGGTTGGTCGCTCCAAGGTTCGTCAATCACTATTCATCATTCATCAATGCCTCTAATAGGTATGGCTCCTATAGATGTCGATTATTATTTGCGGTTCATCAACATCCCTATCAGGTATGGCTCCTATCGACTCTCTCTTCTTTCAATCTTTCCGCATCATCGATATATCTCAATCTCTCATCCTCTCGACATTTGGGGTTTAAAATTTTGATTCTTTTGAAGTTGTCTTCATCTCTACCGTCGGTTGATCTTGCCAACCATCTCTCCACCTTCCATCCTCGGGAGGACCTTGAGTTCTTGCTCAAAGAACTTGAGTTCAGAGAGCCTACTAAAAGATGAGGAATTAGAAAGATGGCAGGTTGGTATCATGTTACGTGGCTATTGATTGGGAGTCTTATTTCCTCTTACACTTCTGAGCTTGATTCATTAATTTTTTTTGGCTGCAATGATAAGATGTCTGATCTCCCCATTTCTTCGTCTATTGCAATCATGATAAAAGTGCAACTGCTAATATTAATAAAAAAGCCTAAAAAAACCACATGATTCCGGCCAGCCAATATTTAGCCTAAATAAAAAAAAATTGGGCTGCTCCGGTTGGATTCGATTGAATCTTAAATTTTAAAATATTTTTAAGTCTAAAGTCAATCTGAAACTTGAAAAAATATTTTAGAATGAATTCAGGGTCCGGCGCAGTTCGATCCGTTTCTGGGCCTACCGATAAGGGCAACATAACATGCATCTTTTTTAAAAAAAACTCACGGTGAAAATTTGGCCTGTAGGCACCCCGAGCCCGACCCAAACTCCTCCCCGGGCCAATCCCGGTACGGATCGAGAACCCATTCGCCAAACGGGCGGTCAGAATCTCTCCGTTGTCGGATCAAATCGCATCCGTTAAGGAAACCCTATCGGAATTAGGATTCGTCTCTGGGATCCTCTGAACCCTAGCTCTCTAAATACCGGGACGAGAGGCTCCCTTCTCTTCCTCAAAACTCGAAACTCTTGGTCCGGAAAAGAAATCGAAGCGAAGGATTGAGAGCTCGAGATCCTTGCAACAATGAGGGCGAAGGTATGAAGATTTCTTTGTTTTCTCCCCGGGTCTTGATCTTTACGTTTATTTTTTCCTTTTTTGTGGATCGTAACCGATTTGAATTTTCGAACATGGAATTGGGAGTTGTGATTTGTAATGAACTTTCTTGATGATTTTTGCGTGATTTTAGGTTTTAGTTGCTTAGATCTTTGTTGGGTAATATCATGATCTTGAGGCTATGAACCTTACTTGATATGTTTCTGAAGATGATTTGTTAGTGATTGGATTCTTGGTTTATCGCTTTGATTTCTTGATCCTCTGGGAGATCGGCTTGAACTTTTGATGCCTCATTGGTTTCCATTCCATATACTTGATTTTTTGGGGTTATGTGCCGTTATTCTTTTATTTAGTACTCCCGATTTTTTTTTTTTTTTTTTTAATCTGAGTTTCCTGAACCTGTTTCTTTTAATTAAAAAAAAAAAAAAATCTATATCCGACATGTCAAATATATGATTATTGCATGGTTGCGACACTTGAGTGCATGGTACTTGTATGGCTAAAATGTGTAGAGAACCATCTTTGCGTGGAGTTTTATCTTTATTTTCTGGTGTATATTGCTTGCTTGTGGATATATGGCTTGAAGAGATTATGTAGGAGATACCATTTCATATGCTATTCACAGATTATGTATTGTTATCTGTTGAGCTGAGAATATGATGATTGGTGATGTTGAAACCTTTGGTGGGTGATGGCCTGATAAATAGTTATGGTGCAGGAATTTTAAAATACAGCTATTGTGGTCGAACATGACTGTTTTGAAGTGATTGCAGAAGATACCGTGGGGTTTTGCTACTATTTATCTTTTTTTCTAGGATAGTGTCAAAATAAACCCAAACATGTCTAAGAAATTTAGATAACTGAATGTTGAAGTGTTTTGGTGGCTGTCTAACATAAATGAATCATTATGAAAGTTATGGTTATCCAAAGATGGATCATTAATCTTCTGGAATTTGAGGGATATTCTCTAATACAGGTGGTACGAAAATTTGACAGGCAGATTGCATACTGGTAGTTTTTATTTTACCTTCTCCTCCATGTGTTATTTTTCTTATATTTCTATGAATGCTTTGTTACTGCAACTCCTACATTCCCATGATTTCTTGTCAGTAGCTTCAGTCTTATCATAGCTTTCTTATAACTGAATATTGATTCATCTGCTTTCTTCAGTGGAAGAAGAAGCGCATGAGGAGGCTCAAGAGGAAGCGCCGAAAGATGAGGCAGAGGTCAAAGTAGATGTGCAAATGGAAGGACAGCCTCTAAGAATTGACCTCTCTTGATTGGAATGCATGTTGGGATCTCAGATCTCAATCTCCCAGCTTATGCTGGGAGCTTGTTCATATCGGGATGGTGTTCTTGGGGAGAAAAGCCTTGTCATTTGTATGTTTAAGTGCTCGATTTGCAACTCCAGGGAGTAGTTAATATGTTTTGTCTAGCAAGATTATTCGTTCGTTTTGTTTGACTTTTCTGGGGCCGAGTGAGGCACCTTTATGTTTGGAGCTAATACTGTGAAAATTTCTCTTAAGATGCTTATGTTTGCAGCAAGTCTAATGTTTACTTGCATTTGCCATGAGATACCGGATACTTGCATGGCTTTGTTGAGAATCTTGCTGCAATGTGTTTCCGGTGGTTGCTCCTGGGTTTGTATGGATAATATTCTCGGGCAATTTTTCTTAAATGTAGATTTGAGTAGTCCTGGGCATGGGGGTATTATTCTTGTTAAGTTATGGCTTGCCTCATTGTCTTACAATATGCAACATAGGGGAAAGGGACTGGCTGGTATTGATGATAAGAACTCGTGGGGAAAGAGACCAGGTGGTGATGAACATAAGCGACCAGGTGCAGTTTTATTTCGGTGCTTTTGTCGGTACCCGTGCTAAGCTTGTCGTGTCTGAAAACCATCTTGAATTCCTGTAGGATGTTGTGTTGCATGTTATCCCTTGGCCCTTGTTTCCTCTCTGAAATTGTTCCAGTGGTTGGATTTACCCATCCGCGACGCTGAGCTTCCATGTGGCAGGTTTATCTGTGAGCTCGTTCTCTCGTTTTCCGGTTTCTGGTATATGTATTATTTGTAGTAAAAATGAATACAATGAAACCATGGTCCTGAGAAACGTACCCAATCGCCTAGTTTCTGAATCTATTATATTGTTTAGAATTTATTTATTGTTGTTGTGGTTGTTGTTTTTTTCTTTTTAAAATTGTTATCAATTTGCAAATCAGATTAGCTTTATTGCAAGCGAAGGAGCCTAGCTAACCATAGTTGGATGCATCAACTAATGTTGTGAAGAAGAGCAGCATTGCATCAAGTTATCGGTGATAAGCTAGGTGTTGCCTATTCTCATCGAAACCGTCTGAGCTGGTCCGATGCATCATCTTGGCCTTGGCCTTGATTAACAAAGGGCTAGTGCTTGTTAAGCCGGCCGATGGGACCAAACTGTGGGATCACTGATCCTAATAGGAGTAAGCTAAACAGCATCTTTGGCGAGGAAATATTAGTTTTCCTAGTTCCCCCCTTTCCTTTCCTCTTTCTTTCCTCAAACAGAGCTCTCTTTCCGGCTTCTCTGAAGCTAATCTAAGGATTCTCTATATTGATCAAGAGGAAAAGTTAAAATTCTTTGAACCGGGTTTCTGTTTGTCTCGTTTATCGTTCTAAAGATATTTGTATCTGACTTTTTCTAAAAATAAAATTTTCAGGTCCTCTATGCTTGGGGGAGAGCCTCAGGCTTAATATTTTCCTCTACGGCACCGCCATGGTATACCACAGTCCCATACGCAAGTTTAAGGGCCCCGTCCAAAAACTGCCATTCCCATCTCTCTCTCTCTCCCACCCAACAGAAGGGAGAATAAGGGGATTTTTCATTTGGTTAAACTTGTCCAGCAGCGCATCCATGTCATGTCCATTCCTATGCATGAAAGGCCTCTCTACCCAAGAGGCTAAACGCCAGGTATTATATAAGATAAAAACAATATCTTTACTGGTTTCTGACAGCCAAGATGAGGGAACTTTTCATATTTCCATCCATCCACAAAGCTATGCCAGGGTATGTACAATTAGCACTACATGATCAGTTTCAATGTTTTCCAACAGCATCAGTCACCACAACTCATTTAGAGAGGATGGTAAGTTAGATACCCAGCAAAGACTCACCGTACTTGAGCATTAGGCTTAACATTTGATGAGGTGTGTTGTCACTGCTTGTGCTTCCAACGTCCACCAAATGCGGAAGTGGCAGGTCATATTGAGAAGGTGCAAGACTTGGCTGGTTCGCCATTTGAGCTGGTTACGATTCATTGCCACCGACAAGGAACTTTGCTGGTGAGCTCTCTCGAGTCCTGATTCATTCCCTGCTTTCTTGATACGTGACTTCGGTGGGACAAGATGTTGCCACCATGGAAGCATCGACAAAGGCCTTAGTCGTCGGAGGGAATTGTCACCGCTGCAATTCCCAGCAGATGCAACTGCATTGAAGGACGTAGCCGGCCAAAGTTGTGTTGGAGCAAAGGGGAAAGAAAAACTGAATGGTTGCGATAAACTTTTAAGGTGCAATATGATCAAAGAGACTTGAACTCACGCTTTTTTAGAAAGGCACCAGCTAACCAACCGCTACAACCGCATTGAAGGATATGGCTGGCCAAAGTTGTGTCCAAGCGGAGGGGAAAGAAAAAAATGAAAAGCTTCCTTCAAAAAGGATGAATTCAAGGCATGTGGTCTTGCTAGCTAAAATCAAACTTTTCAAGAAAGTTACATGCTCTCTATCACTCACACACACAGACACACAACTCATTTTATTTACATGTAGCATCTTAATTTAATATTTAAGCAAACTTTTCAAGAAAGTGATATAGTTGACCTAGTGTAACTAGAAAGTGAAAACTTAATAAAAGACTACTCCTAAAATATTCATTGGATTGAAAATAGATCGAATACTAGCATATCCATATCTATATTTATTTTATTTAATGAATATACATATGAATATAGATATTAATTGAATGTAAAAAAATTAAATTCATATTTATTTTAAATGGATGCGGATACAAATTGGATATCAAAAATATAAATATAAATACAGATTTAACTCAAATAATTAAATTTTATGACTATAATACTAAAAATATTACTAAGTGGATGATAAATCAAGTTAATAGCATATAAATATGGTCATTTATTTTTCTTAAAAACTTATTAGTGTCATATAAAATTAAATAGAATTACAAATAGATTCGGATATTTGGATACGGATCGAATAGTTATCTATCCATATCCATATCCATTTTTCTTTAATGGATATTAATATAGATACAAATATCAGTCAGATGCTTAAATTTTTATCTATATTCGAATATATTCAGATATAAAAATAGATCTGTATGAATATTATCTGATCTACTTTTACACCTATAATAATATGTGTGTATGGGAAATAGAGTGACCTAAAGAAATTAATACAAGACTTACTTCTTATGCATAAATACTTCTCGAGTCTATTTCAAAGTTGGAAAAGAGAAGCAAGTAGAAACATGGTAGAGTAATATTAGTCAAAACGTAAGAGAAACCAGTCAACCAAGGTGTCCCTAAGCAAACGTAAATTTACTAGGGTTGTTGCTTCAGTTTTCTACACAGAAGCAGTTGTTGATAGCTCGATTGTAAAAGCAATACATATTAGACTACTTAATTTAATATAATAGCATGCTCTTCCAAACTGGCCTCGCCAACAATAGTCAAATAGGTAGAAGGCAACTCACCA
The DNA here is from genome assembly GCA_006176705.1 of Cocos nucifera. Taxonomy (NCBI): domain Eukaryota; kingdom Viridiplantae; phylum Streptophyta; class Magnoliopsida; order Arecales; family Arecaceae; genus Cocos; species Cocos nucifera. The sequence goes on along the minus strand of QRFJ01000165.1, from coordinate 10,682 downwards.
TTTGACCCATCCAAAATAGAGGTGACAAATGGACTTGTATATCTACCAGAAATGTTTAATGTTGTTTTGCGGTAAACAATAAAATGCTCTCACTAAAACCTAAATCTCTGTGATACTCATCTAACATTTGGATTCTGATGCTATGGATCATCTTGTCAACCTAGTTTGCTACATTAATTAGTAAAACGAAAAGGTGCATCAAAATTTAGCTAGGTTTGAGTCGCGTCTTATAAAAGCTCAACACATCAACTAACAAATAGAATATGTTGAACTATAATCAAACTGCAATAGCGGGAAATATCATTGAAATACCATTAAGTAATGCTATCTCATCGGATCATGCAAAAGATGACCACTTAAAGTATTTGCTGCAGATCTTAAACAAACTCATCACAGTTGTATTCAGTTATTATGAGTACCATAACGAAGTTTTAAACATGGAGTCCTCACAGCTAATACTTGCACTGTCTCTGAGAAGCATTGGAACAGTGTTAGATTTTTATCTCGCGATCGGTGAAAGTTGATTGGATAATTCGATGATAGAATCACATTCACCAGCCTTTATCCCAACCCTTGCATGAAGAGATTACTCTTTTAACTCAGCCTTACGAACTGTGATCTTTGTTGAGCGAGTCCTCTCTCACTACCTCTCTATCCAATCAAGATAGTACCACTGAAGATTATCATAGATTTCTCTGGCCTTTTTTCACGTGAGAAATTTTTGACTCTCTTTTTCGCCGAAGGCTGGCTGGCTGGCCTATAGCTCTCTTTTGCGAACCGACGCTGGAACTATAAATAAAGGACCAGGATATGCTATTCAATACAAAAAGTTATTCATAGATAGCATAGTCCAAGAAGACCCATTTGAAATCTTTACTGAATCGATCATCATATTAGCAAACAAGCCTTGCACTTGCTTATCCCTGACCTAGCCAATGGAACTACTACCAGACTTGCTTTGGCCTATTTTGCTTCTTATCCCAATAATGCATTCTATTTTCTGCAGAATTTTTGGATTAGCTGATGAATTTATCTTGGATCTTGAACTGGAGAGAATAGATGCCATGATACGCGAGCTAACCAACTTGGCTTCGAGCAAAGCGAGGCTGCCTGAGTTTTTGATGACAACCCTTTGCTGACTCATTCTTCCTAGAAATACGAGGTAACAAAAGGAACACCAAGAGATAAGAATGTTTTCCACCACAAGTATACACCTGAGTATAACTGTATGCAAATCGGGGCTAACCATGAACCAAAATTTGACATGAGAAGAGGCAGAGCTACAACGATCCCAAATGTGATAAGGGAGCTTCTCTCCCGAGTGGTAAGCAAAAAGCATCTCTTAAAGAAACAGATCAACGAGGCAAGAAAATTATGAGAATGAAGGTCCATGGCCAATTGCTCTTTGCTGGAGTGAGTACCTTTCTGGGTTTAAAAAGGAGAATTTGCAAACTGATCAGATCAACCTGTCTGGTAAACTATCCTACAAAAATTGTGAGATGCATCAAAATGCATAGCCAAAGCAATACAAGTTTAATATCATTCCGAGACAAATTAACACATACTTTATGGGGCTGCTGATGGAGAAATAGATGCTATAAGGAATGCGAGGGTTTTGATGATGATCAAATATTGGAGCATAAAAGTATATTAATATATTACAAGTTTTTCCTAAGAATATTTTTGTAGAAAAAAAGCACCATTAAAAAGGAGTTGAAACCAACTAAGAACATGTTGAGCCAATAAAACAAGGGTTGGAGTTGAATCCCATACAAAAAGATCATTTGAAGAGATTGAGTGGACTCCAGATGAAAATAGAGTCGACTTTAGTACATTCTGAACTTAGCATGTAGGAAGACAACAGTGGCGAGTTGACTCGAGGGAAAGCCAAGTCAGCTCTCTCAAAAAAATAGAAAAGTGATTTTTTAGCACAGACAGGTGAGCCGACTCAAAGTCATTTCGAGTTGACTCGAACTGCAGGCGAGTCGACTTAAAATTCTGTGAGCCGGCTCTCTCAGGATATACAGAAGAGCTATTTTTGATGATTTACTAGCGAGTCGACTCGAGGCCATTTTGAGTCAACTTTGTTTGAAGTTGAGCCGACTCGAGACTATTTCGAGTTGACTCCAAAGCTTCTGACAGACATAATGGCTAGTTCTACAGAAGATCCTATTTCGTCCAGAATTTCTCCCAACGGCTATATTTTGACTCCAACGAACAAAAAAGGCTAAATTTGGGCTGAAACTACTTCAAACTTACTGAAAATCAAAGAAAAATATATAAGATTCAAAGGGACAAAAGAAAAATACTGTTGAAAGTAAAAAGAGCTCAATTTTTAGTATTTAAAAAATTCAAGAGAGTTCATCTACTTCCAACCAACTTTCTCTTGACTATTGTGAGAGCATTAAAGAGCCAATCAAGAGCCCTAACTACTAGCATTCAAATACACACCGACCAAGTATCAACGATAATAATTTGCTCAATCCTAGAAGCTGTTTCTTATTGTACAAAATTTTGTTTCTCTAAATCTATAACAAGTTTCAGAAGGGTTTGAAACATGGGGATAGGTTGATCCAAATTTTAAAATTGGACTGAAAGCCTTAGGATAAGGCTTGTAAAGGTTGAGTTTGGTGCATTATTTTAAAACTAACTAGATTTTTGGATAGTGAGTTCGAAAAAACTATCGAACCGTAATCTTGAGTAGATTATAATAGAATTCGCAAAGAGATCATTTGGGAAGAGGACGTAAGTGCTTAGAGTGCACTGAACTACTATAAAATTGCTATGTCCTTATGTGTACTTTCTTTCTCCTCATTTGTATTCTTCTTTATCTCTTTCCTCACTGCTTCACTAAGATTAATTTGATAATCTATGTACATAATTATTTTGAATTTTAAAAATCTAATTCACCTCCCCACCTAGCTCTTGGGTTGTCTAGCTGGGCAATAATTGCTCGGTCTGTTTGGGCCAGGTTTGGACCATAAAGAAAGACCTAGCTATTTGGGCATACCCCCTATGTGCAAAAACTCTCAATAGAAGTCAAACTTTTCATGGACTAGGAGTCTTATTGTTTGACAACTCCTGATGGGAGTAAAATTTTTAAGATAGCCTAGAGATAGGAAACGCTAGCCCTCCGCCTCTACAAAAAGGAACTCCTCCCATCTAAAGTCTTCCATCACAAGTAGCCTACTTTCTTTATCAATTTATCTAGCATTGGCTCCACCAAATATTGGAGCTGGAGACACCACCAGAGCCAAAGTAAAGCCCCGATCTAACCTTCTCTCTCTTTTCCTCTTCTTCTCACGGCCATAGGCATCCCCGCCGGCCATCGATTTTGGTGGAAATCCATCAAAAAGAAGTGCCCTATTTTATCCCCTATTTTGGATGAGGCCTTTTCTTTTTTCTGGCCATCGACACTATCGCACCTTAATACCTCACCTAGGTTGAGTTGCCTGGCCTCCCTACCATCCTTCCTAAAAGTCATGGCTACTAGAGAATAGCCAATGTCAGTAAAATATCCAAGAAACATGGCCAAATCCACTATTTTTTGAGCCTTTTCCATGTTTTCCCATTGGCTAGTCATTGCTGCTTGCTGTCCACCACTATTGGTCATCGGCCAAGCCCCTTAGCATGGAACTTGATGATTGTGAACTCCCTTTCCTCTTCTAGGAGAGATGAAGACTCTCTTTCTTTCTCTCTCTTTTTTATTTTCTCTCTCTTCACCCACTTTTTCTCTCTAAAAAGATCAATGGATCCCGATCTCAAGTCCTATCTTCTTGTTCTATAGATCCGAGTTGACCTCAATAAGGAGGCCTAAGACCCTCTGGTGCCTGGATAGTCTATCAGACCGATTATCTAGTCAACAATCTTCTTTCTTTATTATTTAATTTTATTGGATTCATCGAATAAGAATTAATTATGCTTTTATATTTTAAATAGGATTAGCAAATTTGCCTAGTGAAGTCTGAAGGTCTAAGATGGATAAGATAAGTAGATCTTATACTTATTATGAATTTTTAAATTATCATATTTTCCATACATATGGTTCAACGTTGATGAAATCATATTTTCTTAAAATAAGGATCATCATATATGTTATGAAAAGTTTATGCTTTGCTACGAAAAGTGATTTCATGAATGTTTTTTGATGAAAATAGTATGTTTATGAGGGCATGAATCTTATCAGGTCTTTTAGTATTTTTTTCACCTACTTATATATATGTTTTGAGAAAAAAATTTAATGTTCTTAAAGGCTCGTAGATAGTTCTATATGAATCCCTAGAAGTCAAGAAGATCAACACTTGGAACTAGTATCCATATGAAATATAGCCCTATCAATGGGTATAAAGTTGGCATACAAAATATGATACTCTGTCGATTAAGAAACATAACCCAATCATGGGTATAAAGCGACCAAAGCATGAATATTTGAGAGCAATGTTTTGAATCTTGATATGTATACATGACAAGAATGACTAGATTTTATTTGCTATCATATTTATGAAATATTCATGATTTATGCATGCATGATTGGTTTTATCAATTGCTTTGTTATTTTATGATATGAAAAACTCTTTTTGTGAATTCTATTATTTTCTTAAATAATGTATTGTTCCTGTAAAATCTTATACTGATCTAGTGAGAAAGTATAGGTTTTACTTACTTTTATTTTTTTCTATCTAAACAAATAAGGTTAAGAATGAAGGATGATTTCATCTTGGAGTCTGTGCTAGCAAGCTTGGAGATTTTGTAGTAGAAATTTTAGTTCTTAAAATAATTAAGATGTGTAGTTAGTGACTTTCTGAATTTCAAGATTATGGGTTTGGTATCTTTATTTGGATTTAAATGTTCTAAACTAGTATTTATTTATTTACTTAATAAATAATATAATTGTATCTTTTTATTATATTTTATTTGTAATGTTTTTTAGCTGAATATTTTGCTTGACTTTATATTATTGTGGATATACCCCTTGGTAGTATGATATGCTATGTCAAGGATTTGAGACATAATATTTTATAAACATAACCAAATAAAGCTACCAAAACCTAGAATCTTAAAATTCAGAAAGTTGCTAACCACAAACTCTTAATTAATTTAAGAACTAAAATTTCTACTATAAAATCTTCAAACCTACTAGCATGAATTCTAAGCCCGAATCATCCTTCTTTCATAACTTTATTAGTCTGAATATATATAAATATATATATATATATATATATATTACATACCTCAGCAAGTGAAATCTATATTTTCTTACTAGATTAAACATAAGTTTTCACATGAATATAACATCACTATAACAAAAAAGAATATTTACGATGCAAAAAGTATCACAAATACTAAATTTTTATCGTAAATGATTATTTATGATGATATATTTATCGCTAATAATTAATCACTAAAAATGAGATTGCATATCATATTTTACGATGGATATAAAATTTTCATCACTAATAACTACTTTTTGCAATGAAATTTTTTATCAAGAAAAATAATTTTTATTTTTTAAATTATTTATGATGAAATAATTTTATCGCAAATAAATGATTTTAAGATAGAAATATATTTTAATCATAAATAAAATTATTTACGATGGAACTTTCCATCATCAATAATTTAATAAATAAATTTAATATTTTTTAAAAATAAAATAAATTATTTATGATGGAAATTTTTATTGCAAATAACCATATTTAAGATGAAATTTTATTTTTATTAAAAATAAAATTATTCATGATGGAATTTTACATTAGAAATAATTAAGAAAAAAAATTTGATTTTTTTTTCAAAAAATAAAATAAATTATTTATGATGAAAATTTTGGTCATAAATAAAAATATTAATAATGAATTTATTTATGATAAAAATTTTGGTTGTAAAATAAGGTTATTTATGATAAAAAATTTTCATCATAAATAATATAAAAATATATTTTATTTTTTTTAAAAAATAAAATAAATTACTTGTGATGAAAAAATAGCATCATAAATATTTCCATCATAAAAAATATTATTTATAATAAAAATATTTTATAGCAAATAATTTTAAGAAGGATTTTTAAATTAAAAAAATAAATTATTTATGATGGAAATCATCTATGATAAATAAGGTTATTTGCGATGGATATTCTATCACAAATAATTCAATCACTAATTAAAATATAATATTTTAAAAAAAATTAATTTATAAATATTTTTTAATTTATATTTTTAATATTTTATATTTATAATCTATAAAATAAAAATAAAAAATTCATATAATAAACCCAAAAATAAAATTTACACATCTAAATTTGATAATTTTATTATATTAAAATATAATTATAGTAAAATAAATTTAATAGTTATAGGAGGTCTAAAATAAAAATAAAAAAATATAAAAATAAGCTGTTGGCCATCAAGCATTAGTATCTGGAGAAGAAAAATGGATGGAGTACAACGAATCGATCTACTGTTGCTTGATCAACTCCATTTGTGTCATTCGCTCCATCATCTATATTCAGAATAATTGGTATGAGTTGATGCATGCAGCCAACTCATCAGCTCGCTGTTGATCCTCAATAGCTTCTCTCTATATCTCTACTAGTCGAACATCATAAGCAGCATGGATGTTAGCCCTAGACGAGCATGAGGATGGAGGAGCTCTGATCCCATGCCCTAATCTTATAACATAATAAAGTCTCGTACCAAGCACCTTATCATAGATCTCATCATTTATGGATGCGATCGAGCTCTCAAGGATAGGCTTGGATCTAATCTCTATCATACAATCTTGAAAATTAAAGTTATAGCTATTCTAAATTGTACTGAATATCAAAATGCTAATAAAAAATATAGTTGAAAAAACTTACATAAAGCTCCTAACTTCCTGCCATCCACTCCTCTGACGATCGTTGGTGGGTCCATTGGTAGATCTCGATCCTACCAGAAAACTCGCCACTCTCTATATATCTTTATAATTTAAAAATAATTTATAAAAATTTTTAAATAGTTAAAAAGTTAAAATATGTTAAATAAAAATTACTTACCATCTACTTTATATGGTGAGCAAACGGTCTCGAACCTCAGTGCGAGATGGTCTATCTCACCCAAATCATGACATTTCGGACACATCGATCCTGTATCATTAACAGTCAAATTAATAAGTAACTAACTAAATTTAAGAATAAATAATTTAATTATTAAACTCTAAAAAAAAATAGATGCTTAACCTGATATGTCGGGTCCTCATACCTATGGTATATGACAACCCAATCCTTGATACTGATGCTATCATATGGCCTCTACTGCGCGACCTCCACCCCCTGGTTCTACACTACAGCATACTAGTGGTGATGAATGCAATGTCGATAATCCTTAAAACACGAGCATAAATGATCATCCATAGCTCGCGGCATGTAATCATGCTCGAAATCAATAATATCAAATATAGCCTGCCAATAATAAATATTATAAGAATATAGTGCTAATTAAATCTTTTACTAAATGTTATTTTACCTGTAAGTGGCTATGAAAGACCTTCCTCTGAGCAGATATAACATGATGCCAATCGAAGAGCATCACAAGGGCATAGCCATGGCATATGATGCCCGACTCAGTCTGCCATGGCTCGCGCCATCCCCTAATGGGCATGGTGAAATCGGGCAGAATCTCGATACAGAGATGCCATCCCCCATGCTCGTATCTCCAATGTTTTAGGGTGAGGTTCTTTGATGGACCTCGTCCTCACCTTACCACCTACAGAGAATGGCCTGAAATAATAATGAATAAATTATTAGTACGATAGCTATCTATAAACCTAATATATATAATTAAAATTAAATTTTATTATTTAAAAATATTAAAATACCACTCAAACTTGCCTCTGCAACATCCTTTGATGGCTTTGATGGTGCGGTAGTGAAAATGGAGAAAGGCTCATCCTTATGGGTAGGCTAGAAACTCAAACATGGTCATATCCCTCCTAGTGCCATACCTGCAATGCTTAAACCATACATATAACTAACTTGATATACAAATAAATATAATAATAAATAATAATAGTAAAAAATACATAAATGCTAATGAATGAAATTGTATTATATACCATTATTGCAAGATAAGATTCAAAAAAGAATATAGATCTACTCATCAATATCTATATCCTCCTCGATTTGTTGGTCCTCCTCCGAATCATAATAATCGACTACTGTATCGTAATCTATCTCATCATCATTTATGAACTGATCGTTGCCCTTCGAATCATCAAGATTAAATACAAAATCAGCTTCAACTTCGTTGGGTAATAGATCAGCCCTATTCAAAGGAGTTGTCACAAGTTCTTCGTCAACAAAGAGCTCAATCAATGTTTGTTCTTCCTATTGAAAAGCTTCTTCTTCATGTAGATCTAAATTTTTGTCCATCTCTAGTTAGGTTAGAATGTCATATACGCATCTACGTGTTATTCTTTACATGACATGCTATTCAAATAGCCATGCATGACCATAAGAAGCAAGCACTGCATCATCACATGAGAGTCATGACTGTTTATACTAGAGATATTGCCATCATTGTTACCAACACATCGTGATACATTTGAAGTATAAGCATGAAAAAATTTTATGATTTTGAACCATTCACGGAAACTCTTTTCTCCTCACCAAATAGTGAATAACATGCAGGTGGCATAAAAAAATTATCACCTTAGTGATCTAAATACAACTCTGATTGGATTCCCATTTCTTGCAAATCAAGGTGAGCTTTTGAATTATCTTTTATATTTTCTATGATGTTCAATATTGTACCAAGATATTATCATAAATATTCTTCTTAATGTGCACTATATCCAAGTTATGACAAAGTAGTAGCTACTTCTAGTATGGTAATTTGAAAATATGCTTTTCGTCCAATTCAGCTCAGTTTCAGTATGCTTCCGCTTGTGACTACTCGATGTTTTTCCAAATTTCATATTTCTAATATCTTCAAGTTGTTTTAAAACTTTCGCTCCACTTAACTTCTTAGGTGGTGGATGTCGGTCGAATTTACTATCAAAGTATTGGTTATAACAAATCCTCCAAGAGTGATTAGCTAGTAGGAACCACTGATGACCCATGAAGCATATTTTTTCTTTCATGCTTTAAATGTAAGGAGGATGTGTCCTTGTTGCATATTGGACATGTCAGATATCCTTTAGTACTCTACCCAGATAAATTTTCGTATGTAGAAAAATAATTTATGGTCCAAAAAATCGAAGCATGCAACTTAAGATTTCTTCGATCGACAGAATCATATGTTTGTACTCCATTTTTCTATAGCTCGATCAATTTCATTACCTAGTACTTTCGGATCCAAAATCAACAGTGATATAAAAATAAATGGTTCTTTCATGCACTTCCAATATGACACATTATATGGTATTAGCATCACAGGCTACATACTATAGGAAGTACTTAAATTCAAAGGATTAATCCATTCGCTAGACACAGGTGAATATTGACTGAAGTCATTTATTGCAAGTGTGGATGTCTTGGATCATAAGTGTGCTTTATATTTCTTCCATACTATAGAGTCGACCGGATGGCTAAGTATGTTCTCCTGTGGAATCCACTGCTCATGATGCCATCTTATTTCTTTAGCTTTCTTTGTGGACATATACAATCTTTGAATTCTTAGAATCAATGAAAAATACCTCAAAACCTTATGAGGTATCTTTTTTTCTTTTCTATATCAGTTTTATACCTAGACTGTTAGAATTTGATACCTCAAATTTGATCCACAGCAGAGAAGAACCTAGAAAAAGTATCAGCATACAGTCAGGCTAGCTCAGATATGGGTCAAGCCAGCTCGGACTGAGACTTAGCCAGCTCGAACCGTAGTTGAGCTGGCCCTCTTAGGTAGATAGAAGATAGTGTTCGGATGAGACACAGTCGAGCCAGCTTGATATCTTATTGAGTCAGCTTGATAAAAATAAATAGAACATGATGGAGTTTCCTATTGGTCTTGGATTGTAATTAATCCAAGGAGTCTACGAGAGTTGCACATGGATTGGATGTATTCATAGAATCCAATGGCCATGGAGAGCTATGGTCATGATCTGAAGGCTGGAAGATACTTTAGACTTTATCAAAATCCTATCCAACTCATATTAGGAGATAGAGCCCTGTTAGGACTCCTGTGGACTGCTGAGAAGAAGATTCTTAGCTTATTTAATGGCTATGACACTGTGAAGAGATGTGTGGCATGGCAACCTCCAAGAGGAGCTTGGTAGAGTGTTGAGTATATGCAGCCTACAGAGCAAATGTAGGTAGAGCAAAGCATCAGACAGAGCAAGGCAACGATTGTGTGAGTAGCGGTAAGGTATCCTATAGCTGCTGAGGGTCTTCTTAGGAATTTTTGAAAGAGCTTTTATGAGGATAGCTTCTAGTTGAGAGAGAAATTATATACACGAGTTGAGAGTGGGTAATCTCCTCTTGTATCTATTTTTTTTTCATAAAGAAGCTTTGTATGCTCCATGGAGACAAGTCTTTAGGCTGATCCATATACTTGATTATTATTCTTATTTTATTTTCTTCTTTCTTCCTACCATAATAATCTGATATGAGATCCTCAATAAATGATATCAAAGTGAGTTGATATCACAATAAAGTGGTATCAGAGTAAGGCAGCACCGAAGTGTGGATTGCAATAGTGGTGATATAAATT
>QRFJ01000164.1:2673226-2740090 GCA_006176705.1 Cocos nucifera | reverse complement strand
CCGACAATCTCATTTTTTTTGAAAAATATGGATTCTTGAAAGGACTTTATTTTATAATTGGATGAAGGACTGGTTAAGGTATGTCCATTGGTACCACACGGTCATCCTAGACACAGACCCGAAACTTCAGGATCTGTTCGAGGTACCGGTTGTTATGAGGGACTGAAAGAAGCCTGAGGAGAGTATTCTCTTTAGGTATGGTTTCCTTTGGAACTCTACGACTTGGTCCGAAGGAAAGGGTTTGGGGTGCCCTTGAGTACGTGGGAAGTTGACTCTAAAAATGCTACAATTGACATTACCTCCTTTGCCCATGAGCTAGGCAAGCATGAATATCGATTTATACGATACCTAATGCCATATCATATAGATGAAGTACAATAAATGAATATTCATTGACAGAGGAGTCACATGCGATACCATATCGATACCACCTGCTCGCCATATTTTTCTCTTTTAAAAAGAGAGAACATATCTTTCTTTCTATACGTTCGTTAACAAATAATGGCTTCCGTTAGGATGCGGAGTGTAGCGCTAAGCATTAGGTGAAATGAGTAGTTCACCAGAATCAGAACCCGAGTCCACGACTACGGAGAATTTTGGTCTAAATTGACATAGACCTCTCTTCCTTTCCACTGGTTCTTGAAAGCTATCAATCCCCGCTTCTCCCATTTTTTTTATCCCTCTCGCATCGATTCTGCATCAGATGATGAGCCCATGCGATAATTTGATCTTTTTTTTATTGGCGCCCGATAGGTAGGCTATTAAATTGAGTCGAAAGCCTACCAACGCATAAGGATTCCGATTTGAGCGAGAGCCCAAATGGGGGAGGCGAGAACATCTTGATCGAAAGCTCCACTATTCTGAATAGTGAGAAAGACTTTTCAAAATTCGATCAAATCGATTGAGAATATCATCATCTGTTAGGTGGGCCAATCGATCGACCGAGTTAGGTTGGGCGTCCATGTCGCAGAACTTTCTCTAGCCAAGAATCCCATTTTTGATCGAATCGGGGCAGATCCAATTCATTGGCAAATTAAAAATCTACCGTTTTAACACTCAGAAAAAAAACCTAGAAAAGAGGAAGAGTCACTAAGACAAGAGCTAGGTAAGCAAGCAAGAAGGAGAGGCTAGAAAAGGCGAGGCAAGGGGCTCTCCATCTCTAGGAAGATTGTGTCCAGGATCTGGTAATCTAAGCCTTGCTTCTTCTGGTCGGCTCGTATTAGCCTGTCCTTTATTACAGGTAGTCATTCCCTCCGTTCCTTTAGTCTTTTCAACGGTACTTGAATTTTAAGTCGCGGTCATGTCTCGCCCCCCAGTATAGTGATCGGTTCCATGTTTTTCTCGAATTTAATCAGTTCCAGGCTCAAGTGCCTGTTCATCCATCTTCATTCCAAAGGCGAACATCTCCATTGAGTGACTGTAACTGCTATGGTTTACAGTCAATAGTTCTTAACCAACCTTTTCTCGTCAAGCTTTATAAATTTAAGAGAGATACGGGAGTAAGGCCGACCTATCCTTTAGTTAAAGAGTGCAGTGCAGAAGGACTTCTACTACCTCTTCCGAAGACAGCAAGCAAGCATAGGGGCTTCGGGTGAAAGGACTTTTTGAGTGAAAAGGACAAGGGCATCGGGGGAAGAAATGAATAAGGGGTAAGGTGCTCATATTCTTCCTTTATGTGCTTCCCAGCGAATCCAATTTTAGGAAGATTCAGTTTACTTCCAAAATCACTCTCTTCAAGCTCTTGCTTAAGAGCGAGGACTTAGATCAGAAGAGAGGTAGTGAAGTGAGTTTAGGTATTTCTTCAAGCCAGTTTTAGAGTGGAAAGGGGTAGCTCAGTAGAATATACCAGAAAGCAAAGAGGGGATGGAGAGTCAAGCAAGCTAGAAAGCAATCGAAGAGATGAGCCTTAGAAGCATGCGAAGGGATAGGTTTGGAATAAGTCTTGTAATTTTTTGAATCAAATAATAGATGGAGGCCATCCATCCTTCCAATCTCATCTATCTTTTCTTCCATGACCCCAACCAAATATAAGGTTAGAGTAGAGTTAGTCTTGTGTGATGCATGTGATCCATGTCCCATGGATTATATGGTTGTCATCCTGTAAGAGGAAGCACATAAACATTGTTTGATAAATGCAATTTAGTTTTGGTCAATACACCCTTTCTATATTCCTTAAAAGGGCTGATGTAGATAAGGTTACTTTTATTCAAGACCACTTGGGCAAGAGGTTGAGGATTGGTGGAAGCACCCTCAAGGGATGGGGTTGGGTGGGAATAAGTTTAGAAAAGAGGGATTGACCCTCCAAATGTCAAAATAATATATATAAAGTGCACAAGTTTCAAGGCAATTTTCTTCATTGCATTGGTGTTGGTGTTGCAAGGTCTTATGCAAAGGAATTAAAGAAAGAAGAATCAAGAAGGAAGGATGACTGATTCCCTTCTATTATATATAAATGCAAATATAAGTCTCCATATATTAGGTTCAATAGCCATAAAATAATGGATGTCTGCATGGACAACATTATCAAATCTTGTCCTTCGATGCAAAGGAATAGCCTTTATCATCATAGTCATGAGTCAAGAATTTAGGAGATACTGATGGTAACGATTGCTGGAAAAGACATTCAATTTAATGAAAGATATTTAAGCAAAAAGGAAGAAGGCATAACTCACAAATAGGACCCTTGAATCTATTCACAATATATGACACATGGATTTTCTTTGAGCAGATAAATTATTCTTAAACGTAGTTTGAAAACTTAGAACACTTATCTGAGTTCGGGTTCTCCCTGGTCCCTATTACAAAGTGGATGATCTAGCTTAGTCACCAATTAATTGTAAATTAATCAGTAATAAGTGATCTAAAGGAAAACAAGTCCAATGCAAGTAGATACTTACGCAGTGACTCAAATGTTGTTGATTGATGCACGTGGTCAAGTTGGACACTTTGGTATAGGAGAGGATTTGAACTTATGATTGAGAAAAGTTTTATTCGTGCATAGCACATCGAACACTCGATTTCACCAAATATAACTTAACATTTGAGAAAATTAGTAGTTTGAATTGATAATGCAGAAAATTGTGTGCATTTTATAGTTTGAAGAAAAATTTCACAATAAAGACAAAACTGGACTTAATGAAATAGTAGATTTCCTACCACTATCTTGTTATTTTGATCCACTTTTAATATCAGATCTGAATATATACAATTTCTTGTTGTGGATAAAAAGACTACCACGCTCTTTCCATTATTTTTTTAATTTTTTGTTCTTTGTTCATTTTTTTCCTCTTTTTTATTTCCGCCTCGTAGTCTTTATTCTAATTCTCATCTTCCAGGTCTATTGGATATTTTTATAGGATCGAGTTGAAAATTCTATAGGAATTAGATCCGTTGGCCCATCTAACTTACACTTTCTAAGAGTTTTTTCAGACTCAGCCTAGCTAGATACTCTCTCTTGGACCACGGGAAGAAATTTTTGTTTTCTCATAGGATTTAGATGGAGTGGAGTTTTGTTGATATAGCATCATGCTTAAATGGATAGTCTAATCCATAAATTTCATAAAATTTTCGGTTCAATCCTATGGTAATTACCAAATGGACTTGTTCCAAATAAAAAGACTCTGATCTACAACTTCGTGGATGATCAAAGACCGGCCCTCATGTCACGCTGAGCTAGAGCTACCTTGTTCGCATTGGTGAATTTCCATCACCTACCACCTTACCCATAATTTATAATCTATTCAATAGCTGTCCCGCTCCTATTGAATGATGTTTTCACAACAAGACTAACATAGCAATAAACTGCGGAAATATATTCGTAAGGATTGGATTTCTATCTATAAACCTGTCCAATAAATTATTGAATTTTCACTACTTACAATAATGGATTGACAAAACAATGTATTGGCTAAGGATGCAATTGAGTCGAGCAGTTAGAGACTCAAGCTCGATTCAATTCAAAACATTTAGCCCCAAATCCATCTCAAAATCGATTGAATTTTAGTATCTTAAACTCGAGCTCGGCTCAATGAAAAAAGATAATATTTAAGTCGACTCAAATATCAATCAAGTCATATTCGAGCTTTTATTCGAACTAAAATTCAAACCTTCATCTACTTATAATATATATATTAAATAAAAATAATATTATTATAAATATATATAAATTTAAATAAGCTCATGAGTTTTTGAGTTAAGCATCTTGCTACTCGAGCTCGATCGTAGCCAACTTGAGCCAAGTTTGGATCCCAATCAAGTTTGAGTACCTTGTAAGCAGGCTCGTTTGCACTTGGTAGGCTCCGATATAAACTTGATGGCTTGCAAATAACTACAAATTTAGTGTGGCATCTAATTATGATTTTTGTTTGCCAATATATATAGGCATATACTATGTAATAACTAAGGACCTATTTTTTATGGATAAATATTATAAGAAAATTAATCTACTTTTTTTATTAATCAATTTATTCATATTCTTATATTTTTTAATATGAAAAAAAAAATTTTCATGGATAGTATTTATCCATGAAAATGAGAGAAAATTTTATCCATTTAGGATTTGGCTCAATTATTTTTCCATCAACCAATAAAATAGATATTTAATTTTATACCTAAAATGCTCCATCCTTATTTTTAATATCTCTATTATTTGATGCTTAATAATTCAATCATCCACTATTTTTATATCTAAAAAACATAAAAAATATTATGCAAAATATGAATAAATTTTAACAACTTATCAAGAAAAATAATAATATAAAAAAATATAGATAACATATTTTAAAATAATTTTTTCATACATAAAAAAATATAAATAAATTATTTTTTATTTAAATATTATCTAAAAAATATTTATTTAAAAATATAGATTTTTAGATAAATTTTTTATCTATAAAAAAACGACCCTCGGGGCTTCTAACAATTTCGTCTTTAACATACTGAGTTACTGACGTAACATAGAGATTAAATTAATGGGCCATTTTTTTACCAAAACAAGTAATAATAATGAGCCATTCGTAATATTCCCTCGATGCAAATAAGAATCTGCCGTCACTACAAAAACTCGTACTTTAGAACCTTTATATAATACACATTTATATAGGGAGCTACGTGTAACTTTTCCTCTGTTTCTTAAATTCCTTGTGGTTCAGACGGGGAACGGGGCTCCTCCTCTCCCTCGTTCTCCTCTCGAATCCATGGCGACGGCCGCTCTTCCTAAATCTGGAGTCTTACGAGGGATCGCCTCTCCATGGCTGTTCGCCTTCTCCATGCCGATTCAGCTAGCCAAGGAGGAGGCGAAAGACGAGGGGCAAGCCCTCGTAGGGCTCCAGTGTCTGAAGAGGAGGAGAAAATTCGTAGGCTTTATCTCCGATCCAAAGGATTCCCAAGTGGAAAATCCGGTGGAGGGAATGATGACCGCGGCCGCGAGGATCCGAGCTTCCATCTCTATGTCATATCGAGTGATTAAGCCCTCTTCCTCCCTCTCCACTAATATTGCTCTATGGCTCCCCCCCCCCCCTCTCCCCGTAGATTTGTGGCTTAATCTGTTGTTTTTTGATATATTTTTAGCATTTTTTGTGTAAAAATATCATTTAGTATGGAAATGCCGGTTGATGAATTTGCTTAGTCTGGCGGTTTGTCGTTCTTTTTCTTGTTCTATTTGGTTCCAGCTTGTTTTAAATTTCCAGAAATTAGAATAATACTTTACATGGTTTCCATGTTCAGCAAGTCCTTTTTTTATTATTATATTTCGATAGCCATTTTTATTTCCTGAAATATGGAGTAGTAACCAATGAAGTGCCATTTGTGTATCATTGTAAATATATGTAGCTAATATTTATCAAACCTGAGTGTATTAGTTGCCATTTAGATTTTAGACAACTGGTGACATAATAAAAGTGCCTTTTTAAAACTATTGTTCTACTAAATACGTTTTAATTGCGACAGGAAAGTCAATTGGTAGGTGGGATGATCTAGATCATTTATTAGTCTAATCACAAAAATTTTGTTAGATGCCTGGTTGGGATAGGTGCCTCTCTAGCCATTTATGGCCTTCAAGCAATCCAAATTGCATCAAAGGATTCTTATCACGTGATCCTTGTTAACTGCAACATGGGGTTTCAACAATGTGAGTTAACTTATAGTTTAGAAGTAACTACTTCTGGAAAATCTGGACTCCATGGACCATTTTGTCAAAGTTAAAAACAAATGTGCTTTGTGTTAATCAAGCTATACATTTTGTAAATATTTTTGTTTAATGTTATGCATTTTTTGGGTTCCTTGACCTTTTGCCTTCCAAACCCTATAATCGATTCATGAGTAAATAATAAATATAAATTTTACTTAGTCTTGCTGCTTTTGTAGGCCTAAAAAATCGGAAGGAACAGAAATGGTGGAGAGGTAACAAGAGGAATTCTTCGGACGAAAAACTTGTTGAGCCATAAAGAGGATTTGGGAATGAATTCTGAGATAATCTCAGATATCACTTTATATATATGTTAGAGAAGATGGGAGGACCCCATGCAGCTTCTAGTCAAGTTAGTCGACTCCTAAAAGAGGCAAGCAACATGTTACAGAAGCATCAGCCTGCATTCATGGAAACCCAAATAACTCCATAGGGTCATGCAGAACCTAAGTCACTTTCAAGACAAACAAAAATGAAAAAAAGTACAAAACATGACAGCCCAGAAGCACACATCCAGCAAACCCACAACAAAAAACAAAATGAGACTACATAGAGTTCCAGAGCACCCACTATAGCAGCAACTGATCAAATAACACAAATCATGGGATTCTAGTTGTCTTGTTAATTTGAAGATTAACTTGAGAGGACTCCCACAATTGGTAAGGTACAGCATTGTATGTAGCCCCTACACTATTGGTTGACTATGATTTAGTTAAAGAAGACAAAGAGATTGGCCCATAAATGCATTTCCAAATCATGAAAATTTTTCTTGCTATCGTTCTTTATATTTCTTGGCTTCTTGATGATATTTTCCACAAAACTAGATCACCAATTACAACCATCTTTGACCTGCTTTGTATGATATTCCATTTAGCAATTTAAAACATCATGAAAGATGTCTGTTGATCTGTCCTATAAAGAAAAGATCATGTGGTCATATTTCTGTCGTATATGTTACAACATTGCCTCCACATCAAGATTAACAACTGGTGCAGCATGAGTTGCAAAACAGAAAGGCCAACATATGTAGCAAAATATCAAGACAATCATTTCATAGGCATAGAATGAACTAGATGAACAAAAGTACTAAGATATGCTATTAATACATTAACAAAATGACACCCTGGCATGCACCTTTATGTGTCTGAACATATTAGTACACTTCAGGCATGGTTTGATTACCAGATGCTTTTCATGGCTGTGCTCCCTGTTCATGTTGAATCCTTTCCTTCTGCATCTGTGCTGTCAACTTTTACTTGTTTTCCTGCAAATCAAAAGAGAAAAGAAGAAACTCAGGAAAATAGATTGATACAAGGCGTGATCACATTTAAGTTATTCATATGCATGTGGTTAAATTACCAGGTCAAGAGATTTCTTATTCAAATTACCAGGAAAAAAGGAATTGTTATTCTTAGTAAGATGAATATAGTTTTCATCAAAAAGTTATACCATCTGAAGTAGGTATTTTCTCTACACAAAGTTTGTCTGCATCAAAGTGTTAAATATCTACATAATAAATTTTATACTGATACATGATTTGCTTGTATCTTTTATAATACATAAGTTTTGGTTGCCATAGTATTTTTAGATACTCTAGATAGCACATAGCATAACCATGGCTGATTATGAGACCGGTAATTTCGGTGGAGAGATGTTTGATGCATTTTCGCAATTTGTTTGAAGACAAAGGAGCAGGCTCGAGCAAGTTAGAGAGGAAAGCTGGGTGATCTTATCAGTGAGAAAGAAGCATATGCAGGCCATATCCTAAATCTGCACCTGTCCTCCGCAAGCCTCCACCTTGGTGATCCCTTCTTCGTGCTAAACAGATCACGTTGCATGTGATGTTTGTATTCAGTGTCACCACAACTCCCAATACATGATCTTGTGGTGGTAAGTGTGCATTTATTGTCTCACCAGGTAGCTTTCCACTGGTACATTAGTCAGCCAGAAACTCCCATCTCCTCTTATAGCCAGGATAACTTTCAAGTTTTTGTTACACTTGAAAGTTGTCTGGCCTGCTAACACTTGAAAAATTGGTAGTCGAATCATTTGAACTTCAAGGCAGGCATGTAGTCTACCTATAATATTTAATAGTTATGATGCTAGACATGCACCACAGTGTCCAGCAGACTGTTCAGGTGCAAGTCTTTTAAAAACAAACAAGTCACTTCCTGTTACTTGGTACACTGAACTGGCCTGCATACCGAGCATGCTGACACTATAATATGATGGTACCGCTATAAGATTTAGTACCGAAACGGCAAATCTTGATTCGTCATATGTTTGATTATACGAAATCATGCAGCAAATTTGTTTAGTGCAGCTAAGTTTAGATGTGGTAGCACTACCACCCTGGTGATCTGTGCTTTCTTCATGATGAGCTAATTGAGGTTGTCAAGTCAGTGACGCATATAGTGAATTGCTCATCAGCAGTATTACTATTCAGTTATATATTCTTGATGCTTTGTTGTGCACCTTGTTTTGGGAAGTTCAAAAATTCTTTAGTTTTGCAATCATAAATGGTTGAAGTTATTACCTGCCATTGCTTGTAATATATCAAGTGTCCTCCATTGCTTAGACATGAGGCTTGGCCTTTTCTTTCCCTCAATTTGCAGTATCTCAGTGCAAGACAAATAAGCTGCTTAGCCTGCAGAATTGGCCAATGCCCAGAGGACTCATCCAAGGTGTGATGCACAACCCTCCTATCATATGCCACCTTCACCTGCTTAATAATGTTCAACCATGATCCGAAAAGAATTGACATCAGACTCGGGAATCAGCTGCTCGGTGTTATGGAAAACAGGGTCGGTGTGTCCAAATTTTCTCATTGGGTTTGTCTCATGGCAGATTGTTGCTACCTGTGGTAGGTCATTATGTATCAACCGAGCAGTGCCAAAATCTCCAATCAGGTTGATGTCATTAGCATTGAGGAGTATATTTGCAAATTTTATACCTGCATGGACTATGGCATCAGGCTTGCTGGAGTGAAGGCAGATGAGGGCAGAAGGCTGCTTATTGATGATACAGATGTAGTCCTGCCATGAGAGTTCACGGTCAAGGCTTTCACTGAGGTTGCTATTGGATAGATGCTCATATAGGAGAGAGCGGTGCTATGAGCACGCCGAGTAATTCTTTCTACACCGCATGTGGTGTAGAAAGACTAATGTGGATTGCACTGGGTGATCTCATTGGAACACGTAGCCACCACTTTCTAACGTGCATTTAATGCTCCGCAGCGCTTAAAATTTTGAATGATGAAAATACACTTTTTCAAAAATTATGACATTTCTTCATAAAAATTATAACATGTCTATAGCAAATATAGCATTTTATTCAGGGTATCATAATTTTTATTAATTGATGTCATATTTTTTATATAGAGATGTCATGGTATAAAGAAAAAAAAATGAATATGTATGAAAATAGTATTATAATATCTCTTCAGAAAATTTATGACATTCATTTACAAAAATTATGACATTCTGAATAAAATGCTATATTTTTTATTGGGGTGTCATAATTTTTGTGAAGAGATGTCATAATTTTTGGAAAGAAGTATTTTCGTCGTTCAAAATTTTAAGTGCTGAGGAACATTAAATGCACATTGGGAAGTGGTGGCTATGTGTTCCAATGGGGTCATACGGTGCAATCCACGTCAGTTTTTCTATATTGCATGCGGTGTAAAAAGAATTACTCGAGCACACCCCTATCAATTTGATTATGTTTCGGCGCTGGACCCTGCTCAAGACAAGCACTTGGAGAATCCAAAGAAGCTTATATAATTACCCAACCATTTGAGGTATTCCTGTTGTAAGCAACTCCAGAAATTGGTGGATGATATGAGGGAAATGAGTTCAAGGACCTCATTGGGAAGTAGAAGTATGTGGGTATTCAAATGGGTTTGAATGTGACAAATGTGGATGAATTTAACAAGTTCATGCATAATTCAGCAACGAGCTTTTGCCGTCTGAGACTGGAAAGAGTTTTTGTTTTAGAGAGTGCTTCAGACCCTCCCTATGCATAATCTGGGTGCTGTTTTGGATGATAATATGAATCCTAGGTTCTTTAGAAATGAAAACTTAGCATCTTCTGGGATGAGGATTGGCGAGCGAGTATTATGCCCTGCTGTAGATTGGAGTGAAATTACACTGCCAAAGGAAGCAGGGGTTTATGTACGAGATATGACACAGAGAATGTTGTTTAGGAAAGATCTTGCAAATCTACTATTTAAAATGGATAGTTTATCAAGATCAACTCCGATGATGATAGCACGATGGATGACGGCAATATAGAGGAAGTTCCGGGGTTTGTCATTTGGTCCGGACTCCAAGTTCGTTGCAGCGGATGTTAGTATGATTTTTGATACTTTTGTTCCAGGTGTGAAGCTGAGGGCAGCCTTAGCAGGTATCACCTATGCTTGTTATGTCTTGGGGGCTGATTAAATTTTTGTAGAGGGCGACTCGGCCATAATGACATACTGGATCCTCAGTCATAGTTCAGAAATTGAGAGTCATCCTTTGCTGCTGCAAGATATATGGAGTCTTGGAAGGGAGGGCATTTCCTTTTTCGATCGCGAGGCAAATGAAGCTGCAAACTAGGTGCTAGATGGTGGCCTTCAGCTGGCTTCTAGGCTTTCGGAATATTTTAATTTTTGATTTTTTTGGATGCATTCATGCATACTAAAATGGTGTGAATTGCCTGACTTAGCAAAAAAAGAAAGAAAGGAAGAAAGTTTATTGGGGTTCTGTTGCAATAAAGATTGGGCTTTTTTTCTTTTACGCAAGATTAACTGAGGTATTGTTTCTGGGCCTGTACGCTGCTATTTGGAGTATTGAGGCTTGAAATTTTGGAAATGATCAGAAGAGCATGGACCTCTTGGAGGACCATCTTGATTATTGTAGACCAAACCTAACCAACATAGCTCTAACGGTGTCAACAAGTTACAGTTGGATCAGTTCAAGCCCAATTTAGTATCTGGGTGAGAATAGGGTGTGACCATACCCACGTAAGGTACCCGAGTTCTAACATGATAAATGTACATTAACCATTTTTGAGTAAACATAAAAAAAAAACAGCAGTGTTTAATTTGATGTATATTTAAGTACACCCCACATTTGAATTTGTTCCTTCAGATATTGTATATGTTGTACATGGTAAATAATTGCGTGAAGCTTAGTGTTTGTTTAAAAGGTATAACTACTTATCTAGACCTGCAAATGGATCGAGTTGATCTATTCTAAATCTAGAATCAATTTTTTCATTTTTTTTTTTTAAAAAAAAAAGTAGAATCAATTTAAAGGTTACCAAATCTAATCCAAGTTCGGGTAACTCGGTTCAGCCCGTTTGTTGTGTTTGGTTTGCACTTGCTAATGAAGAATTGACTCATTTCAAATATGAACTAACTTTGGATTATAAGAGACCCAATCCAGAACCTGAATTGTAAGTGCAGTCTCCCACGAAGGTCCCCAGTCAGGAAGAATATGATGGCCTTGCTGCCCCACTTCTGGAACCAAATCAGGAATAAATTAGGTAATTGAAAGGGCATTCATTTTTTGGAAGATGCTTGGTTGTTCGACTGTTGTTTGGTTTCCAAACTTTTGTTCAGCTGCTACTCCGTGGCATCGCATTGGAATGGAGTATTACGCAAATAAACGTGGCACGGATCAGGGGCTCGGAAACATTGTGGACCTGGCGGCAACTAATGAGTTCAAATTTAGAGATGTTACCACACAAGGACCAATGATCATTTTAAGATGTACCAATATAATATTTTTTTTTGAAAGAAAAAAAAAAAAAAAAAAAAAAAACCCTGCACAATCCCATTTGGACTCGATCATCCAAACAGGCCCTAAAGGTTTTTTTTTTCATGAAGATATACAATGAAAATGCTACGACTAGGATTTGAAGCTGAACTTCTTCAAAGTGGCGAGGAATGCTAACCAGATGAAATAAAATTAGTTGACTTAATAATGGCTTAGGACGATTCATTTTGTTAAGTTTGGTAATCCAAACATTGTTCACCGATTTTTAACAACTTTAAAATTTCGAGATTAAGTGGTTGGCCAACACATATGCGAAGTTCTTTATGCATTCGTGAAGAATTGCATCAAAGAATCCTTCGTGCGTGAGTTGTCACCGTCCTCGTAATCCAAATCTCTTTCTTAGAGTTCTCCACAGGACATAGAGTCAAGAACGTTAAATTACGATACTTGCCAATTTGTTGTTTGGATGCAAACTTGGTCATGTTGAAATAATGCAAAAGATGTACAGAAGACACTTTCGTAGAGTAGAGAATCCATTACAGATTAATATATCATGCAATTAATATGGAGATCGATGTACAAGGAAATGAACTAGTTTGATGAGGTTGAAACACAACAAATTCATACATCCCGTATGTTTTCGATCTAAGGACTCTCACTCTATGTATATATACTCGAATATACAAGAAACTACAAATCTAAAATCTGCTTTGTATACAACTAATTTAGAAGCAAATGCTTATCGGCACCAACTATATCACCAGTTAAGCAGGCTCGGGGTGTGTAACCGAAGAAATATTTCGCTGCTTCAACCATTGTTGGATCATATAACGAAGGGTATGATTGGGAACAAGTTCACGGTGGGGAATCTTGAGGTTAGTCAAGGGTGATGTATCGTGATCGCCGTCAAACCATCCTCTTATTGCCTCAGCTTCATACGTGTAGCCATCTGCTGCTATATGTGGATCCATCATGATCTCCTGCAACATCATTCAAGAATATGAAAAGTGAATACTAAACAGTACTTCAATCACGCGGATTAGGCACAAAAGTATTGACTACTAAATACTGTGGATAAATAAGAATAGGGTGGATAAATTGGGAGATGCTTTGGGCAAATTCTATGTACAGCATGCAATATAAAAACACGATGGTGGATATATATGGGCTTCTTTCTTTTCTTTTTTGTGCGTGCGTGCGTGTATACGGACGGGTGATCACATGTAAGTGCATCCCATCAAATCAAATCAGAAAGCAAAAACATTCTATAGGGCCGAGGGCAAGGCGGACATATGTTAAGAGTGAGTACGATAGAGAGTGCGTGGGACGAGCCCTCCCCTTGTTCTCATTTCATTATCCTAATGAAATGCAAGTTTTCCTTTCCCCATCATTTTCTCAAAATGGAGATCACTGAAACAAAGTCCAGTCAATTGTTGGGACAAGAAAAAGGAAGGACCCAACATAATATGGTTGGAAGCAATGTGAAAAGATTTTGAAGAACTTGCAATGACGGTAGCTGGAGGCCTCGCAACGATCGGAGAAATTAAAGAAGGATATTATAGAAAGCCAACACCATACTTTTGGACCATACTCGTGGGATGGCATGCGTAATCATACATCAAGTGAGTAGAACTGAGAAAGACTGGATTGTGAAAACTGAAGTCATGCACGGTAAATATCAAGTAATTCTAACCTGAGATATTGGACAGATAAAGTAGGATGGGATGCAGTTGTCGTCCTCTGAAGCTTTCAACCAAGATGGTAAACAAGAAGAAGCAGGCTTCAACGTGGGCTCAAGCACCCTCCAAGCCTCCCCAGCAAGATGCGGACGTCTCTTCCTCTTGACCTCACAGCATTTCAAGCCTAACTGAGCCAACTGCTTGGCCTGCACATAAGGCCAGCCCCCCGCAGAAGGATCCAGTATCTCATACAAGCATTCTTTTTCCAACGCCTCCCTCACCTTACTGATAATTCCAAATGCCGGTTTTCCCGTCAAAAGGCGCAGGATTATGACGCCAAAGGAGTAGACATCAGACTGTGGTGTGAGCTCCCCAGAGGTAAGAAACTCGGGGTCCATGTAGGCAAAGGTGCCCTTGGGATTGGTGTGGATGGAGGGCTCGGTGCTGGTGTTGGACTGGACGAGGAAGCGGCAGATGCCGAAGTCACCAAGCTTGCTAGTGAAGTTTGCATCCAGGAGAATGTTGGCTGGCTTGAGATCACCATGGACCACACTTTGGGGTCTGTTGGAGTGGAGAAAGATCAGCGCAGACCGGATCTCTGAAGCAATGCGGGTGCGAGTCTGCCAACAGAGAGGTGGGGTGTTGTTTCGACAGGCAAGGCGGTCCTCCAAGCTTCCATTTGGAAGAAACTCGTATATGAGAGCCCAGACTTCTGGGCATGCTCCTATTAGGGTGACAAGGTGAGGATGCCTCACTCTACTCAGAACGTCAACCTGCAATGGTATACAAAGAAGGAAACTTCATGTCAACGTCAAAGAACAAACTCTTTAGAATCCAAAGTCGTATCTATGAGGACATAATCATCATTGTTGACATGCGAACACGCTAAAGAGAGTCTCAAATGATAAGTAAATTAAATAACCTTCTGTTCTTTGATTTTGTTATGCGTCTCACCTCTTGATGAAATTCTGACCGTCCTTGCGTGCTTTGAGGATTCAACAACTTTATAGCCACCGTCGTGTGGCGAAGGAAACCCTTGTATACATTTCCATATCCTCCTTCTCCAATCTTTAATGAATCATCAAAGTCCATGGTTGCTTGTTTCAACTCCACAATAGAGAATTCTGAGAAGCTTGCAGTTCCATGAGTGCCATCCGTAACCTCTACTTTCTTTTGATTCCGCTCTTTAGCTTCTCTAACCGCATCATCCCGCTCTCTCCGCAACTTTTCGTGCTCTAATCGCAGTGAATTGAGGAGATGACGAGCTTCTGATAGTTTTCCTTCAAAATCCTTGAAAATGCAACCGGAATCAGCAAGTTGCAGTGCCAATTCCATTTTCTGCTGACAAAGATTTTGGAGTTCTTCAACGACATCATCTCGCTGTTTTCTTAACTTCTCCAATTCTCTCCTTTCTCCCGCCACTCTTTCCTCAGTTTCTTTCCTCAGTTTCATCTCTTTGGTATATGAACTCTCTGCTTCTTTGACCTGCACAAGAGAGATGGTGTGATGGGACGAAGGTATGGAATGAAAAGATTGTTTTCCTGATATTTTTCTCTTTAATCTCCACTTAAATGTCTGCAATAATCAATTATATGAAAATGTGGACTATAGCATTGGAATCCAATTCCAATGCATGGTTGTTATGCTGCCCGGGACTTGGAACCTCACATTTATCTAATGATCAGGGTGGCCATGCTTGAATAAGGATGACAGGTAACAAATCATAATGTGTTGCTGAAACTACATGAATCTATAACAGGGTCTTACTTTTCGGGCAGCCTCATGAAGGTCTCTTTCAGCCTTCCGACGCTTGCGAGACTCCTCGTCAGCTTCATCTTTCAAAGACTCTGCTTCCATGAGTGCATGTCGCAGTTTTTCGTACACATCATCATCCATTCCAACATCATCCTGCACATAACCAGTAAGTTCACCGTATCTAAGTTTCCTTTAATTCCTTGCATATGAAAACCAGATAGGAATATCATCTTTTTGTCCTGGTTCTTGCTACTGTACCAATGAGCAGTTACATATTCATCTTGATTGTAATAAATCCCTGACAGGTCATTGGACAATATCATCTCAACACAAATTAGCATTTTTGCTGAAGAATTCTTTTTCCTCAATGAAAACAAAAAAGAAAAACGACGTGGACTATTAAGGTTGATGTGAATTCAGCCTACACATATCCAATGCAGAGTATTAAAAAATTGGAACTAATATAACTAAAATTTATAATAATGTCATCTTCCTCACATTTTCGAATGCCAGAATGTGGTTTAATGGAAGAATGTACCCACCAAATCTGAAGATGCAGATTGACGATTCGCTTCAGACTCATAAGATGATGGCAAATATGATGATCCCTCTTCTCTTCCCTCACGTTCTGAACACTGTGATCTCCTTGACGTCCCCTCCCAGGGATCGCTAACACTCCCCTTACTCCAACCTGGACTTGATATTCTAGCAAGGTCTTCATGAGGTAAAACTGACGGTATTGCTTCTTCTTGTGAATTGAAATGGCCAGGTATCGATCTCGACCTTTGTGTATGTTTGGGGAGCAAGTTCAGTGACTCACTCTGCCCTTGGTGTAAGGATGTTGATCTCAGTTTAGATTGGTTGGATCTGGAACTTGAGCTGCCTGTGGGCGACTGTACTATGCCAGATCCACCTAGCTCCGCATCTCTGTTGAAAATAAAATCCCAAAGCGTGCAGGAATGAGAGATAATAAGCATGTATAAGCTTATCAAAGATCATGGAACCATGCATGATTCAAAGGAAGCTTAATCCAGTAGATATACATGCCGGTCCACCGTACAAAAATGCAACAGAACTTGTTATGGTGGTTTTGGCCAACTGGGATGACTGAAGCGCTTCAAGCTTCTGAATTTATCAAGACAGGAGTGTTTCTAGCTGAAAATAAATAAGTGAGAAAATAACCTATGTTTTGAAGAGGCAATTGAAATAATTAACTAGTTTTCATACAATGACAACAGACATATGGCAACAATTCTGCAGCAGAATTC
Organism: Cocos nucifera; assembly: GCA_006176705.1. Classification (NCBI taxonomy): domain Eukaryota; kingdom Viridiplantae; phylum Streptophyta; class Magnoliopsida; order Arecales; family Arecaceae; genus Cocos; species Cocos nucifera. The sequence goes on along the minus strand of QRFJ01000164.1, from coordinate 2,723,442 downwards.
CCTAGTACTCGTGTCAGCACTAAATGACTTTTGCTTGCTATATTTTATACTTAGACATTTCCACAAAATAATACACATTTTGTGTCTCCATAAAAAAAAAAAAAAAAAAAATCTTTCCTTTGAGAGCATCCCACTGGTAGCGGTCCAGCAAGAAAGAATGTCGTAGAGTCATCCAAAAAAAAAAAAATAATGCAACTCATGCTACCATTTGAGATTAAATGGATTATTTTCATCAGAAATAAATCTATAATAACTTAATAACAAAACATAATTAAGTATGGAATTCTAGATTTTCTCTTATTCTCAGAGAAGTATACAGTCAGCGTCTAACTTTGAGGTAGACGAGGAACATCATAACGAGATATATGGCAAATAGTCAAAACAAGCATGGACATTTAAGTGAATGCACGCACATTATGTAAAGTAGGATTACAATAATGCATCTGAAGCAATAATTTTGGATCTCATTCGCAGATTCAACATACAGTTGTCCAATGGAGAATAAACAAAAGCAATGCACAAATAATGACTTCAGTGGCTCCATATAAATCAAACGAAATCCATAAATCTTTTAATGATAGAGGTATAACTTTTGCTTTTGGATGAAGAGCACGAAAAGTGCTCAGCTGATAAGATTCAACTTTGTTCCAATCAAACACATCAGAACTCACCAAGTTGGATAGGCAAAATAAAGTAGAAGCAAGCATACTAAGAAAAGAAAAGGAGACCAAAAATGCTTCTTTATCTTTGAACATACCTCATGCGGATCAGATTCCCTTTGCAAACAAACCAGATCTTGCATGATGGATCAGCCTGCTGCTGTACGCTGAGCGCTGTTTTCGATCTTAGCTCCTTCATTTTCCTGCGCTTACAAGGCCTCGAATTAAATTTGGAAGTCAACAGTCATATTCACTTAATATTAACATAAAGAATGACCTTCCTTTATGTCTATTTATCCTATGGAGATCAGTTGGGGTTAATAAGCATCCTACAAAATAAAACAAAAAATTGCGCATCTGGATTGGGCAAAAGGTTAGACTCACTCACCACAAGAATATTACTTAAGACTTGCAAATATTCAATATTTTTCCTCAAAATTCTAAAATAAACAATAGAATTTAAGAAATTCTGCAAATAAGAGGTGTGGCTGGACTATGAATTTATGCAGAACAAAGATATATTTGTAACTCCTCTCTTCCTCCAGAATTTTACCTTGAAACGTAACACATACCATCATGCTCTAAATTTACATGGCAGATAAGTAAATTCTTGTAAGCGCACTGAGGAATGTGATATTTATATTTGGAAAAAAATAATATACAAGAGTATGCGATGCATGCATATCTTTTTTTTGAAGAAAAAGGAAGGTAATAGAGGGTTACCCCCAAATCTATTTCATAATAAGAAACTGATGCAGATTACATAATATATATAAATAGGTACAGATAAAAGAAAAGATCAGATTCCGGAAGGTGATGCCAAGCTTTCAAGTCTCTTTTATGCATGCATACCTTGAATAATATTTGTCCGCTGCTGCTCCCATGACCAGTTTGGTGATAACTTGTTGTGCTATGAGGTCCACAATCCCTTTGCCAATGTCTTCTGTCTCGATCACTAGTTTCTCAGCTCGTACCTGTAGGACCGAAATTGTTTAAGACATCACACCACATTTTAGCCTTCCTCGTTATTATTTTTCTTGCCTTTTCCCCTTCGAGAGAGCTCTCTCAAGATTATATATTCAATCATCAAAATTTTGGTCCACGCATGCATGATATCTTGTGCTGGTCCATGCTGGTGCATATTCTATGAGCGATTTTACCCTTTATTTTTTCCAAAACAGAAGCTTTGATTAAAACATGTCATTTTGTTTATCTTTCATTATGCCGTTCAGAAGCTAACAAATGGCAACAAACTTATAAGTGAGAGAGAGAGAGAGAGAGAGAGAGAAGTGAGGGATGGAGAATTCTTCACCTTGAAACGTGCGCATATCACGATATATTCATCTAGGCATTTGTTCATCTTCTCCCTTTCAAGCTGCCAGTATGCTTTAACTTCGCTCTCTTTTAGCTGGTTCACAGGAAACCAGGCTCCCACTGGAATCAAAATTGTAGCAAAAATGGTGATTACAACATGTGATGCAAATTTTCTTTTCCAGAACAAGTTAAAAAAATATGCAGGCGAAGTTGGTGAAAATGGAATAATCAAGGTGAAGATGGAGGTGAAAAATTCTCTCTCTCTCAACTCTCAGGTTCACACGTATTAATTCTTGAAAAACCCATTAATTAAGAGATCTCTAAATTATCTTCCGGACGGAGACTTGTATTTATACCAATCTTTCTCTGACCTCCTTTTGGAGAATATTTCTCTGACCTTCATTTAAAACTCTCGTTTTCCATTATTTAGAAGCATATTTTTTTTGAAAAAAAAAAATATTCTTTTTTATTTCCTGGCCAGCCTAGCTGAGATATGAACTTTAACCAATTTTGGAAAGAAAAGAAGAACAAATAAAGCCCTAAGAAAAGCTGTTCCTTTTTCTATCAAAAATTACTAATTAACTTCCACTGAAATCAAGTACCAAGGCATCGGTTCTTGGTTCTCGCCAGATCGAACGGAAAACGAAAACCTCCAAGAAACAAGATAAAAAGGAACGATTTTTCCCCCTTCTTTGGGAGTTCTTGGGGCAGGAGAAAAGAACTCACTCATTGGAATCTTTTGCGCCGGACGATGGATATGGACGATGACGATCTTCTCCCCCCTGGAGATGTTCTCAAGCACCCAAAGTAGATTCGCCTTCCCCTCCTTCACCTCCTTTCCCACTGCGACGTACACCTTATCCTCCTCCTCCACCGCCGCCTCCTCCACCGCCGGCTTCTCCTCGATCTCCGTCAGCACGGTACTCCTCGAGCTCCCCGAAGACTTCACGCTCGCGGTGCGCCCGTACCTCCTACTCTCCATCTGCTGCTGCTGCGGGAGAAATACCGGCACCGACGAGCTCACCAACGCCATATCTCTATTCAAGCAATCGAGTCCATACACAGAAGAAGAAGAAGAAGATGGAACGAAGAAACAGCACGCTCTTCCGCTTCTACTACAACGAGGAGCTTCTTTACGTACGTTCTTTTTTATGATCTCTCTTTCTCTCTTTTCTCATCCTTTACGCTTTTGGGGAGGATGGGGGACAGAAAGGAATAGCTTGTCGTGCTTCGCGCGAAGCAGCACCACCAACTTCTTCCTTTTTCTCTTTCTAAACCCTTACCTCCTGTCCTGCCTTCGCCTTTAAGGCCTTGGATGCCAGGTAGGGGATTCCGGTCACCTTCTCATGCGCTGGCCGGTGACGAGACCCCGTGAACTTAGTCAAACATGCGGAAGGGTGGATTCGGCCAGGGGGATATTCCCTTATCCCGTCGTGTGCTCGTTGTTTCCTCCACCTCTCCCTTGGATCATGCACTTGGAATATCGGACAAAAGAAGGGCTTTCAATGATAATGATTGAAAAGAGGTTGATAAAATTATAAATATAATTTTATATAATAAAAATAAATAACTTTTTAATGATACATAAATTTTTAGTAGAATATATCTAATATTTATTTGATAATTTTAATTCAAATATCTCATTATAACAAAAAAATGAAAAAAAAATAAATTCAAACTTTTATTGCTGACAACTAAAAAAACTAAAGCAAATAGAACTCTTATTTAACTAATATTTTTATAAAAATAATATAGCAATTAGTTCTACTGACGAACAAAAAAAAATTCAAAATCAAGAGAAGATAGAAATTGAGAAAAAAACATTTGAAATGATGTGGTTCATGTAAAGGGCTGGACTTCCTTTTTTTTTTTTTTTTTTTTTAGAAAATAAAATAGATAAAATTTCATAAATTTTAAAATCATGAGATTTCTTTTTTTATAGAATTTTCTTCATTGCTATCAATTTTCTCACCCCATGCATTCAAATTTTTATTTTTTATTAGAAAACTAAATACTTAAACTTCCACTCTTCTAAGCTGTGACTTTCTCTTTCTCTCTATTTATATTTAATATCTTCTCCTCCCTCTCTTGTAATTAGCCCCTTCTCTTTCCCTAGTTCAAAAAGTTTTAAAATATTTTATCAAATTTAGTTTGTCTATCGAAGTTTTATAATTTTTAAAAATCATAAAAGATATAAATGTCCCCACATATAACTATCTGTATCTCCATAAAATCTAAAATCTAGTGGTCTTCTCATGTTTATTTTTATATATTTTAATTTAAAATGAAGAAAAATATGGAGAGAAAATCCCACTCTCATTCTATCTCCCCCCATCTTATTTACCCACCCATTCCATTACTCCTCATTTTTTGCACCTTTTTTTTAAAATTAAAATATATCTCTACCTATATCATATGTCATCATCTCATCTCTTAAATAACCCATATGCCATCCTCTCTCTTCAAGCCCCTTACCCCCCACTTGAATCTATTATGTACCTTATAGTCTTTTACCTCTTTGTAATGGAATGCATTTGATGATCTTTAGATTTTTCTCTCTCTAATCAACACAATACCTCATAATAAATTTTGTACTTAAAAATATTATTATGTATATTATTGATGTAGAATCTAATTGACGTCGGATCGAACTGAAATCGAGAAAGACGAGGTCGCCGTCGGTGACCTGCAAAATAAAATTTCATTCGAAGTCTATGGTGGTGGTTCTAGTAGAACTTTCTGATGATCAAGTCAGCTTTTCTGGCCAATAAAAATGGAGTGCTCAGAAAAGAATTCGGCAAAATTTTAAGAAGGAGAAAAGAACTTAGAGAAAACGTATCTGAAGAATTCTTTTTTATAGATGGAGCTTGTAGAGGATTGATGGTGATAGCTGTAGCCATCTGGTAGCAAACCGCTCAAGACTTGGTAGAGTCTATCATGAAGAAAGGTGCCACTTGTAGTGCCGTCTGTAACAGACTGATGGTGACAGCCATCGCTGCCTGGTAGCAGATCGCTATCGTTTGCAACGAACTGATAGTGACGGTTGTAGCCATCCGGTATTGAGCTGCTCGAAGTCGCATTGAGGGATGAAGAGCTTTGATGTGTGTCAATTTCAGAGGAGTTCGGACTCCTAAAAATAATACGATGAGAGAAGATCATTCGAAAGAAATGCTAGCTAAAATCTAGAAGCAATCCGCTGAAAGAATTCGACTGAAGAAAAAATCCAAAAGAAGTTCGACTTCTGTGGACATTCGATTAAGAAAGAAGTTCGAAAGAAGTTTGACTCCTATAGAAATTCGACTGAAGAAGAGATCCGGAAGGAGTTTGGCTCCTATAGAAACTTGACTGAAGGAAGAGTTCGGAAGAAGTTCGACTCCTGTAGAAACTCAACTAAAGGAGGAGTTTGGAAGGAGTTTGGCTCATGTAGAAATTTGACTGAATGAGATATCCGAAAGGAGTTTGGCTCCTGTAGAAACTTGACTGAAGGAGAAGTCTGGAAGGAGTTTGGCTCCTATAAAATTTCGACTGAAGAAGAGATCCAGAAGAAGTTCGACTCTTGGAGGAATCCGATTGAAGAAGAGATCCGAAAGAAGTTCGGCTCCTATAGAAACTTGACTGAAGGAGTCTGAAAGAAGTTTGGCTCCTATAGAAATCCGACTGAAGAGAAGAGATCTGAAAGGAGTTTAGCTTCTGAAGGAATTCGACTGAAGGAGAGATTCAGAAGGAGTTCGGCTCCTATAGAAACTTGAGTGAAGGAGGAGTTTGAAAGAAGTTCGGCTTCCGTAGAAATCCGACTAAAGAAAAGATCCTAAAGAAGTTTGCTTCTCTAGAAATTTGACTAAAGAAGAAGTCCGAAAGGAGTTCGACTCCTATAGAAATTTGACTGAATGAGAGATCTAGAAGGAGTCTGACTCCTGAAGAAATCTGATTGAAGAAAAGATCCAAAAGAAGTTCGGCTCCTATAGAAATTTGATTGAAGAAGGAGTCCAGAAGGAGTTCGACTCCTGAAGAAATCCAATTGAAGGAGAGATCTGAAAGAAGTTCGGCTCCTGTAAAAATCCGACTAAAAGAAAGATCCGAAAGAAGTTCGACTCCTATAGAAGTCTGACTGAAGAAAAAATTCGGAAGGAGTTCGGCTCCTGTAGAAACTTGATTGAAGGAGGAGTTCAACTCCTGTAGAAATTTGACTGAAGGAGAGATCCGAAAGAAGTTCGACTTTTAGAGAAATCCGACTAAAGGAGAGATCCAAAAGGAGTTTGGCTTTTGAAGAAATTCAACTGAAGGAAAGATCCAAAAGGAGTTTGGCTCCTATAAAAACTCGATCGAAGGAGGAATCTAAAAGAAGTTTGACTGAGATTCGGCTGTTGGAGGGGTTCGACCACTGGAGGAAAAAATTTTGATTGAAGCTCTTTCGTGATTGCCAGTTGCATTATACCAAGTATCAGACTGAACTTCGATGGGAGCAAAATTGATCCCCAACAATAGTTTTCCCACTCTTGAGTTCGAAACTCGAAGAAAGGGAGTACAAAAAAGATGACTGTCGAAGTTTTTTTTTGGGCTCTGCATCCGTTGGGGTTGAAGCTCGGAAGAGATTTTGCCTTCAGCTGAGGTCCAAGGAGATCTTGTCTCCTATTGATGTTGCGGTTGAAGCTCATGGAAGATCTTATCTCCAGTTGTGATTGATGTTGATGTTAAAGCTCGGAGGAGATCTTATCTTCAGTCAAGGTTGACGTCGAAGTTGAAGCTCGGAAGAGATCTTATGTCCAACCGAGGTCTAAGAAGATCTTATCTCTTGTTGACATTGTGGTTGAAGCTCATGGGAGATCTTACCTCCAGCCGAGGTCGACATTGAAGTTGAAGCTCGGAGGAGATCTTGCCTCCAATTGAGGTTGATGTTGAAGTTAAGACTTGGGAGAGATCTTATCTCCAGTCGAGGTCCAAGAAGATCTTGTCTTCTATTGACGTAGACATCGAAGCTCGGAAGAGATCTTATCTCCAATCGAGGTTGAAGGATATCTTATCTCTTGCTGATGTAGACATCGAAGCTCGAAAAAGATTTTATCTCTAATCGAGGTTGAAGGAGATCTTATCTCCTACTGATGTAGATATCGAAGCTCAGAGGAGATCTTATCTCCAGCTGAGGTTGAAAGAGATCTTATCTCCTGCTGATGTAGACGTCGAAGCTCGAAAAAGATCTTATCTCCAGCCAAGATTGAAGAAGATCTTATCTCCTATTGACGTTGATGTCGAAGCTTGGAAGAGATCTTATCTTCGGTTGAGGTTGAAGAAGATCTTATCTCCTACTGACGTAGACGTCGAAGCTCGAGGAAGATCTTATCTCCAACCGAGGTTGAAGAAGATCTTATCTCCTATTATTGTCGGGCACAATGAGACCATTGTCGGAGCCTTTCCTCTCATCGCATCTAAAATGAACGAAGCTTTCAGCTTTGCTCATGTTAGGATGAGGTTCTCCTTCTATTCCTAATGGACTGTATGAGCATATAAGGGTCGTTGTCAGGACCTCTCTCCCCATCTCATCTAAAATGAACGAGGCCTTCGACTTTGCTCATGTTAGGATAAGGTTCTCCTCCTATTTCTAACAGACTGTGGAGCCACATAAGGGCCATTGTCAGGGCCTTTTCTTCCATCTCGTCTAAAATGAATGAGGCCTTCGACTTTACTCACGTTAGGATGAGGTTCTCCTTCTATTCCTAACGAACTATGGGGATACATAAGGACCGTTGTTAGGGCCTTTCCTTCCATCTCATCTAAAATGAATGAGGCCTTCGACTTTGCTCATGTTAGGACGAGATTCTCCTCCTATTCCTAATATTGTCATTTTTAATTATTTCTTTTCTATCATCACATAATTTTTGCACCAAGAAACAATAATGTCGAAATGAAGAAGTTTTATTATGAAAAAATTATTGGTAGTACATCCTCAGATTTTTTGAGTTTCAAGATTGTGGGAGCATTGTTCCTTTGAGCTTCTTCAAGCGATAAGTTTTGGATCGGACGACCTCCATCACTTCATACGGGCCTTCCCAATTTACGGTAAGCTACTCCTGACTTTGAGACTGGGAGATGGTGGCTCGCCGAAGCACTAAGTTCTTTGCTTTGAACGTTTTATTTCTGACTCTAGAGTTATAATATCGGACCATCCTTCATCTGTAGGCCGCCATCCAAATCTGAGCTTTCTCTCTTTTTTCTTCCAATAGATTGAGATTGGTTCTGAGGTTCTGCGGATTATGCTGCTCATTGAAGGCCATGATCCATGCTGATGAAAGTTTAAGCTCGATTGGTATGATTGCCTCCATTCTAAAGGCCAAGATGAATAGTATTTCTCCAGTCGATAATCTTTAAGTAGTTCGGTACACCCAGAGAATGTGGTAGAGTTCATCCATCTAGGTCCTTTTTGCTCTATCGAGCCTCGTCTTGATGTCTTGCGGCAGAGTCCGGTTGATCACTTCAACTTTTTCATTTGCGTGTGGATGAGCTATCGATGTAAAGTGATGGAAGATGTTTAGATCTTCGCAGAATTCGACAAACCTCATCCCAGCGAACTGTCGTCCATTATCTATTATGAGAGTTTGGGACAAACCAAACCAGCAAACTATTGACTTTTAGATGAAGTTTGTACCTTGATCTCGATAATTTTTGCTAGTGGTTCGACTTTGATCCATTTGATGAAGTAGTCGATCGCGACCAGGAGGAACTTTCACTATCCGGATGCCATCAAAAAAGGGCCAAGTATATCCATTCTCCACTGCGCAAATGGCCAGGGTGCACTTAGCAGAGTAAACTTGGAGGCCGACTGTCTTTATATGTTTGCATTCTTCTGATAATGATCACATTTTTTAACATACTTCATAGAATCATGGAACAAGATCGGTCAATAGTATTCTTGCCGAAGTAGTTTTTGTGATAGGGATCTGACTCCTATGTAACTTCCATAAATTCTCTCGTGCACTTTCCATAATGCGAAATCGGCCTCTAAAGATTGAAGATATCTCAGCAGCGATAGCGAATATGACCTCTTATACAACTTGTCCTCATATAAAATATACCGAAAGGCTTGATTCTTGAGTTTTTAAGCTTCTTTCGGATCACAAGGAAGAGCTCCCTTCTTGAGATAGACAACCAATGGATCAATCCAGCTCAGCTCAAGCTTTGTTTGCATAATGACATGTGATTCCTCTAAGCTTGGATATTTCAGAGTCTTAAAAAATACTTCTTTGGACAGTTCAGCTGAGGCTAAAGTGATCAATTTAGAGAAAAGATCGGCTCTTATATTTTATGCCCTTAAAATCTGTCGAATGCCAAAACTGCCAAAGTTTAGAGTCAAATTCTTTACTTTCTCTAAGTATTTCATTATGCTTTCCATCCGCGCTTCGTAGTTGCCACTAACTTGGTCGACCACTAATTAAAAATCACTATAAATTTGAAGTCGATTTACTTTTAACTCACTATTTTTAATCCGATGATCAGCGCTTCATACTCAGCCCCATTATTAGTCACAGAAAATTCGAAGCATAGCGCATACTTGATGATGACTCCCTTGGGGCTGACTAAGACTAATCTCGCATCTGCTCCAATGGAGTTGGATGAACCATCCATGTACAGAGCCCAAAAGTCTTCGAAAAGATCGGCACTCTCTTCGAGAAGGCTCGATTGCGACAGTAGAGCACCGATCTCGTTCTATTCAAGCTCGACTTCGACTGAAATGGTACATTCTACTATAAAAAATCTATCAATATCTAGGCTTTGATCGATGATCGGAGTCGATAGTTGATGTCAAATTTCGTTAGCTCGATTGTCCATTTTGCGATTCTTCCGAAAACGTCCGTTCGATGAATGACTGCTTTTATTGGTTGGTCCATGAGGACCGTTATAGTGTGCCCTTGAAAGTAAGATCAAGATCTTCTGACAGCAATTAGAAGAGAGTAGGTCAATTTTTCTAGCTTAGAGTACATGATCTCTACATCCCTCAGGATCCTGCTTACGTAGTAGATCGATCGCTGCATCTTTGCTTCCTCTTTAACCAAGACTGCTGCTAAGACAGTTGGAGAGACTGCTAGATACATGAATAATTCTTCTCTAAGTTCAAATTTTGCCAGCAGTGGGGGTGAGCCGAAGTAGTTTTTAAGCTCCTCAAACGTCCGTTGGCACTCTGCCATCCAATAGAAGTTCTTTGGTTGCCTGAGAACTTCGAAGAAGGGCATGCATCACTCGACCGATCTTGAAACGAAATGATTTAGGGATGCCACTTTTTCAGTCAGGTGCTAAATTTTTTTTATTATTTTTGGAGCAGTTATCTCCTGAATGGCTTGGATTTTTTCTGAATTTGCTTCAATCCCGTGCCTTGAAACCATAAACCCTAGAAACTTCTCAAAGGTCACATCAAAAGCACACTTGATTGGGTTCAGCTTCATCTTGTACTTTCTGAGTGTGCTGAAGGTCGCTTTGAGATCGATGAGGTAGTTTATAGAAGCTTGACTTATGACGAGCATGTCATCCATGTACACCTTCATATTACGATCGATCTACTTCTTGAAGATCTTGTTAATCAGGCATTGGTACGTTGCCCCTACATTTTTGAGTTCAAAGGGTATAATCCTATAACAATAAAGACCATGTCAGTAATAAAAGCAGTTTTCTCCTCATCCTCCGGCGTATCTGTATCTGATTATAATCGGAGAAGGCATCCATGAAGGTGAGGAGCTCATGACCCGATGTTGTATCTACCAGTTGATCAATCTTAGATAGAGGATAGCTATCTTTTGGGCAGATCTTATTCAGCTTTTTGAAGTCTATACACATCCTCCACTTGTTATTTATCTTTTTGACAAGAATCATGTTTGAGATCCAGATTGGATAGTTAACTTTTTAGATGAATCCAGCTTTGAGGAGCTTGTCTACTTCTTCTACGATTGCTTTCTACCTCTCCGAGGCATGGTTAAGCATCTTCTCTTTTATTGGCCGATACTCTGGATCAACGATCAACCGATGTTCCATGACCTTGGCATCAATTCCTGGCATATCCATCAGAGTTCAAATGAAGACGTCCACATTCTTTCTGAGAAAGGTGATGAGTTGCTTCAGAACCTCATACCCTAAGTTAGAGCCAATTTGTACTGCGTGCTCCGCATTTCTGTTGTTTAAGGGCATAGATACGAGGTCCTCCCTAGACTCTTTTTGCTCCTCGGTGAGGTCATCGTGGACATCCAACCCATCAATAGGATAAGGGTCAGACTATTCTTCCTTATGCAGGATGATTAAGTAGCAGTATCTTGCCAGAGCTTGATCTCCTCTGACCTCTCCGATCCCGTAACTTATTGAAAATTTCATCTTTAAATAATAAGTTGATACCACTGTCCGAAGTGCATTTAGACCAGATTGACCGAGGATAGTATTATAGGCAGATGGAGCCTTTACGACTAAAAAATTGATCTATACCTTAGCTAGCTTCGGACATTATCCTGTAGTCACAGCCAAGATCATTATACCCTCAACTGGTACGGCATCATCAGTAAAGCCTACCAACAGAAAGTTTACCGATCCCAAGTGGTTATTGAGTAAGAATATTTTTAAGAAAGTATCATAAAATAAAATATCAGCTGAGCTTTCATTATTTATCAAAACACAATGTACATCATAGTCGGTAATGTTTAAAGAGATTACAATCGTATCATTGTACGGAAACTGGACCCCCTAAGCATCTACCTCAATAAAGATTATGGGTTCTTCAGTCCTCCATCTCTTCACTAATCCCTCAGATCCACTGGCTTCTCCTCGTTGAAGTTCCTCCGAGATAGTGTTGATGATGCTGAGAGGTGGCCGATCTCCATGTTGATCCTTCCTTCTTGGTGGTTCAAGCTATGACAATGCCCTCGACCGATCTTTCCGTCCTTTAAGCCATCGTCGCAGGAATCGACCATGTCTGCCTCGCCTGATGAGCTCCTCAATCTCATCTTGGAGTTGAATACACTCTTCAGTATCGTGACCGTGGTCATGATGATAAAGGCAGAACTTGTTAGGATTGCGCTTGCTGTGGTGAGTACACATCCTTTTCGATCTCGATAGTTGCTCTCTGATTTTTATCAGTATTTGAGTTTTCGGAGCATTGAGAGGGGCGTAGTTGTAAAATCTTCGGAGGGAAGAATCCCATCGTGCCTTTCTGTCGGAGCTTTCCTACCTCTGAGCTCGGGGAGAAGTTCGAGCTCGCTTGCGCTCAGAAAAAGTTTGAGAGTGCAACCGAGCTTCACTCGACTTTCCTTCCTCGGTGGGCTTGCCCGATTTGCCGATTCGTCGCTCACCAAAGGCTTCATCATCCTTGACCTTGAAGGCCTCTTCAGCTCGGGCATAACCTTTAGCCCGAGCTAGCATATCGATAAAATTTTTGGGGTACTTTTTTAGAAAAAATAGCAAATCATTCTTCTAAAGGCCGTCCTTGAGTATGGCCATGGTGACTGATTAGTCCAGGTTTCAGACCTCTAATGCTGCAGCATTAAATCAGATGACATAAGTCTAGATGAATTTTTCCTCCTTCTGCTTGATGTTTATCAGAAAATTCAAATCTTGGTGCGGACGTCGGCTGCTGACGAAGTGAGCCACGAACTGATGGCTCATCTGATAAAAAAAAAAGATGGTACTCAAGTATCAGTTCAGATATCAGTTTCTGATAGCTTCCTTGAGGATGGATAAAAAAGCTTGACACAAAATAGCGTCTGGCACACCGTGGAGCAACATCATTATCCGAAAGACCTTCAGATGGTCGATCAGATCAGTGGTCCCATTGTAACTCTCAAACTGTGGGAGCTTAAAGTTCGGTGGGATTGGTTCCTGCATAATTCTCTGAGAAAAGGGAGGATCAATGCAAATATCATTACCATGTAAGGAGGGAGTATGACAGATCTCTTCGATTTATTTGCTCATTTCTAAGAGCTTTTGATCTAGAAGATCTTCATGATCATTGATCTTTAGAATTTTCTGGTGGAATGGACGTGAAGCTTCTTGCTGAATCGATCGTGGTCCGAGAAAAGGTCCTCCATCCTCTGCTTTTTTTTTTCGGAGATTAGAGGCCGAGTAGCCTAAGTCGGTCATTTTTAGACTGGACCACAGGGCTCCGGAGAAGTCTGCTCCAGTCGAATTAGTGCTGGGGTCTGTCGATGTATGACCTGCATTACCTTCATGAGACCATGAACTTGCTGGACTACCAAGTTGAACTGCTCCGCATCCACCATGGCTACAGATAAAGATGGAGTTGTCGGGACTGAAGCGAAAGCGGATAGGTTTGGATGGGATCTGACTGTAGAGGATATCGATCGTCAGGTCGAAGCTTTTTTGAGAGGCATTTTTTCTCGAAAAAAATTTTAGAGAAGAAGAAGAGATTGCTGGTGACCACTTCTTTAAGAATAAGGAAACCTCAAAAATAGAGTTCCTTCCTCCAGCGCCAATTCTATTGGTGCAGAATTTGGTTGATGTCGGATCGAGCTAGAGTCAAGGAAGACGAGGTCGCCGTCGGTGATCTGCAAAATAAAGTTTCATCCGAAGTCGATGGTGGTGGCTCTGATAGGATCCTCCGATGATCAAGTCAGCTCTTCTGGCCAACAGAAATGGAGTGCTCAAAAAAGAATTCGGCAGAATTTTAGAAAGAAGAAGAAAGCTTAGAGAAAACGTATCTAGAGGATCCCTTTTTTATAAACGGAGCTTGTAGCGGATTGATAGTGACAGCTACAGTCGTCTGGTAGCGGGCCGCTTGAGGTCTGATAGAGTCTGTCATGGAGAAGAGTGCTGCATGTAGCAAACTGATGGTGATAACCATCGTCGTCTGATAGCAGGTCGCTGTCACCTACAGTGGACTGATAGTGATGGTCGTAGCCATCCGATACTGAGTCGCTCAGGGCCGCATAGAGGGATGAAGAGCTTTGACGTATGTCAATTTCAAAGAAGTTCGGACTTCTAAAGAAAATACGGCTAGAGAGAATCATCCGGAAGGAACGCTAGCTAAAATCTGAAAGCAATCCACTGAAAAAATTCGACTGAAGAATAAATTCGAAAGAAGTTTGACTCCTATGAACATCCGACTAAGGAAGAAGTTTGAAAGGAGTTCGGCTCCTGTAGAAATTCGACTGAAGAAGAAATCCGGAAGGAGTTCGGCTCCTGTAGAAACTTGACTGAAGGAAGTATCCGGAAGGAGTTCGGCTCCTGTAAAAAATTCGACTGAAAGGGGAGTCCGGAAGGAGTTCGGCTTCTATAGAAATTCGACTGAAGGAGGAGTCTGAAAGAAGTTCGGCTCCTATAGAAATTTGACTGAAGGAGAGATTCAGAAGGAGTTCGACTTCTATAGAAACTTGACTGAAGGAGGAGTCTAGGAGTTCGGCTCCTGTAAAAATTCGATTGAAGGATCCGGAAGAAGTTTGGCTTCTGTAGAAACTTGACTGAAGGAGGAGTCCAGAAGGAGTTTGACTTCTGTAGAAATTCAATTGAAGAAGAGATCCGGAAGGAGTTTGGCTCCTGAAGAAATCCGATTGAATGAGAGATTCGGAAGGAGTTTGGCTTCTATAGGAACTTGACTAAAGAAGGAGTCTGGAAGGAGTTCGGCTCCTGTAGAAATTCGACTGAAGGAGAGATCCAAAAGGAGTTCGGCTCCTATAGAAACTTGACTGAAGGAGTCCAAAAGGAGTTCGGCTCCTGTAGAAACTTGACTACAGGAGGAGTCCGAAAAAAGTTTGGCTCCTATAGAAATTCGATTAAAGAAAAGATCCGGAAGAAATTCGGCTTCTGTAGAAATCCGACTGAAGGAAAAGTCCAGAAAGAGTTCGGCTCCTGTAGAAACTTGACTGAAGAAGGAGTCTGGAAGGAGTTCGACTCCTATAGAAATTCAACTGAAGGAGAGATTCGGAAGAAGTTCGGCTCCTGTAGAAACTCGACCGAAAAAAGAATCCGAAAGAAGATCGGCTGGAGTTCGATCACTGGAGGAAAAATTTTCGATCGAAGCTCTTCCATGATTGCCAGTTGCATTAGACCAAGCATCAGACTGGGCTTCGATGGAAGCAAAATTTATCCACAATATATATTTTTGATAGATAGGAATTAATTAATGATAGAATTAAATACCATTATTTTTGGAGCCCACCAATAGAATTTGCTTTCTCAAATATCTAGAACATATTTGCAATAAAAAGAGATTTTGAAGTAAATTTTAAAATTACATTGCAAAATAATTTTTACATTAATAACTCTGCATGCATGATTATTGTTCTATTGTCATTACGGTACTAACTTTCAAATTGGGACTCTTCCCATTTGATTAAGATCATATTTCGATACTCAAATGTATGAACTATAAATTTGATATTATATTAAAATATGTTACTCACTCTAGTTCTAATTATAAATTTGTTATGCAAAATTATATTAAATACACATGGTAATCTAAGCTGAGTCAAGCCCAATCTTTCAAGTAGTCTCTGGAAGAAGCTTAGGCTAAGACAAGATCAGAACCATTTTTCCAACAAAAATTGCTAGATATGATGGGCTCTAGAATGACCAGGAGCATTTAATTTTATATTATAATAGATATTAAATTTACCAAACTTTAATCATTGTTGGTGCAGAAATCCGTCGCCGCCGGAGGTCGCCGCAATCGAGGCCGCTGGGCGCCGCCGGGGACCTGCAAAACGAAGTCCCGTCCGGAACCGGTGGGGTGGTGGCTCCGGCAGGACCCTCCGACGGTCAAGTTAGTTTCCGGCCAACAGTAATGGAGTGCTCGGAATGAGTTCCGGAGCTTAGAGATGTGGAGGAGAGCTTAGAGAGTCGAGAGTTCAGAGAGCTTAGCCTTAGTATGTCGGGAGGGGTCCTTTTATAGCGGAGCTTAGTTGATGGTGACGGCTGTGCCGTCTGGCAGAGAGTCGTCGGGCAGCATGGAGTTTGGTACGGAGAGGAAGGCGTCGTCCGGTAGATCGTGGGAGCCATACCGGCGAGTCGTGGGCCGCATGGAGTCCGGTACGGAGAGGAAGGCGTCGTCCGGTAGATCGTGGGAGCCATACCGGCGAGCCGTGGGCCGCATGGAGTCCGGTACGGAGAGGAAGGCGTCGTCCGGTAGATCGTGGGAGCCATACCGGCGAGTCGTGGGCCGCATGGAGTCCGGTACGGAGAGGAAGGCGTCGTCCGGTAGATCGTGGGAGCCATACCGGCGAGTCGTGGGCCGCATGGAGTCCGGTACGGAGAGGAAGGCGCCGTCCGGTCTTGCTGCAGGCGACAGTTCGTCCAATGGAGTTCGGACTTGTAACAGAGTTCGGCCGAGGGGGAAGCTGGGGGAGTTCGTCTGGCTGAAGGGTCGGCCATCTGTAGAGTTCGGCCGCGGGACGGTTGCCGAGGAGTTCGACCGCTGAGAGGCCCGAAGAAGCTCGGCTGGCCAGTTGAAGGACTTCGGTTGCTAGTTGGTTCGGCCAGGGCTCGCTGAGGAGTTCGGTCGCCTAGGGTCGGTCCGAAGGGGTTCGGCCACTTGGGCTCGCCTGGGAAGTCGGTCCGAAGGAGTTCGGCCGTGGGGTCCGAAGGAGTTCGGGCTCGTAGGAGAGTTCGGCTGAAGGGAAAACCCGGGAGGAGCTCGGATGGCCGAACGGGCGTCTGGGAGGAGTCCGTCTCCCGAAGAAGTCCAGCCGCTTGGAGTCCAAGGAGCTCGGCCGTCAGGAAGTTCGGCTGGCGGTGGGAGTTCGTCCTCTAGGCAGTTCGGCCCGGACCTTGGCGCAGGGGAGTTCGGCCTCTAGGCAGTTCGGCCGTGGTAGGGGCTCGGCCTGGCGCCTGGCGCTAAAGCTCTTCAGCGGCTACTGGTTACATTGGGCTGAGCGTCGGGCCGGGCTTCGGCAGGAGCGGGATTTATCCCCAACAGTAGCCCCCCCACTCCCGAGTTCAAAAATTGAAGGAAGG
Source organism: Cocos nucifera (assembly GCA_006176705.1). Lineage (NCBI taxonomy): Eukaryota > Viridiplantae > Streptophyta > Magnoliopsida > Arecales > Arecaceae > Cocos > Cocos nucifera. Next base: position 2,706,538 of record QRFJ01000164.1, on the reverse strand, counting down.
GAGTACCAAAACAGGCGACTGCCGAAGTCTTCTTCCAGGCTCCGCATTTGTTGCAGCTGAAGCTCGGGGGAGATCTCATCTCCAGTCGATGTTTGGAGTTGAAGTGGGAACTCGTTTCCAGCCTAAAGTCGATGAAGCTGATGTTGAAGCCGAAGTAAATCTCGCCTCCTGTGGTCGAGGTCGGATTTGAGCTCCTCGGGGGCGACATTGTCTTCATCAGTTGAAGTCGACTCGAGGGAGACCTCCTCTCTTGCAGCCGAGGTTGAAGTGCGCGCTCGGGGGAGATCTTATCTCCTACGGCCGAGCTTCCCTCGGAGGGGATCTTATCTCCTGCGGCCGAAGTGAAGTTCAACGGCGCTTCGGGGAGATCTTATCTCCTGCCGAGGTTGGTGCTCGTGTTAGGACGAGGTTCTCCTCCTGTTCCTAACCGAGGTAGCCGAGGTTTCAACGGTCGCTCGGGAGAGATCTTATCTCTAGCCGAGGTTGGTGCTCGCGTTAGGACGAGGTTCTCCTCCTGTTCCTAACCGAGGTTGTTCCGGTCGCTCGGGAGAGATCTTATCTCTAGCCGAGGTTGTGCTCGTGTTAGGACGTTCTCCTCCTGTCTAACCGAGGTTGCTCGCTCAGGAGAGATCTTATCTCTAGCCGAGGTTGTCAACGGTCGCTCGGGAGAGATCTTATCTCTAGCCGAGGTTGAAGTGCGCGCTCGGGGGAGATCTTATCTCCTGCGGCCGAGCTTCCCTCGGGGGAGATCTTATCTCCTGCAGCCGAGGTGCGCGCTCGGGGGAGATCTTATCTCCTGTAGCCGAGCTTCCCTCGGGGGAGATCTTATCTCCTGCGGCCGAGGTTGGTGCTTGTGTTCGAGGTTCCTCCTGTTCCTAACCGAGGTTGTTCACGGTCGCTCGGGAGAGATCTTATCTCTAGCCGAGGTTGGTGCTCGTGTTAGGAGAGTTCTCCTCCTGTTCCTAATCGAGATTGTTTCGGTCGCTCGGGAGAGATCTTATCTCTAGCCGAGGTTGTCAACGGTCGCTCGGGAGATCTCTAGCAGCGAGAGATCTTATCTCTAGCCGAGGTTGGGCTCGTGTTAGGATGAGGTTCTCCTCCTGTTCCTAACCGAGGTTGTTCCGGTCGCTCGGGAGAGATCTTATCTCTAGCCGAGGTTGGTGCTCGTGTTAGGACGAGGTTCTCCTCCTGTTCCTAACCGAGATTGTTCCGGTCGCTCGGGAGAGATCTTATCTCTAACCGAGTTGTCTCCGGGTCGCCTCGTCGGAGAGATCTTATCTCTAGCCGAGGTTGGTGCTCGTATTAGGATGAGGTTTCCTCTCTGTTCCTAACCGAGGTTGTTCCGGTCGCTCGGGAGAGATCTTATCTCTAGCCGAGGTTGTTCAACCGCTCGCTCGGAGAGATCTTATCTCTAGCCGAGGTTGAAGTGCGCGGCTCGGGGGAGATCTTATCTCCTACGGCCGAGCTTCCCTCGGGGGAATCTTATCTCCTGCAGCCGAAGTGAAGTGCGCGCTCGGGGAGATCTTATCTCCTGTAGCCGAGCTTCCCTCGGGGGAGATCTTATCTCCTGCGGCCGAGTTGGTGCTCGTGTTAGGACGAGGTTCTCCTCCTGTTCCTAACCGATGGTTGTTTCCGGTCGCTCGGGAGAGATCTTATCTCTAGCCGAGGTTGGTGCTCGTGTTAGGACGAGGTTCTCCTCCTGTTCCTAACCGAGGTGTTCTGGTCGCTCGGGAGATCTTATCTCTACAGGCCGAAGCTTCCCTCGGAGAGAGATCTTATCTCTGCAGCCGAAGGTGAAGTGCGCGCTCGGAGAATCTTATCTCCTGTAGCCGAGCTTGCCCTCGGGGGAGATCTTATCTCCTGCGGTCGAGGTTGGTGCTTGTGTTAGGACGAGGTTCTCCTCCTGTTCCTAACCGAGGTTGTTCCGGTCGCTCGGGAGAGATCTTATCTCTGATGCCGAGGTTGTCTCTAGCCTTGTCCGGCTCGGGAGAGATCTTATCTCTAGCCGAGGTTCGGAGAGTTTCCTAGCCGGTTGAGAGATCTTATCTCTAGCCGAGGTGAAGCGCGCTCGGGGAGATTATCTCCTACGGCCGGTGCCCTCGGGGAGATCTTATCTCTGCCGAGGTGTGCTCGCATTAGGACGATTTCCTCCTGTTCCTAACGCGGCGATTATTGACTCTGCTCTCTGTTTCTCTCTTCGGGGCGATTGGGCTCTTCCTTAAGGCTGATTTCTCACGCCCTCATGGCGGGCTTGCTGGTGGAGTCGCTACCGGAGGCTGCTGTAAAGCGTGCAACGCCTCCGTGAGGCCACGGCCACGGATCTGTCGGTCAAGCAGGCCGAACTGCTTCACATCCACCGCGGGTCAGGTGGAACCTAGGCCGCCGGGGCTGAAGCAGGACAGACGGGCCTGGACGGGATCGGGTCGCAGAGGCCGGGTCGAAGCTCTCTGGGGGCATTTTTCTTTCCAGAAAAGGAATACTGAAGAGGGAGAAGAGAGATCCGGAGCAGGGGAAGGAAATCGTCGCCGAGCACTCCTTTAAGAACAAGGGAACCTCGAAGGTTCAGGCCCTTCTAGCGCCAATCTGTTGGTGCAGAAATCCGTCGCCGCCGGAGGTCGCCGCAATCGAGGCCGCTGGGCGCCGCCGGGGACCTGCAAAACGAAGTCCCGTCCGGAACCGGTGGGGTGGTGGCTCCGGCAGGACCCTCCGACGGTCAAGTTAGTTTCCGGCCAACAGTAATGGAGTGCTCGGAATGAGTTCCGGAGCTTAGAGATGTGGAGGAGAGCTTAGAGAGTCGAGAGTTCAGAGAGCTTAGCCTTAGTATGTCGGGAGGGGTCCTTTTATAGCGGAGCTTAGTTGATGGTGACGGCTGTGCCGTCTGGCAGAGAGTCGTCGGGCAGCATGGAGTTTGGTACGGAGAGGAAGGCGTCGTCCGGTAGATCGTGGGAGCCATACCGGCGAGTCGTGGGCCGCATGGAGTCCGGTACGGAGAGGAAGGCGTCGTCCGGTAGATCGTGGGAGCCATACCGGCGAGTCGTGGGCCGCATGGAGTCCGGTACGGAGAGGAAGGCGTCGTCCGGTAGATCGTGGGAGCCATACCGGCGAGCCGTGGGCCGCATGGAGTCCGGTACGGAGAGGAAGGCGTCGTCCGGTAGATCGTGGGAGCCATACTGGCGAGTCGTCGGCCGCATGGAGTCCGGTACGGAGAGGAAGGCGCCGTCCGGTCTTGCTGCAGGCGACAGTTCGTCCAATGGAGTTCGGACTTGTAACAGAGTTCGGCCGAGGGGGAAGCTGGGGGAGTTCGTCTGGCTGAAGGGTCGGCCATCTGTAGAGTTCGGCCGCGGGACGGTTGCCGAGGAGTTCGACCGCTGAGAGGCTCGAAGAAGCTCGGCTGGCCAGTTGAAGGACTTCGGTTGCTAGTTGGTTCGGCCAGGGCTCGCTGAGGAGTTCGGTCGCCTAGGGTCGGTCCGAAGGGGTTCGGCCGCCGAAGGAGTTCGGCTGCGCTGGGGCCTGCGTCCAAGGAGCTCGGCCGTCAGGAAGTTCGGCCGGAGCCTCTAGGCAGTTTGGCCCGGACCTTGGCGCAGGGGAGTTCGGCCTCTAGGCAGTTCGGCCCGGACCTTGGTGCTGAAGCTCTTCAGCGGCTACTGGTCACATTGGGCTGAGCGTCGGGCCGGGCTTCGGCAGGAGCGGGATTTATCCCCAACAATTCCTAAATTAAGTTATAACATGTGGTTGGTCATATATTGACAAAAAAGAACTTTCACAGTTACGTGGATCCTATGAAAAATAGAGAATTCCATAGATTTGATTATTTCCTCTTACCATTAGCAAGATCTTGTAAAAGACCGTTCTTTCTTAATTTGGTAGAGAGAGATTTCACTTCCTAAAATATTTTATTTCCTTAGTAAATAAGGATCCTTTATTTGGTAAAGAGAGATTTCACTTCTTAAAATATTTTTCCAATGCATGATGAACATATTTAGATGCATATGGCTTCCTAAAATATTTTTTTTTAAAAAATATTTTTTGCATAAATAACTTTTTTTAAAAATATGAATATTTTAGTTGATTTCTATGATTTTCTTTCTTATTTTCTTAAATTTTGGAGAGGATTTTAGTTTTTCTCTCTTCTTTTTGTTTACAAGGTATAGATAGATATTTTGCTAAAAGAATTATGAATATTTTAGATGATTTTCATAATTTTTTTAAAAAAAAATAAATTTTGGAGAGGGATTTAATTTTCTCTCTTCTTTTCATTTAATAGGTACTGAAAGATTCTATAAAAAATATCTTAAATTTTTAATATTATTTATTTTAAAAATATATATAATTAGGAAGGTTCAATGTCATGAGAGATCCGGACTTGATACGTAAATAGACATGACAGGTAGATAAGTCCACCGGTGTTTCCTAGCTCATATGACATTTATGATGACATGTAATATTATTAATGATCGTATTTAAGACGAAAGTGAGGGGAATGCTAGGGAAAACAAAAGTTCAAACTTAAAATAATGTTATTAAAATTTCTTAAGATAAAAAAAATAATTTTAAGAGTTTATTTATTTATAAATAATTGTGCACCAATAATTTTAAAGATACAATGATGTCAATATATTATTTTTTACCTTGGGATCCATTTGATTGGAGGTAATTAATATAAAATTAAAAAATAAATCTCATGTTAGATAATCATATTTAGTATGAAAAATGGATTGGAGAAATGGTAAAATAAATTTTGGGCTTCATATCTATTTTCCAGAAAGAGATGATAAAGCAAATACCACTCCTTGGTGGTATTTATTTTTTCATGATAAATTACCGAGTGGACATAATTTGAAAATATCATTTTTGATGAAAGCATCCTTACTTATATTATATTAATTATATTATACAATTAATATTAATTATACTAATATATTATAAAATATATTAATATATTTATTAATAATATACAAATAGAAAATTGGCAAATATTTATTAATTATCAATAAATGCAATATAGGATTTCTTAATAATTAATATATTTATTTATATATCAAAATATATTAAAATTTATTTATAATAAGAAATATATTTTTTAATATATATAACTAATTTAAAATATTTAATAACTCATATTAATATATTTTTAATATTTGAAGTAGCCAATTCTAACTTAAGTGGATCATAAGTAGCTAATAAAGGGACCGAGAAAAAATATTATTGTTCGAACCGCTTATTCAAAAATATTACTGAAAATTTGATAATATTTCTAGTATCTCTAAGCACACATAGTAATTTTTAAATATTCTTAAAATTTATTTTTTTAATAATTATTTTTTAAATATATTTAAGTCATTTCATAGTCTAATGTTATCCAGCCAAACGAATCTTTAGTCTATTGATGGCTATATAGGATAACCACGAGATAGACATCCGGACTTTACCTTGCTGCACCTTTTCTTTCGTTTGACGGACATCCACGTCCTATTATTTGTCGTTTATCTAACATCACGTCACCTTGTTTCCTCATCCTTTCTAGTGGTCCATAATTCCGTTCACAAATCTTGCTTTTTAAAACTACGCATAATTTTATTACCACTAGGTTCTAGAAAATGAATAGAAGGGAAAGATGCGACTTATAGCTGAGGACCACTTTGTCTTTGTCATTGCAGCAATCAATATATAACCTCTTTTTAGTTGGAGAACCACCAACTCATCAATATAGATACTCTTAATTGCTTCGAATTTATATCTTTTGATTTAAATCTCTTTCCAAACCCGAGAAACGAAAGAAATCAAGCAAATCAAAAGATAATCACACTTATTCACCTTGTTATCTTTACCATTGCAACAATATACAACCTTCTTTAATTGGAGAGCGACCTATCCATGAATACAGATAATCTTAATTACTTTAAATTTATATCTTTTGATCTCTCTCTCTCTCTTTCGACCTGAGAGAAATAAGAGAAGCCAAGCAATCAAAAATGGAGCATACTCATTTACCTTATTCTCTCTACCATTCAACAATATGTGCACTTCTTTAGTTGGAGAGTAAGCTATGCACAATAGTCGTAGTTGCTTTAGATTATGATTTTTTTGATCTCTTTCTCTTTTTTTTAGACTTGAGGAACGAGCGAAGTCAAGCAATCAAAAGTTGATCACACTCATCTACATGCATTCGTCTGATAATAGATCAATGGAGCCACACGATGTTCATATATCCTACGGTCAAACTTCCACATCTGTTCCGCGGTTACTTTCTTGCGCAAAGGGTGAGGGGCGGCAGGACTTCGATGGACCGAGCGAACCAACCGCTGTGCCGGTTTATGGGACAAGTTGGCCCGTTTCACGGGCCCCACGGTGGGCCCACGCGAAGGACTTTGGAGGGTTGCCGCACTTACCATCTTTCGCATCAAACCGACCGCTGATTTCGGAGGTATCGATCACGTGACTTTAAAGCATTGGGCCCACGGAATCATTCCAAGTTACGTGAGAATCCTACCCGTGCACCGCATGTGTGGCATAAGGGCGATGCTTAATCCCTTTAATTTATTTTAATTCATTATAAATTAAAATAACTTTTATATTTTATAAATAATTTAATTAGAGTATGAATGTTATCTAATAAATAAGTTAGATTTAAGTAGATAGATTTTTGTTTTATCTACTCTATATCTGATCTGACTTGTGTTTGGGTCTAATTTGATTGGAATGCTGCGGGGCATGGAAGTGGTTGTTATGCTTCCAAACTTATTTAAGATTTTGAGGTTAAATTTGGTGAGCTCAACCATGATATTCTATGTTTGCAATAGATTTACGTCTATCCGCATGCATCTTAATCTAGACTATTTGGCTTGTTATTTTTATTAACGTACTATAACAAGGGCACCCATCCTTGATATCCCTAAACTTCGAGATGCTAATGAATATAAGGTAAGATCCTATATAATTTTCAAAAGATTTTTATCAGCAAACTATTTAATGTTCTTTAAGATAGTATTTGGATATCCAAATATTATTTCTAAAATAAAAATATTAATTTTTAAAGAATAGATATTTTTTTTATTATTTCAAATTTTTATTTGATTAAAAATTTAAACTCTCTACTTAGAATAAGTAATTAATGTAATTTAATTAATACAATGTTATTTTTAGTTTCTAAATTAAAATTTATTGAAATTTTAAAATAAACTATTTCATGGTCCATAATGAAATAGCTAATTCAGGATAGACGAAAATAAATGAGGATTGATCAGAATTGCAAAACCATCATTTTTTTTCATTTATTTAGAGAAATAAGATAAAATAAGATCTTATTCCATCCAAAATTACGTGGCAACGAAAACATTGTTTGTATACAAACATTTTCTCGTTTTAGTCTGCTTGCGAATGTCACGTTGGGAACCAAATTTAACAAAAGTTGACGTCGTTTCTGAAAATTCTTGAATGAGTCGCAGCCTGATAACCTAGTCATTAAACAACTTTACGGTACTCCATTTTTCCATCTCTAAGGTCACCACTTGTAACATCTTGCCTAACTTTTTTTTTTAAATTTTAAATAAAGAGTGTTGATCTATTGGATTCGACTACTACTTTCCTTGGATGGTTGTTGTGATCCCATGTTCTTTTGATTCAGGGTGCGAAAAGAATATACCATTGTCCAAACTTAGAAAGCTAGCCGGCCATTGATTGCATTATATATAGAAGGGTAGGTGCTGGCTTGCGGCTGCTTTGCTGGCATCACCAAGAAAAATGCGTGTGCGCGCGGTCGTCAATAACTCATCCACCTTTCTTTAAGTGCTTGAATAGCCGGTTATCTTGTTGGCGAATGTCCCTTGTGCCACACAATGAAAGCCTATGGAGGGACTGATGCAATAGTACAAGTTGTGTTTTACTTTTCTATACAGAGAGAGAGAGAGAGAGAGAGATTGACCGAATAAACTAATAACCTCTAAGATAATCTATTAAACATGCTAAACAAGAGTCAGTTGGATTTGACATTTCAATTTAGTTGATGTGGTTGAAAGACTCAAACTATAAACTCCAAGCAAGCAAGTGATGACCGTGCCCACCTAATTTATTGATAATATATGGGAACAGCGTCACATAGCAAGAAGTTATAAAGAATCTATTCATTAAAATAGTTTGGTTTTTGTGAACTGGAGCTTTGCCCCAAAAGTCATTCTTCTTTGCCAAGCAACGAAAGATTCTGGCCTTAGATGTCGGTCTTTATCAAGCAGCTAGCACTAGCAGGTAGTGCTATATTTTTTTAAAAAAACGATGTTTGAACTCCCAAACATTAGATGCTAAATTATCCCCAGCAATGCTACTGGAAGCTATGCTATTTGTATCCTAGCCATACCCTTAAAAAATTTCTCTTTGCTCTCTCTCTCTCTCTCTCTCTCTCTCTCTCTCTCTCTCTCTCTCTCTCTCTCTCTTTATATATATATAATTTTATTTTATTTTATTTTATTTAAGAAAGAATGCCGAGAAGTACTTACTCTTGGCCCCTCGATGATTTTTTTTTTGGTCAAGGCCCCTAAATGATAATTGACTGGCATTCTTTGGCTTGCTGATTGGCAAATTCCAACATATCAAAACAAGATCCACGGCATGGACGGACAACAACGAGTTGCACGGAGGATTAAAAATAAATTGCGTCTCTATACTACTTTTTGTATGCGGTGAGTTGTTCGTACGCATAAACGGTGAGTCGTTCGAATGTCTCGATCATTCTGTCGGGGAGTATGGACTATTGTTAGTTTGGGACAGAGGCAGGTAGCGCCTCATCTATTTATTTATTATTATATTAGTGACCATTTCTTTCGCGCATCGCTGCTCTTTCTATAAAAAAATATCTACAAGGGCGTGTTTAACCTCCAATCATTCGTCGCGGGCGCAAATTTATCTACATCCCTCCGTCTTCTAGTCTCGGAGAAGACTACGTTGGCCCATATCCACTTAGTTTGGGACTCTGGGAAGAAGGATAGCTTTTATTGTGGACAATTGCCATAAATTAACAAGTTTTATTTGGTTAATGAGAAGTGTCATTATTTATGAACTTTATCGCACTAAAACAGTGGTTTGAAGTTGTAATAATATTAAAGGAATACATTGTATGCATGTATAATTTTTTCATAAATTAGAATAATTAGATTAAGATGAAAAAAAAAAATATCCTATCCATTAATTCAGCATATAGTATATAATTTGCGCTGAATTTTCAAATGAACATGGTACAAGAAAATCAAAACTCCATGCGTTTGTTGACATGCCAATGTAGTTTAGTTCAAGGATGAGACCACCAATAGAAAATTATAGGTCAACCAGCCATGCAAAACTCACTTAATAGTATTTTTATGTTTCTTTTGTATTTTTTATTTTCAAATGATGGAAGCTAGGAGAATATGCCATGGTAGCTACTCAAAGATCCACTTACTAATGACCCTTTTGCATTTTTTTTTTTTTTTAATTTGTTTCCATTTTTTCAAGCTCTTTGCTCGTAAGACCTGCCCCATCCATTGAATTCAGTCTAAATAAACCATCCAGCAGCAAGAAGACTTTAGGTAGACTGATGGTTGGTGCCGAGAATTTTGAAAAAATGTGGTGAGATAAGCCAAATAGATAAGCTGAAGTTTTATACTAATAATGAATTGGTGAGAGTCTTCTTATTCCTTGCTCTCTTGCAGTTGCGAGCCGGCAATGGCTTACGGTGATTCCAGGAACTCCATGTGGCAACCCATGTATGGAAAGGTAGGTAATAAAGTGATCTATAAGAAAGAAGTTGGTAAAAAGTTCAAAAAGGATTCAAATTATTATTCCTTGGTTTTCTTCCTGGCTTTCATCCGGCGAGACTTGACTTGAAGGCCGGTGGTCTTTCTTTACCACATAAATGTTTATCACGCATAAATGTTACCGTGGACATGATTGAAGAGTATACAAAAAGGAACTACTATAAATTAACGATGAGTACAAGTATTCCTACCACGTGCAACATGAACCTGCAACAAAAAAAGGGGTAATCTGGATTAAATGTAGAACTTTTCTAAACAATATCTGCTTACCCTGTTGGTAAGAAAGTAAATAGAAGTACTGCTTGCTATGATGGTATTACCCATTCCCTTCGAACCAAAGATTAGAGATTTAATTCCAAGTATTATTGGTCTTTGCTTCGACTCTATTAGCAAAATTCCAACTTTATGATTTCGACCGGAGGATTAGGCTTTGACCTAGGTGGGATTGGATGGGTACAAAAGTGAATGGCATTAGAGCTTCTCCATTAAGGCAGCTATCAGCGGTCATAAAGATCGGCAAGATACCTAAATAATAAGAATTTAGCAGCCAAGGAAGAAGACAAGTACCTCTCTAACCTTAATTCCAAATTGGGACAAATTAAGAAGGTTTTAATTCCAAATCTTTTGGTAGGCCTGTGAAAGATCTTTTTTTATCACATGATAAGCTCTTTTCCTCCCTAATCCTCTAAACTCCAAAAAATATGAGATTTGATCTTAGGTTATTTGATTCAACCATCAAAAATTTCATTAGCTTAGTAAGCTAGCATTTTCACCTACCGAATATTTTATCAACTTGAGAAATCGGCATCTTTATAGCATAGTTTTCAATATAAATGTATTAAAGGAGGACTATTCTTTTTTGGTGAGATAATAAATGATTGACTGATAGGATGCATTTAATTTTAATCGATCAAAATAGATTAAAATGAAAATTAGAATTGCTACATCTCCGATATATTTGGTTTGTAATCAAAATTAAAATTATGATTGGAATGAAATTTAAATTTTATAAAAAAATAAAAATTAAATTTTGAAAAATTAGTGTATTCTCATTTCTTCTTTTGAATCAAAATAAAAATAAGAATGAAACTCACCCATTTTCATCTCCAATCAAGAGTCCAATCCCTCTAAACTAAATATGCTCGTAAATTCTCTTAACATTGGTTGCTCAAAGGAAAACCCGCTTATACGCATATCTTCACGTTTGTGCGGTGCTTTTTCTCCGATATCAATTTGTTCTACGCGACGGTGTCCCTCTAGTGATTAATTTAAAATTTTTTTATTGGATCCGAAAAAATTGATGATTCCGAGGCATGCATACCACGTTTTGCGTGGTGTAATTGATGTCATCAAATCGTAATCATTTAAGTAGGCCAACTGCCATCAATGACTTCGAAAGGGTAGCGGTCTCAGAAAAGGGAACCGACGGTGAGGCACCCGGTCCAAAGCGCTTTAGATCGCCATCAAGAGCACGAGATTTTTACTGACGTAACAACCTCGCTCAAAGCGAGTGCAGTCTTTTTCGCGGTGATCTCAGTTAAAAGGTCATTCTACCTTTGCGCACATGACATAGCACCTTTCTCTTTCTTGGCCATTTTATTTGTGCCCCTCTCGCATTAACCCTCTAAAAAAAAAAAAAAAAAAAAAAAATTCCCTAACTATGCATCCTATTGATTTACTCAAGATATTATAATTCTACTTACAATCTAAAAAATAAAAAATAAAAAAAATATTGACCAGTTAAATCTAGGAAGGGCACGTGCATATGCTTCTGATTGATGTCGACCAAGAGTTGTAATCAAAATCAATCTTACGTGATCGAATTTATCATTCATAAAAATTTAAATTAATTTTATTATTATTATTATTATTATTATTATTATTATTATTATTATTATTATTATTATTATTATTATTATTTGGTGTGTTTCTTTGAATGAACCTTAGTTTGCATACAATTCTGCAAATGTTAGGAAGTTGCCTAAGTTGTTTTCCTAAGTTTATTAGGTTATTGCTGGTCTTTTGGAATTATATGAATAAGTCCATGCTTCTACAGGTTGGTGACGCTCGCTGAAGCTATCTACCATGTTGGCTTACACTGTTTTCTTTCTAATAAATTATAAAAAAATTAAAAAAAAGAAAAAGCCAAGAGCCACAAATCTTTTCTAATTGAAAAAAAATCCATCAAGGTGTGCAAAGGATCATGGCAAAGTATGTTTGTTGCTGTCTCAAAGTAAGCGTAGATCATAAGTTCACATGGTTAGGCTTTAAAGCATTTCAGAAGATCTTTTAGGGCAGAGGACCCATTTCTTTCGGTCGACGAGTAATATTTTACGCACCGTGCATGCGGTATAGTAAAATTAATATATAACATATTATCTAATTATCTTAAATTATATAATAAAAATAATAATAATATATTTAATATCACTTAATTATTTTTAATTAAATTTTTGATGACAAAAATATTCTTTTGCTTCATAGAATAATGAAAAAAAATAGTATTATACCATATGGCTCAAAAGAAAGTCATATAAGATAATAGAAAGTCATAATAAATAATAAAAAATTATATATATTATTCAAGATATTATATATTATCATGCTTTGATCTAAAATCGTGAGTCGAGATCATGACAACCATCACGTACTCATAGAAAACTCTTCTATAAATATGTAAAGCATCTCATCATGACATCATAAATAGACATTAGGATAAAATTTAAATAATTATGGTTCAAACTTTAATTTAAATAATCAAGTAAAAAAAAATTCAATGTCAACAAAAAACTAGACAATCGTTCGATAAGTCAACATAAAATAAAGTCTTTCATCAACTCTAAATAAATCCTAAATTAATAAGTAGAATGTCATCATCTTTAATCGCACTCCCATAAGAAACTCGCATCAAGCTAATTTTCAAGATTTGAAAAAAATTAGAAAACTTGTCATGAGCTAACAGCCTAGTAAGTAGAGAATATCTTTAATCAAATAAATCAAGCATATAACTATTTATCAAAATAAACACATATTATTTTAAAAATTTAAATCTACACTACTATAAAAAGAATTTATGACAGTGCATACTATGGCAGCAATTTTTGAAACCACTGCCATAGATCCTACGGCAACGATTTTCATTAACCGCTACTATAGGTCGGACCTATAGCAGCGATTAGTGAAACCGCTGCCATAAGTTGGACCTATAGCAGCGGTTGGTAGGAACCACTGCTATAAGCTTATTTATGGCGGTAATTAATTGTAATAATTGCCATATATTTTTTTAAATATTATATAATTTTAAAATTTAATATTCATCTTCATCATTCATTATCTAAATAATTATCATTAGAGAGTCGTCGCAAAAGATCGCCTCGATCCGATGGCCCTAGCTTCGTCGATCAGAAAAATTTGATTTCAACGACCACGAACGACGATGAGATGATCTGATAGATGGAGACCTCCGATGGATCCAAAAATTTATAATGATGATCTCGATGATGTTTGTAGCATACTATCAAAGTTTTACTTCAATCGGATATTGTTATCTTGATCAATTTAGTATAAATTAGTTTCGACCGTTAAATAATAAACGAGTGATCAAAGGACCAAACAGTATCCGATTATGAGATAATTTTTTTTATAAATGATCTTGGCTACTACTTTAATCATTTTTTATGGTGGTGATTATAAAATTCAACTCGTGAGATGAAAAATGATCTAAAACTATACGTCTTCTGATAACCATTCTGAAACTTCACTGATTGTTATGCTCATACTTTTGCAATATCTGCTTAATTAACATGAATAGTTTATACGAAAATGATTTAAATTCTATAATTATTATCATATAAAATATTTAAAATTATAATAAAGATCATTTAACTAAAAAATTATTTCATAATCGGATATTGTTTGGTCATTTGATCACTCATTTATCATTTAACAGTCGAAACTAATGTATACTAAATTGACCAAGATAACGATATTCGATTGAAGTGAAACTTTGATAGTATGCTACAAATATCATCGAGATCATCGTTGTAGGTTTTCAGATCTATTGAAGATCTTCATCTATCAGATCATCGCATCATCGTTCATGATCGTCGAAATCAAATTTTTTTGATCGATGAAGCTAGGGCTATCGGATCGAGGTGATCTTTTACGACGACACTCTAATAATAATTATTTAGATAATGAATGATGAAAATAGATATTAAATTTTAAAATTATATAATATTTTTAAAAAATAAAAAAAAATTATTTTCAATCTACGGCAGTGGTTATCAAAAATTACTGCTATAGATCTAAGGCAGCGGTTATAGAACCACTGCCATAGATCTATGGTAGCGGTTTTGGATAATCGCTACCATAGATCTATGACAGCGGTTCGATAACCCTATAGTAGATTCGGTTAAAAATTTTTAAATTTTTTCTACTTTCTTCCCCTGCATGCTTGATCTCTCTCTGTCTCTCCCCTCCTCTCCGTCATCGGTGAGGCTTCTTCCCTCTGATCGATGCCGCCCCTCCTTCCCCCTTGATCAATGCTGCCCTCCTCCCCCCTCCCCCTCTGGCTTCCTATCCTCGACCGTCCCTCCACACCACCCCCCACCCTCCCCCCACCCGCCCCTCCTTCCCTCCCATCCCCGACCGCTCCTCCCCACCATCCGCCACCCACCCTCCCCCCGGCCACCCCTCCTTCCCCCATCTCCATCCCCATCCCCACCCGGCCCCCCACCTCCTACACTCCCCCTCTCGGTCGTCGATCCTTCCGTCACTATGCCTTTCAGGCCTCCTCGTCACTATGTCCCCTCCCCCTAACCCCCATCTTTGATCGCCCCTACTCTCTCTCTCTTTCCTCTTTATCTTTTTTTTCTATCTCATTATCTTACTTTTATTTCATAGATTACCTCTAGTGCCGTCGTCCTCCTCTAGCGTCATCGTCGGTGACCCTCGGAGCTTTCGGTACGACCCGCTCTCTATAGCCACAAGTATAATTTTTTTTAATTTTATAGTATTATTTATTAATTATATATATTTATAATAATTTATAAAATATGTATAATAAATATTATAAATATTTATTATAAGTATTATAATTATCTACATGTCGTGTTTTTGGGCCGTGTCGTAGTGGTAGCCTTGGACTGTGCTATATCGACGGCTATGGACTAGATCTGTCAACGAGTTGGGTTCGGATTAAAATTTAGATATTCAGATCTGGATTCAATTTTAATTATCAATATCAAATTCGAATCCGAATATCCGATGGGTCTGTACTTGAAATACCGGACCTGGATCCTAATGAATCTCAGAAGGTCGGATCTGATTCAAGGATCCGAAACTAAGAAATGGAGAAACTGAGAGGGAGACTAACAAATTGAGAGAGGAAGGGTCGGTCGCTCGCCGACCGTTGGCAAGGGAGACTGAGAGTGGGAGGGAGGGAGTGGGTCCGGCTTCGCCACCATCGCCGGCGAGGAAGATCGAGAGAGGAAAAGAGGAAGGGAGGGATCCGATCTCGCCGCCATCATTGGAAGGGAGGGGGTTTGGCCTCACTGGCGAGATAGATCGAGAGAGGGAGGGAGGGGGTCTGATCTTGCTGACATCATTAAGAGGGATGGGGTCCAGCCTTGTCAGCTTTTGAGCGAATAAAATTTGATATGTCTCTCTAAGATTCCAACTTTAAGCCCTAAGGTGCCACCATCATCTACTTTATTCTTCTTTCAGATTTTTGGATTAACACTAAGGTTCGTGCAAGAGATCGAATCTACGACTGTTACTCATCTTTAATTATTTATGAATGTAATTCATATTGTAGAATTTATTGTATAATATTTTTTGGATGATTATATCTTGTTGCTTTATTGGGATAGGACCTATCTTTACCTATTAGTTGATGGTAGGGTGCATTTATTGCATATCTGACAATGATATTTAATTTGAGTTTCACACATAATTTACTTGCAGTATTATAATTTTTAAAATGGATAAGGGGTAGATGAAGTTTAGTAGACTCTTGCCAGAATATAAAGCTAGACTTCAAATTTTTTTTGATTATGCTATAGAGAAATTTGAGGACCATGGACTGATCCAATATTCTTGTAAAAAGTGTATGGATGGACCGTGACTACCTCGTTAAGATGTCAATGATCATCTCATAATTTATGGCTTTAAAGTCGGTTATAAAATTTGTTAGAACCAACATGATAAGGGCAGGCCGCAAAGAGGCGATCAACCTGAAGGTGGAGTGGAATAAATGTTCATGATATTTTTCTATTTATTGGCCATAATGATGGTGCATCTAGATCCATGTCTGATCCTGTGATTGGTCGAATGACAAATAGTGAGGATGTGGAGAAGATCTATAAGTTGATGGAAGATGCTAATATTTCGTTGTATCTCGGATGTGAAAAGATAACGAAGCTTGAGTTCTTAATCTGGTTGTATCATATGAAATGCTCTAATGAATTCAAAAATAATGGAGTGAACTGCATACTAGAGCTTTTGGAGGACATTTTTTCAGATGATGCATGAATTTTAAAGAATAATTATGAGGCATTGAAGATTATTGAATAGTTGGACTTTACTTATACCAAGATACATGCATGTTCCAATGATTGCATGCCCTATTGGGAGGGAGATGTCAACCGCAATGAGTGCATGAGATGCGGTATATCAAGATGGAAAAAGAATAAAGATGGCACATCGACTCATGTACCTCAAATGTTGATGTGGCACTTTTCTTTGATTCCGAGACTACAAAGTTGTTTATGTCGGCAAAGATATCGAAGGACATGAGATGGCATGAAGAGAATCGAACAAAAGATGATGCATTGAGGCATCCAACTGATGGAGAGGCAAGGCAGAAGTTTAATGAATTACATTCCAACTTCGCACAAGAGATACGTAATATGAGGTTGGGCTTGTCGTACGATGGTTTCAACCCATTCAAGCATATGAATACTGCCTATAGTGTATGGCCAGTATTTATTCATATTTACAACCTTCTTAATTAGGTATCATCTTCTTAATTAGGTATGAAGATTGTCGCTCAGTAATGTGAGCCCTGAAGTACGTGCTCTTTCAATGGACCCTAATCGTACCGTGTGTGAGTATAAATAGCTCGTCATTAATGGCTATAGATTTAATATTCACAGCAAGTCCATAAATATTGCAACACAAAATAGTGGCATTATGTTAAGCGCCACCACTGAGTGTTATGCTAGCTCAAGAGATTCACAGCCTCGTACAGAGAATTTGAACTATTATGGTATGATGGAGAAGATAGTCATCTTGGACTATTAATCTAAAGAAAGAATCGTGTTGATGAAGTACAATTGGTTTAACACCTTACCACAGTCTGGGATGAAGACTGATGAGTGTGGTTTTACTCTCGTTAACATGCAACGCCATCTTCGTACTAAAGAACTGTATATACTTGCCTCCTAAGCTAGTCAAGTCTTCTACGTTAGTGATTCTTTGGAGCCTCAATGGGGTGTTGTTATGAAGATGGTGCCTAGGCATATTTTTGTTGATACCGAAGTTGATGACGATGTTGGACCATGCATGCAAAGTGCTTCTCTAGGATAAAACTTATCTAATACTGTTGAGATCCCAAACACATTTGTTAGAAGCGATGGTGATGTCCATATTGTAGATGCCACTAGACGATGACTTCAACATTCTGGTATAAATTATTAGAGTCTAATTATTAATTTTTATTTAATTTTTTTTTTATATCTTTTTTGTTTTGGTCAAAGAGCTCTCTTTCTTCTGATCTTTGGAAACTTAAGAAAAATGTGCGTCGTGTCGGTAGGCCGTGCCATGTCATGTTGATCACTAAGAGAACCCCCATCTGGTATAAATATTAGAGACTATTTATTGATGTTATACTAATATTATTGTTCAATATGTTATATTGATTAATGTTCATTAACATTACAGATCACGATGGCACCAAAATGCCATCTAGCTTTCACCTTTGTCCCTCGATGGATTACGCATAGTTCAGCATCCAAGGAGCAGTTGGAGCATACTCCATCCATCTCGACATCAACTGCTCAGGGACCTCCACCATCGGCATCTACTCCATCGATAGTATCTACTCCACCGGTAGCTGAGCTTCTACCATCGTTCATATCTGAGACACATGCTACTACATAGGCATCTGAGTGTATATTTTTATTATATTAGCACAACTTTATTTTTTATATAGTATTTATACACTTATATATTTGCATAACATATTTGCATTATAGGTGCATCATCCAGCTGGACATTTTGCGATCCCACATGTATGGCACATATATGGAACTACTAGCATCAGGTGATGGTCTATTACGATGCGAAGAGAAGGACCGTGCGGAAGATGCATTTCTTTTTTGAAGTGCTTGTGAGGCAGTCGGACATCATTTTCGTATAGCCTAGAGACTGGCGTTTGATGGATGCTGTCGTCAAAAATCAAATATGGAAGAAGATATGGATAAGTATGCACATCTTAGTTATATTTATGCATTTTATATATTTATACTATATATATTTGATTAAAATAATTTTATAACTAATTTTTGATAACTTTGTGCAGAGAAAGTACGACTTTCTCAATCATGAGAGGGCTCGAGATGTCCGACTGAGGAAGATCAGAGAGTTGTACCGGGGTTACAAGGTCAAACTCTATAGAGGATGGTTCGAGCATCGACGAGACACTCCGGAGGAGCTTATTTCCTAGATACAGGACTATCCTCCAAGTCAGTGGGAGAGGATGGTTAAACACTAGAAGAGCCAGGAGTTCAAGGTAAAATTTTTAACTTTTAAATTTTTTAATATGCTTAAAATTTTATTGAAATATTATTTAAATATTTATTATTTATTTGAATATCTGTTAGGCTACCTTCTATTAGAACTGAAAGAACCGTGTAGCCCAGGAGTATACGCATACTCTAGATCGCGAGTCTATGGCCAGTCATATGCATAGAGAGATAATTAATTCTAAATCTAACTAGATAAATTAAATTTATATTTTTTTATCATCTTTCTGATAAATTTATTCTTTGTTATAGCTGATGAGAGATGGAGTGATATCCAGCCATAGCGAGATTTTTCGATCCAGCCGTACGGACAAGATAGGCAGACCGATGAACGTCATGATCGGACATATTTTTATAAGTATTAAATATATTAGTATATATGATTAGTATTATAGTATTTTTTATAAAATTTTATTTTAATTTATAATTATAAGATTAGTTAGATACGCTCGCGAGCGAGGGTCTGGATACCTCTGGCCCCATGATCATCTATCTCAGATCTTGGAGCCTGAGCACTCTGGGAAGATTCGATGCAGGCCCAGACACATGCCGATGAGCTACTAGTCTGAGACGAGCAATTTCTCACAAACTTTCGATGTCGTTTGCTGGGAGAAGCTTGAGGAGGCATTGGCATAGGCAGATCGGGTTGAGGAGCATGCATCTCATTTGGAGGACATCATGAGAGACATGATGTCAATGCTCAGCATGCATTTTAGAGTCACGAACTTCGAAGATATGTTGGCCTACATTCCAGCTCTAGCTCTAGCTCCGGTTCTGGCTCCAGCACCAGCTCCAGCTTCGACTTTCGATGACGACGACGATGATGATGATGTAGATTTATAAAAATTTTGATATATTTTATTTTTTAAAAAAATATTATAATAATTTTTATTCGATAATAAAATTTTAATATTTTAAAATAATTTTTATATTTATTATATATTTTTATATTATATATCTATATTTATCAGATAAAATATATAAAAAAAATAAAAATTTTAATTTTTTTAATTATTTAAGATTTATGATAGTGATTTTATAATCGCTGCCATATCCATGCCAACATCTATCATAGGTCTCTAGGGCAAACGGTACTAATCATTGTATTAGACCTATGGCAGTGGTTATGTAACCGCTACCTAGGTCTAATATAGCGGTTAGCACCATTTGTACCAAAAATCTATGGCAGCGGTTACGTAATTGCTGCTATAGATAATCTATAGCAGCAGTTACATAACCACTACTGTAGATCGATATATTGTAGTGGTATATAAACCGCTGCAATAAGATATTTATGATAGCGGTTCAAATAACTGCTGCAACAACCGCTATCATAGAGCTACGACGATGGCTGCAGTAGTAACGGTTAAAGAATCGCTGCCATTACTATAAAAAAGAACTACCACAGTGGTTATAAATCGCTGTAATAGGCAATCTATGATAGCGGTTCAAATAACCAATACAACAATCATTGCCATAGAGTTACGGCGATGGCCATAGTAACAGCGGTTAGAAAATCGCTGTCATAGGCTATGGCAGTGATTTTCTAACCGCTGCTACTGCACTCATCATCATAGCTCTATGGCAGTAATTGTTTGAACCGCTGTCATAGATAGTCTATTACGGTGGTTTATAAATTACTGTAATAGATCGATCTATAGCAGCGGTTACATAATCGCTGCCATAGATAATCTATAGCAACGATTTTTTAATCGCTGCCATAGGTTTAATGCAGCGGTTGGCATCATTTGCATCAGAAACCTATGACAGTGATTATAAAACAACTACCGTAGATCTTAAATAATTAAAAAAATAAAATTTTTATTTTTTATATATTTTATCTGATAAATATAGATATATAACATAAAAAAATATAATAAATATAAAAATTATTTTGAAATACTAAAATTTTATTACTGAATAAAATTTATTATAATATTTTTTTAAAAAAATAAAATACATCAAAAGTCTCCTAAATTTACATCATCGTCGTCATCACCGAAAGCTAGAGCCAGAGCTGGAATGCGGGCCAACATATCTTCGAAGCTCGTGACTCTAAAACGCACACTGAGCATCGAGATCATGTCTCTCATGATACCCTCCAGATGAGATGCGCGCTCCTCAATCCGATTTATCCACATCGCAGCATGATCTGCCTGTGCCAATACCTCCTCAAGCTCCTCCTGCTTGACGATATCGAAAGTTTGTGAGGAGACGCTCGTCTCGAATCATTAGCTCATCGACATATGTCTGGGTCTGCATCAGATCCTCCTAGAGTGCTCAGACCCCAAGACCTGAGATAGATGGTCATGGGGCCTAGAGGTATCCGAGCCCTCGCTCGCGAGCGCATCTAACTGATCCTATAATTATAAATTAAAATAAAATTTTATAAAAAATACTATAATACTAATCATATATACTAATATATTAATACTTACAAAAATATGTCCGATCGCGGTGTTCATCGGCCTGACCATCTTATTCGTGCGGTTGGATCAAAAGATCTCGCTATGGCTGGACATTACTACATCTCTCATCAGTTATAACAAAGAATAAATTTATCAGAAAGATAATAAAAAATATAAATTTAATTTATCTAGTAAGATTTAGAAGATTGGCCATAGACTCACAGCTTAGAGTGTGCATATACTCCTGGGCTGCACGGTTCTTTCGGTTTTGATAGAAGGTAGCCTAATAAGTATTCAAATAAATAATAAATATTTAAAAAATATTTAAATAAAATTTTAAACATATTAAAAAATTTAAAAGTTAAAAATTTTACCTCGGACTCCTAGCTCCTCTAGTGTCTAACCATCCTCTCCCTCTAACTTGAAGGATAGTCCTGTATCTAGGAAACAAGCTCCTCCAGAGTGTCTCATCGGTGCTCGAGCCATTCTCTGTGAAGCTTGATCTTGTAACCCCGATATAACTCTCCGATCTTCTTCAGTCAGACATCTCAAGCCCTCTCATGATCGAGGAAGTTGTACCTCCTCTGCATAAATTTATCAAAAATTAGTTACAAAATTATTCTAATCAAACATATATAGTATAAACATATAAAATGCATAAATATAACTAAGATGCGCATACTTATCCATATCTTCTCTTATGCGCGATCTCTGATGGCAGCATCCATCAAATGCCAATCTCTGGGCTTTACGAAAATAATGTCCAAACGCCTCATAAGCACTCCAAAAAAGGAATGCATCTCCCGCATGGTCTCTCCTACCGATCTTCCATCCGCATCATAATAGACCATCACCTGATGCTGGTGGTTCCATACGTGTGGAACCGTAAAATATCTGACTGGATGATGCACCTATAATGTAAATAGGTTATACAAATATATAAGTATATAAATACTATATAAAAAATAAAGTTATGCTAATATAATAAAAACGTACACTCAGATGCCTACGTAGTAGCATGTGCCTCAGATATGGACGATGGTAGAAGCTTAGCTGTCGATGGAGTAGATGCCATCAATGGAGTAGATGCCGACGGTGGAGGTCCCTGAGCAGTCGATGTCGAGATGGACGGAGTATGCTTCGACTGCTCCTCAGATGCTGAACTGCACGTAACCCACCGAGGGATAGGGATGAAAGCTAGATGGCATTTCGATGCCATTGTGACATGCAACGTTAATGAACATTAATCATGAACAATAATATTAGTATAGCATCAATAAATAGTCTCTAATATATACACTAATAAATTGACGGATCTATCATTATGCAATGCAATAAATAAAAGCAACATAATATAAACATCTAAAAAATGTTATAAAATAAATTCTACAATATGAATTATATTTATGAATAATTAAGGATGAGCAACAGTCGTAGATCCGATCTCTTGCGTGAATCTTAGTGTTAATCCAAAAATCTGAAAGAAGAATAAAGTAGATGATAGTGGCACCTTAGGGCTTAAAATTGAAACCTTAGAAAGACATATCAAATTCTATTTACTCGAAAGTCAAGTCGGCTCCGTGTCTGAGACAGTCGGCTCTGTGTCTGAGACATCCGACTAGGATCCTTCCCCAATCGGCTCGATCATGGCCCGAGCCGGCTCGATCATGGCCCGAGCCGGCTCGGCTGTGTGCCATCCCCTCGATCACTCCCTCTCTCCCTCTCTCGATCTCTCTCATCGGCGACGATGGCAAGGTCGAACTTCTTCCTTCCAGCTTTTTCATCTCTTGATCTTCCTCTCTCCTTCTCTCGATCTCCCTCGCCGATGAGGTCGGACCCCATCCCTCCCTCTCTCCCTCTCTCGATCTTCCTCGCCGGCAAGGCCGGACCCCATCCCTCCCAATGATGCCGGCGAGGTCGGACCCCCTCCCTCCCTCTCTCGCTCTCTCGATCTCCCACTCTCCCTCTCTCGATCTTCCTCACCGACGAGACCGACCCCCTCTCTCCCAATGATGGCAGTGAGGTTGGACCCCCTCCCTCCCAATGATGGCGGCGAGGTTGGACCCCCTCCCTCCTAATAATGGCGGCGAGGTCCCGGATCCCTTCCTTCCTCTCTCAAGTACAGATCCGTTCGGATATTCGAATTTCGGATTCAATATCAGTAATTAAAATTGGATCCTAAATCTGAATATCCAAGATTTCGATCCAAATTCAATCCGTTGACAGATCTAGTCCACAGCCACCGACATGGCACGGTCCAAGGCTACCCATGACCACGGCATGGTCCAAAAATTATGATATGCAGATAATTATAATATTTATAATATTTATTATAAATATTTTATAAATTATTATAAATATATATGATTAATAAATAATACTATAAAATTTAAAAAAAATTATATTCTATGGCTATAGAGAGCGGGTCGCACCGAAAGCTCCGAGGATCGCCAGCAACGATGCTAGAGGAGGACGACGGCACTAGAGGTAACCTATGAAATAAAAGCAAGATAGTGAGATAGAGAAGAGAGAAAAAGAAGAAAGAGAAAGAGAGAGAGAGCAGGGGCGACCGGGGATGGGGGGCAGGGGAGGGGCATAGTGATCGAAGGAGGCTTCGCACTCGATCGGGGAGGGTCAGAATGATGGTGGTGGTGTTTGGGAGGATCGGGAATTTTGCACTGAGGTCGGAGGAGGATAGAGTGTGGGGGAGGGGTTTCACAGGGGGCCGGTAGAGGATCGAGGGTGGAGGGGGGTTTCATAGGGGGCTGAGGAGGGTCGGATGGGGGTTCGTCGGAGGGAGGTTCGCTGGAGACTGAGGGAGGGTCGGATTGGGGGGCGGGGGGGTGGGGTATCATTAGGGGTCGAGCGAGGATGGAGGGGGGTTTCATCGAAGGGGGAGTTTTTATGGGGCCGAGGGAGGGTCGGATGGGGATTCGCCAGAGGAGGGGTTTCGATGGAGGCCGAGGGAGGGTCGGATGGAGGGATGGGGGGTGGCGGGTGGCAGGGAGGGGCGATCGGAGATGGGGGGAAGGAGGGGCGGCATCGACTAAGGGAGAAGGAGGGGCGACGTCGGTCGGGAGGAGGAGATCACCAGCCACGAAAAGAAGGGGCGAAGAGAGAGAGATCGAGCGCGCACGGAAGGGAAGAAAAAATTTGAATATTTTTAACCTAACTTATGATAGCGATTATCGAACCGCTGCTATAAATCTATGGTAGCGATTATCCAAAACTGCTACCATAGATCTATGGCAGCGATTTTATAATCACTGCCGTAGATCTATAGCAGCGATTTTTGATAACCACTACTATAGATTGAAAATAATTTTTTTTTTATTTTTTTTAAATATTATATAATTTTAAAATTTAATACTCTTCTTTATCATTCATTATCTAAATAATTATCATTAGCATGTCATCACAAAAGATTGCCTCGATCCAATGGCCCTAGCTTCATCGATCAGAAAAATTCAATTTCGATGATCACGAACGACGATGTGATGATCTGATAGATGGAGATCTTTGATGGATCCAAAAATCTATAATGATGATCTCGATGATGTTTGTAGCATACTATCAAAGTTTCACTTCAATCGAATATCGTTATCATGGTTAATTTAATACGAAATAATTTCGATCGTTAAATTAGAAACAAGCGATCAAAGGGTTAAATGATATTCGATCATGAGATAATTTTTTAGTTAAATAATTTTTATTATAATTTTAAATATTTTATATGGTGATGATAGTAAAATTTAAATCATTTTCATATAAACTGTTCATGTTAAGCAGATATTGCAAAAATACGAACATAATAACCAGTGAAGTTTCAGAATGGTTATCAGAAGACGTATAGTTTTAGATCATTCTTCATCTTACGAGTTGAATTTTATAATCACCATCATAAAAAATGATTAAAATAGTAGCCAAGATTATTTATAAAAAAAATATCTCATAATCAGATATCGTTTGATCCTTTGATTACTCATTTATCATTTAACGACCGAAACTAACTTATACTAAATTAACCAAGATAACGATA
Organism: Cocos nucifera; assembly: GCA_006176705.1. Classification (NCBI taxonomy): domain Eukaryota; kingdom Viridiplantae; phylum Streptophyta; class Magnoliopsida; order Arecales; family Arecaceae; genus Cocos; species Cocos nucifera. The sequence goes on along the minus strand of QRFJ01000164.1, from coordinate 2,681,502 downwards.
TCTGATTGAAGTAAAACTTTGATAGTATACTACAAACATCACCGAGATCATCATTGTAGATTTTGAATCCATCGAAGATCTCCATCTATCAGATCATCGCATCATCGTTCGTGGTCGTCAAAATTAAATTTTTTTGATCGACGAAGCTAGGGCCATCGGATCGAGGCAACCTTTTATAATGATATTCTAATAATAATTATTTAGATAATAAATGATGGAGATGGATATTAAATTTTAAAATTATATAATATTAAAATATATATATATATATGGCAGCGATTATAATTAACCGCAGCCATAAATTAGATTATAATAGTGGTTCCTACTAACCGCTGCTATATGTCCGACTTATGGCAACGGTTATAATGAAACGCTGCTATAGGTCGACCTATGGTAGTGATTTTTTGTAACCGCTGCTATAGATTCGACCTACGACAGTGGTTTTTTGTAATCGCTACTATATATCGGACCTATAGCAGTGATTATAAAAATTGCTATCATAGGTCCAACCTATGATAGCGGTTAACAAAAATCGCTATCATAGAAGCTATGATAGCGGTTTTCAAAACCGCTGCCATAGTATGCACTGCCATAGGCTATTTTTGTAGTAGTGTGCTATAGCTTTTGTTCTTTAGTAGTGCTAGATATATTAATTTGTCAACATTCATGCATAATATTTTAATTCATGTCTTGAGTTCATCAACTCAATTATTTTCATCAAAATTCTTAGGTTCTTCTTTTAGTCAACCATGAACTATGACCACATTTTTCCTATGGCAGGATCATAATACCGCGTATCTGCTTATGATGGGCTGCAAATCATCTGACAGCAATGTTCTTTGGAACCGCTAGTCTACTGGCAACATAAATCCTCAGTATTAAATCTTTGCCAACGTATTAGCCATCATTAGCGGGATCCTTTATATGGTCTGATTGTTAATCATATCATCATTATCTTTTAATTTCTTATCTTATTTTGATAATAATATAAATAAATGATGATCAAATCAATAAATCATATCATTCATCTTAATCATGCATCATTATAAATATTTCAAAAGAAAAATAAAATATTTATGATACTTTTCATCAAAACTCAAATATATATATTCACATAAATTTCAAAATTCATCAATTTGTTAATCTATAAATTGTCAGATAGATCAGCAAAGATAAAACACTACTTACCTCAAACACAAATTCAGTTATGATCCTAATTGATCTTGAAAATCCTTCTCCGAGCCTGGTATAAAATTATCATCCTTTAATCAAATTTTCATCATAATTTTTTTAAATCCATACTCCCTTAAGGATTGATTAGGTGACGGTGAGTGAGATTTTCAATTGGCCAACCTAGATCATCAAGAAATATATATATATTTTAAATCCAAGATTAATCCTATTAAAAAATAAACTATATATATATATTAATATTATTTTATTTTATTTTTTCTTTTCTTTTCTTCTTTTTTTTTTTTCTTCTATTCTTCCTATTTGGTGGAAACAAGGGACCATGAGTCCCCTATCTTTTTCCTCTCATCACCATGCCCGAATTGGGCATGACTTTCGGCCACAGCAGCGCGGCCACCATTCCTCCATTGGAGCTTGTCGGCAAAGATGCATCGATTCGCCGGCAATGGCCGACCTCGGATAAGCATCGATCAGCACCAAAAAAAAAGGAGAAAATAGGGCATTTCTAAAATCTGATTTCTTTCCCAAAAACTCAAACTAAAAATCAAAAAAATTTCTATCTATAAATCAAGAAATTAAAAAGAGGATTCTTTAAGGAATTTTATCAGGCTTTTGATGATGATTTGGTCGACAAAATCACCGGCATCTTCTTTAAATCGTGAAGAGGAAAAATGAGAACAAAACCTAAGAAACTAGGTAGAAGAAAGGAGATGTTCCGATGATGGGAAGCATGAAGGAGAAGAGGTCTTGATTTATAGATGAAATCTAGATTTTTTTAGCATTGATTATACTCCTTATTTAGAACGGATGAGGAGTTTTATGAGGAGAAAAACTCTCTTCTCCACGCCCAACATTTTCTTCTTTCATTTATTTTATTTTATTTATTTATTTTGCTTTCAAATTGGTGCTTTTGGGTTAGGTTAAGTTGGGTCCGGTTTATTTAGATTGGGTTATAATATATATATTAATAGAAAGTTATATAAAGCATTAGGAATCTATAAATAATATTCACGATGTCATATATATTTATAGAAAGTTATATATATTCTTCGGATATCATATATATTTACAGAAAATCATGTAAGATATTAGAAAGTCACATATAATATTTAGGATATTATATACATTTATAAAAAATTATCTATATTTTTAGAATATTATATATATTTATAGAAAGTCATGTAAGGCGTCAGAAAGCTATATATAATATTCATGATATCATATATATTTATAAGAAGTCATGTAAAGCATCGGGAAGCCATATATAATATTTAGGATATTATGTATATTATTCAAGATATTATATATATTTACAGAAAGTCATATAAGATATCAAAAAATTATATATATCATTCAGAATGTCATATATATTGTTTAGGATATCATATAAATTCACAGGAAGTTATACAAATTATTCAGGATATTATATATATTCACAGAAAATTATATAAGCCTCGAAAAGTTATTGATATTATTAAAGAAGTTATGATATACTCATGAAAAGTCATAATAATGGTATCATATAAAGAAACAGAAAGTCATAAAAATTGTTTAAGATATCATATGAAGTCATAAATATAGTTTAGGATATCATATATACTTATAGAAAGTCATATAAGACATCATAAAGAAAAAAAATATTTTTATCACTAAAAATTTAATAAAAAATAAAAATTGAGTGGTATTAAATACTCTCTCATTATTGTTTCCGTTATGTGGTTCAAGATAATTGGATAGTATGTTCCATGTTAATTTTGCTACACCCTACTTAATGTACAAAAACTTTTTCTTCAATCAATTGGTATGGACTTGGCCCAACATCTAGACCTCGAGCAGAATCTAGATGCACCAACTTCTACATATTAAGAAGAATTAATTGCTCATATGGATAAGACCACGACGTGAGAGGCGAGGCTTATCTCAAGCTTACTTAGAGAGGGCGGTGACCCTACTAAGATGACCAATTATACCTCCAAGGCTAGACTTGCACTATTTCTCATGTCCATGAGAAGACTCCAAGTACTTTCGCTGCCGTAAGATTATCATGGCAACCAGCCTATCTATGGTTCCAGGAAAATCCCGGCATATGGACTTGTGGATGGTCATAACACTGTGGAAGGTTCATTCCAGTTGCCAGGCAACTTCCTTACCACGTTCATAGGCTTAGAAATGGAAGATGGAAAGATTTGCACAAATCAACAAATTAATATTCTTGTAGCGTGCACCACTGTGATTTTGAATGGTATTTGATCCCAAGGGTCAAGGATTACTTGTGTTAGCATAGCTTGGAGAGTTCCATCCATCCTTGTTGTCAGATGGACATAACCAGTGGGATCTTTAATGGTCAAAGATTGGTTGTGTTAGTCTAGATTGGAGTGTTCCATGGTGTTCGACGGGACATATAGATGGACTTACCCAATTAAGCTCAGAGAATATCCGATGATAAATTCAAATGGGCTGGGCAAGCGCATGGCCCAAACATATGAATTTATCTTGAGTCCACTTTCGACAATGGATTCTGTGCATCAGCAAATTTGAATGCAGAATGCATGAGAACAATAAGATACTCAACGGTACTTTGAAAGATGGAACTAAGTTATAGAAACCAGTAAAGTCCAGCCAAATGCAAAAGTAAATTATAAATAATCTGAATTTATCAGGAGCAGATCAAGAGTATAATAATTTGCAATAACTATAGATGATACAGTAGATTGCAGCTAGGCCCACAGACTCTAACTCTTGGGCCTCGGACATGAAGGCAACCAGTCCCATATGCCGCTGCTGCGAGGGTCTATATAGGTAGACTGAGATCCGATCGATCGGATTTCAGTTCATATCCGATTGAATTCCTGATCATTGGATCAGCGCGCATCTGTGCGCATGCATTTGAAAAGACGCATCTGAAAAAAATAAATGCGCGCTGCACCTAAAAAAAAAAAACAGTTTTCCTAAGACGCCTCCAGAGCATCTGAAAAAATATAAAAAAAAAATAAAAAAAAACTACAAAAAAAAAGAAGGTGCCTATAGGTGTAGATGCTTTCTTTTTTTCCTTCCTAGTAGGACTTCATTTTGAATTAAAAAATATAAAAAATAGAAAAAAATAAAAAATAAAAAGGCACCCAAAAGTGCCAACATTAAATGTAGGCACCTTTTTTTTCTTGCTGATTTTTTTTGAATTTTTTTTGAATTTTTTTCAAGTTTTTTTCTATTTTTTTTAGGTGCATATGTGCCTATTTTTTTCAGCTGGCATGCCTATTCTTTCAGCCAACGCATTTTTACAGGCGCGCATTCCAAGATGCATATAGATCGAACGATCAAAGATCCAATCGAATGTAGACTAAATTTCGATCGACTGAAGCTCAGTCTATCTATATATATATATATCAATATAATATTAAATATATTAGATTTGTTGACTAAAAATTTTAAATCCCATATCTAGATTTCTATGTCAATTTTATTTTTAATCTTCGACATATTTGCAAGTTTGTATGTAAGAAAGCATGAATATGTAATTAAAAAAACAAAACTATGGGATTAGTCATTAAACAAAAGGCATCTAGAGCTAAATATAAGAGTAAATCTTTCTACACCACATGCGGTGTAGAAAAATTGATGTGAAGTGCACCGAATGATCCCATTGGAACATATAGTCACCGTTTCCCAACGTCCATTTAATGTCCGCAGTGCTTAAAATTTTGAATGATGAAAATATCTCTTTCCAAAAATTATGACACCCATTCACAAACATTATGACACCCATTCAAAAAAATTATGACACCTTAAATAAAATATCTTTTTCTATACATATTCATTTTTTTTCATGCCATATTATGACACTGCTTTATAAAAATTATGACATCCCTTCATAAAAATTATGACATTGCTATAAAATATAGCATTTTATTCAAAATGTCATAATTTTTATGAATGAGTGTTATAATTTTTATGAAGAGATATCATAATACGATATAAAGAAAGAAATAATAAATATATATGTAAAGAGCATTATGACACCCTTTCACAAAAATTATGGCATCCCTTTATAAAAATTATGATATTTTGAATAAAATGCTATATTTTCTACTGGTGGTGTCATAATTTTTTATGAAGGGTATCATAATTTTTGTGAATGGATATCATAATTTTGAAAATAAATATTTTTATTATTCAAAATTGTAAGTGCTACAAGATATTAAATGTACGTTGGAAAGCGATGACTATGTATTTCAAAAAGGATTATTCGATGCATTCTACGTCAATTTTTTTATATTGAAAGAAAGAATTTCTCTAAATATAAAAGAGCACTCCAATAAAAAGCTGCAATCTTGAGAGCTTTCATTCCAAAAAGAAATAAAAAAATAAAAAAAATCTCGATGGCTTTTTTTTTAAAAAAATAATTTATGTGAAATGAAGCACAATTCATAGCATTTATGACATAAAGAATGCACTATACATGGTGGGTTACGAAGGTAGTAAATATTGCATTTATCACATATTGCGTTTACGGAATCAAATTGCTTCCCCAATTTATTGCATTTACGAGGTAAAGAATGCAGGTAAAAGGAAGTTAAATTGTGGGTTTACAAAAGGCAGTAACTATGGCATTTATTACATACCGCGATGTGCGGTTTTAGAATCAATGCGTAGAGGTTTTTGACGATAGCCTCTACAAAGATAATCATCTTGGAGAAAAATGGCTGTATTTTTCTGAACCAGAAAAGAAAGTTCAGCGAAGTGGCTCTTCTCATCTTTCACTGTCTAAGAAGTCTCCACGGCTATTAGGATACTGGCACTCTTGTTCGCTCATTGTAGAATTTCTCTCATTTAGGTTACAAATAGGAAGAAAATATAGATATAGTTTATTTTTCATGAAGCAAACTTTGGATCTTATACTTTAATTATGCTCTCTCTCTCTCTATCTCTCTCTCCCTGTCTGTGTGTTTGTGTGCGTTGTGTATGTCTATATTAACTCAATAGTTGTTTCCAGAGGCAGTTACATGGTGATTTACAGAGGCAGTAAATATTGCATTTATTATATGCTGCATTTATGCTATTACCGTTTTGGAAGGATGTGCGGATTTAGAATTAATGCCTAGAGGTTTTTGCCGATATCCTCTACAAAAATGAACATCTTTGAGCAATATAAAGTGGCAACCTGCCGTATTTTTCTGAACCAGAACAAAAAGTTCAGCGAAATGTGCCCTCTTCTCTTTCCAGAGGCAGTAAATTTGCATTTATTGCATGCTGCATTTACGCTATTACCGTTTTGCAAGGATGTGCGGATTTAGAATTAATGCCTTGAGGTTTTTGCCGATATCCTCTACAAAGGTGACCCCATCCTGGGGCAATGTAAAGTGGCAGCCTGCTGAACCGAACAAAAAGTTCAGCGAAATGGCTGCCCTCTCCTTTTTCACCGTCAAAGAAGTCTTCATTGGCCATTATGATACTGGCACTCCTCTTTGCTCACGGTTTTCTTCTCATTTACGTTACAAATAGGAAGAAAACATAGATATAGTTTATCTTTCATGAAGCAAACTTTGAATCTTATACTTTAATCATGCTCTCTCTCTCTCTCTCTCTCTCTCTCTCTCTATATATATATATATATATATATATTAACTCAATAGTTGTTTTCAGAGGCAGTTACATGGTGCGTTTGCAGAGGCAGTAAATATTGCATTTATTACATTATGCATTTATGTTAGTACCGGTTGGAAGGACGTGCGGATTTAGAATTAATGCCCAGAGGTTTCTGCCGATATCCCCAACAAAGATGACCATCTTGGAGCAATATAAAGTGGCAGCCTGCTGTATTTTTCTGAAGCACAACAAAAAGTTCTGGGAAATGGCAGCCCTCTTCTCTTTCACTGTCAAAGAAGTCTTCATGGCAATCATGACACTGGCACTCCTCTTTGCCCATGGTAGAATTTTTTCTCCTCATTTAGGTTAAAAGCATAAAGAAAATATGGATTTAGTTTATCTTTCATGAAGCAAACCTTGAATCCTATATTTTAATGATTCTCTCTTCGTGCGCCTGCTGGGTATGCGTATATTAATTCAATAGTTGTTTTCTTGGTACAGTGAAAGCAGCATACGTTTGCCAAGGGAAGTGTGAGGACATTCCTGACTGCAACGCGCTATGCTTTAGATCCGGATACACTGGAGGAAGTTGTCTTCCACCTTTTTATCAATTCTGTTGCTGTACACAATAAAACCCATTGTAACATTTCATTCGGTCATGAAAGAAGAATAATAAAAATCTTATATTTTGAGGAAAAATAATAAGATGCAAAGTTACAAGACAGAGTTACCGAACCTGAGGAGCTACGGTAGTCAGGAAAAAAACAGAGTTACACAACCCGATTGACATCCAAATGAGAAAGCAACACTTTTGTGGTGTGGCCAGACAAGGAGGGGAAGAGAAATGAGAAGAAAAGTTACGACAGGTCACAGTTAACTTGTCTAATCGCTGTTCCAACCTTGCTGAACTCCACAATTGCTGTTCTTTTGCACGGAACATACCATTCTTTAAAAAGAAATCAGGGCATTGGAGGCGAAAGAAGTCGTGCTTGACTACTCTTCAGCAAGACAATGCAACAACCACCAGGAGCAAATCACAATGAGAAGAGTGCCTGGACCAGGCCTGTCTTGTTATCCTTGCCTCCTTTCTTCGTTTTTTTTTTTTGGTGTGGTGTTGTTGAGAAATTTTTAGAAAAGGAACAAACGTTTAAGTCCAAAGTTTCTTCAAAATTGCAAAATCTATAGTATATTTTGTGGGAGAAAAATGATATATGATGACTGCATGAGATCTGAAGAGGTTAAGGTTTTCAGGAGATCCAATGTCCTATCTTATTCCCATCACCATGATTACATTCTACAAGGTCATCTACATTTTATCTTTTTTTAGTGTTCAGTATATACATTATTTAGAGTCTAGGAGCAATTTTGATACCAAGAATGTCGTAGCAAAAGGCCACCAATAAGATGATATATTGACAATTTAATATCTATTAGAGCATGTTTGGAGGGAGTCGGATTCTTGAATTAGAATAGAAATGAGTATCTTCTATTCCAGTCATTTG
>QRFJ01000164.1:2648226-2663226 GCA_006176705.1 Cocos nucifera | reverse complement strand
AAACTGAAACATGTTCCAACAGTGACGAACCACTTTTACAAGCAGAGAGAAAAAGTCTAGAACATATACATGGGTGTTCGGTCTTTGGGTTGTCAGAAGTCAAAATAACAACTTCACTTTTGTCAGTTGCAATTTTTGACATCATCGATCGCTTTCCTCCATCACTTTCACCGGCACATCCAAAGACTGAATATAATGCATCAGGAAACAGATGTCATGAGTCCTATCAACACTAGATTATCCATTAAAAGGATACATTTGCACACATAATTGCACTGGTCATTATTAACATTACATTGCCATTAGTGGCAGTATAATTATGTACCATGGATACCAAATAATTTCAATGACATTTCTATACCAGCACCAGCAATAGCATCATGTAACATAAACCCTTCATTTTAGAAGAGAAAATAAAATAATTTAGTTCATGAATTAGAAGTGTCTATGTTTGACATGGCAATGACTACATAGAAACCAAATTGGTTCTATAAAATAGTTACAAATTCACGGGTACTGCAGGCTCCAAGGACATAGGCCACCAGGGGCAGATAAGAGTAGGAATGTTTAAAGCTAGTCATGTTTCCTATAAGTTCATGATTAGGAACTTTACCAATCATTTTTCTTTTCTGCTAGTTATGCAACCGTCTTGAAAATTGCATGCCCCCATATTAAATGAAAAAAAGTGTATGACAATATTTATATATTAAATGAAAAAAAGTGTGTGTATATATATATATATATATATATATTCAAAGATCATGTGGTTATGCTCCAAGTCTCAATGGACGTTTCTCTACAAGCAACGACAGCCAGAAGGAAATGTGACAGTGTACAGCACCAGAAATAAGTCATTCAATCACTAAAATCATTAGAGCCTTAAATTTCTGTACAGTGGAAAAAAAATAAATCAAACTATTAACTAATCAAAATGAGGCAACGGATCATATTGCATGAAAATGAAAGGAAAAATAAGGAAATAGAAGACAAAAGAAGCAGCTCACCAGTGATTATCCTCCTTGCACCTAATTCTCTTACAGTGTCCAAAATTCTGGATAAAGCATCAGGTGTATGCGCAAAGTCGACGATTACTCCAAAAGGATGGTCCTCACCTATTAACTCACACCTACCTGAGACCCCCTTCAATCCCTCTCACGATGGCCTGGCCTCCAGTGGAACACCCACTGCAACACCAACAGCCACTGCCGCGAGTATATTATATACATTATGCCTACCGATCAACCCTGAAGTTATCTCCAGTCTTTCATTTGGTGTGCTGATCAATTAAAACCTGTGTCTTGAACAGTGAAAGCTCAAACTTTATGGGGTGGACATCCGCATCCTCATTCTCCATCGCAAGGGTCACAACAGGAACATCTGCATTTCCTTGTGCTACGAAAAATGGTGCATTTGGATCATCAATGTTCACAATTTTACGGTGACTTTTTGGATCAACCATTCTTGAGAACAGTTCTATACTCCTCCTCGGTCCTATGGAAATCGAAGTGGTCTCTTGTCAAATTTGTGAACACCGCAATATTGAAATCTATCTCATCACACCTCCCCAGTGCCAACCCATTAGAGGAAACCTCCATGATCGCTGCCTCAGTCCCACCGTGCACCATCTTTGCCTTCATTTTCTGGACCATCACTGCATCCGGAGTTGTGTTGGGAGCTTCCAACGGGGTACCTCCATGGATGTAGAATCCAATAGTGCCCAACATTCCTGTCCTCAGCAACACTGCTTCATAAATTGCCTTAACCAAGTGCGAAGTTGTTGTTTTACCATTGGTACCTGTGATCCCAATCACTGACATTCTCTTCGATGGGTGCTTGTAGAAGGTCGCAGCAAGAACAGGAAGTATAGAATTGGTATTCCCCACCACGACAAGAGCTCTGCAACCCTGTATCTCATCCAAGTTGACATCTTTACTAACAACAACTGCAACAGCCCCTCGATTGACAGCATCCATGAGATAGAGATGTCCATCAATCTTGCACCCAATACAGCAAACAAAGAGATCTCCAGGAGTCACCTTCCTTGAATCATTGTGGCTTCCAGTAATCAAGATCTCCAGATCGCCATACAGCGATACAGGCCGGACTCTGCTCTCATCCATGAGCTCAGCGAGCGTTGTTTTGAATTCTGCACAGTTATCGAGCTTAGAAGATGACACCAACGGCTGATGGTCCGAGCGCTGCTCGCTTTCGTACTCTCAGATTGTGGTAAGGCTCCGGTGCCCGGTTAAGCCCAACTGCGGGCGTTGCAGCGCAATGGTGCGATCAATGTCGCTCGTCATCTTGGGAGCTGCAATCAAGATTCCGCGAAGCAGGTGCCTCAGAAACAAGGGCGGAGAGCTCTCGACCGCAAAGAACCCGACTCTTATAACTCTGGGGCTTGGAGGAGCCACCAGAGGGCTCGTCGGTGGTTCTCACTCGGGAATTCGGGTCAGAGCCGCTGGCGGAGGGAACCAAGAAGACTCGGCGGAGGGAGAGAAGTGGAGAAGGCGGTTTGGTGAAGGGAAAGAGGGAGGGGAGGACGTAGAGAGCCATGTAGCTTGCCACACTCTCATAGAAATACTAAAAAAGAGTGGAGATGAATCGAAACAGAGGAGAAGGAGAGGGTGCTCGGTGTTCGATGCACGCCATTGTGGAGGCTAAGGCTTATAAAAAGGAAGGAGAGGGAGAGAGAGAGGAGGAGGAGAAGGACACGCGAAAAACGAAGATGGGATGGAGCCATGAGGGAGGGGGACAAGAGAAGGTGATGGGTTTCGCGGAGAAGCGGAAGAGGCTGTGGATGGTTGGCTCCGGCGGAATCGGCCGGCTTGTTCCCGTGTTCTTTGGAGGGTTTAGGATTTTGGTTTGCATCGTCAGGCGCGTGGCAATCGTACGGTTTCCCGGCCTTGCCGTTTGAGGAAAATTATACGAGCTCACGGTCTCCAGAAATTGTTAGTTAGGACCGTTGTAGGTCGTCCACTAAAAAATTATCGCATCAATTATTTTTCAAAAAAAAAAGATATTTGAATTTAGTTGAAATTTTTGATTGGAATAAGATCCAATATTAATCATAATTATTATTTTGAATAAAAAAATTGATAATTTTTTATTGGATGGCTATGATAGAATAATTTTAATCAATAAATTCTCAATCGACTCATATATTATTGTCATGATTTATGAAATTATTCATTTTGTAATTGTACGTTGTGATATAATTTAAACAAAAAAATCATTTTATTTCATAATTAGCCCAACCAAAAAGCTTTTTTCTTTTAAAAAACCCCTTTATTGTACTTATTTTGATAGGAAAAAAAAAAAGCTAAACACAATGAGCACTTTTAAAAAATAATAATTTAAAAATTAATTAATATTATTTTTAATGATGAGAAAAATTACTTGGGGATATATATATATATATATATATATATATATATATATATATATATATATATATAAGAGAAGATACTAATCCAATAGTGAGGTCTCGAAGAAGAACTATATGCTTATAGGTGACATAGCAAAAGAAAGGATGATGAAGATTTTATTTGGAATCTCTTACTTTCTTTTTTAATTTTGTGTGAAGCATTATTTTACTTTTCTTCATTAAATAAAATCATGATTATAAAATTGAATAACCCTTAGGGTTATATCCTGAAAGAGAAGAATCTTACATGCACTTGCACAAAACTTTTAAAATTATTTATGATCTAAGAGTAGAAAAACTCTTAAAGACAAGCACCAAAGTTTCTCAATCAAAATAATGAACTTTGTTTTTTATTTTACATGTTCCTCCCTTGAATGCTTGGAACCTTGCTCCACCACAATGAAAATAATATTGGAACAATGGCTAAAAGGATAGTAAATCAGAAATTTAGTTAATGAAGAAGCCTAATTATTATCAATGTAACAAAAATAGATAGCGATGACACTAGGGATTCAAATGTTATCATGTGGTCTCAAATTTTGAGCACATATAAGTTGGAAAATGGTTATTTCAAATATATTTTACATATATCCTATGCTTTATTAGGATCCTGGGAGAGAGTATTGATCGAATTAGAAAGATGGATGACATCTATCCATCATTTATTTTAAAAAATTTTGAAAAAATGGATAAAAAAAAGAATTGCTCATTCATCCTGACCAACCAACCTGCATCCTTTCAAATTGGACAATGTTAAAAAAGATGGATAGAATATGTAAAGGATGAATTTCTACATTAATATATAATATTATCCCTCATTAATTTTTTGATAAAACTACAATACTTTTTTACTTTTTTGTTCATTTTATTTGTATACATTTTTATTTTATCTATATTATTAATCTTATATTATTAAATTTTATTATTAATTATTTTATTTTTAGTACATAATTCTCATAATTATTTTATATTTTATATTTATATTTACTATTTTTAGTTAATTATGTATAAAATTAATTAACTATTTAAATTAATTATAAATTAATTAGTTATTTATATAATTAATATATAAATAAAATAATTTATATATAATTAATTATAAAAATTAAATTAATTTAAATATTTATATAATTTATATAATTATAAATTATAATATTATAAATTTATACATTGCTCTATTTTTTTAGTATAAATAAGTATTATAAATTATTGATAATAATTTTTTTATTAAAGAATAGTTTAATGAAATATCACATAGTTATCATCCTTTCTTTTTTTCATTCCTCCTATATTAAATAAAAAATTAAAATTATTCCCATCTATCTTTCCATATTATTTTACTAAATATATAATAAAATTCATCCATTTTTTTCCTCTATCTATCCTTCCTTCAATCCATCTTTTATATCATATAAAGATAAAAATAAAAAAAATAAAAAAATAAAAATATTAAAATTAGGATCAGAACACATCAAATTTAGCTAAATACTTCGTAAAAGTTCTTTCTTCAACCATACCACCACGATCCACTTAAAATCAAACATGGAAGATAGTTTATAGAATCACTGTCACCCAAGGCTGTAAATTCCTTCCACATGATAGCAAGTTGGGATAACAACCCCTCCATCGTTGCTCGCAGAGTGCCACCCAAAAAAGAAAAAAAGCACCCATCAAGCCAAATATTCTAGTTGGGATAAAGAAGCCATGTGACCTGGTTTAGTACTTCTCATCCGTTTGCAGCCCCTGGTAAACCAGCACGCGAGATAAACGTGTTGGCTTGGATGGATTCAGTACGGTCTCGGTGCTTGGCTCCGGACACGGTAGTGCTTCGCCTTGACCACAAAATGGAAAGTCCTTGTAATATAACGTCAAAATAGAATGTGTTATTTAAAAGAAGAGTTATGGATTCGAGGCGTCGTATACATGACAGCACACCGTATAATAAATTTGGCTGCAAGGCCCGGAGGAAGACGGACTATATGCACGGTGGATAACACGCAATCTGGAATACAAGTTAACACACCACCGCAGTGGTAGCCCGGTTGAAATGAGCTTAGCCTTGCGCTCCATACAATCGAGGTTCGAGACTAGCTCATGGCCGATATAATTTTATGGATTGGAGTCAAAATCCAATCAATCTTATTGTAGTCATATAATGCACTAATTAATATGCACTATCTGCACGCATACACCTAAAAAGATTCATCTAAAAAAAATTAAATTTTTTTTTTTTTTCTTCTTACTTTTTTTAATTAAAAAAATTATAGAAAAAAAAATGAATGATGTGGTGCTCCCAAGCCTTGAAAGGTGAAGTCAGGATGAGAGCTTCGAAGAGATTAAAACAGATATGGTCATAGAATTAGAACAGAAATTATCATAGGATGGAGGCGGCATCTAGCTCTCCACGGATTTGAGGTTCAGATATTGAGGGCCTCAAGAGGCTTAGTTGGTGTTTCAGAGATCTGAAATTCAAGATGGAGCAAAAAACTAAAGTCAAGAAATCAAGATTGTAGAAAGAACATTTTCTGCAGGTTAGCCAGTTTAGTCTAAAACTGGATCGACTAAGTTTCAGAGCACAGGCAAAATAGAGAGCTGAGCGTTCAGAACTTCTGACATGGCACAGGACTGAGCCGGCTCAGTTCTGAATGGAGCTGACCCAGTGAAACTTAGCTGGCTCAGTACTGAGACTTAGCCGGCTCAGTGCGCGGACAGAGTTACACAAGGGTCTGTTTTGGGCTAAGGTCTGGATTGATTCTAGGGGTCTTAAGGTCTGGTTTAAGAGGTCTTAAGGGGGCTAATTCATGTATGATTGAGATTAGATCCAGAAGATGAGAGCATATGAGACTTGAACTCGATGAGTGCTCTCATGTATTGGGTTAGCCTAAGAGAGTTTTTGAGCTGGGGTTTATTAGGATTCTATGGAAACTCTAGGATATATAAACTAGGACATTGTAACTTTTAAAAAGAAGTGAAAATTGAGCTTTTCTCCCTAACTCTCTTCTCTCTGATTCCAACACCAAAACCTTAGCTTCTCTCATCTTTTTTAAATCTTCTTCAGTTTGCTGGATTAACATTCAGGTTCATGCAAGAGATTGGATCTACGGTTGTGGCTCCGAGCAGCCGTAGGAACGATAATTAGTATCAAAGCCAGGTTGAGTGTGAAGGAGGAAGAAGATCAGTTTTCAACAGAGATTAGTAGGGAGATTCGGATCTAAAGGCTTTCTCTAGGCTTCGTAAGGAACGAAGAGATCACAGGATTGCTGCCCACCATCCCTAGTCAAGATATTTCTTAGATCTATCTGTTTGCTGTTATTTGATTCGAATTGATCATGAAAAACAGCGGGTTGAAGGTAGGATTAGAGAAGTTTGATGGAAAGAGAAGTTTCACGATGTAGATGGTAAGGATGGAAGATCTGCTAGTTCAGATGAGGTTGGATTCGGCCTTGGAAGATAAGTTGGAAGAGATCACAGATAAGGAGTGGGTGTCCTTGGAGAAAAGGGCATGTGCCACAATTAGGGCTTATTTGGCGGATGAGATTTTGTATAGTGTGTTGAAGGAGAGAACACTCAAGAAATTATGATCGAGGTTGTAGCAGTTGTACATGGGGAAGAACATGTGCAATAAGTTGATGCTGAAGAAGCAACTGTATAGCCTTCGAATGTAGGAGAACGAGGATGTTACAGGGCATATTCAGCAGTTCGATCGGATGAGCATGGACTTGCTCAATATAGGGGTGGATTTAGAAGAGAAGGACAAGAGTCTATTGTTGCTGTATTCGCTATCCGAAAGCTTCGATCCGTTGGTGATAACTTTGCTATATGGTAAGAAAACACTGATGTACGAGAAGATCATATCGGTGCTCAGGTCCAATGAGCAGCGAAAATGGATGATGAAGCAGAAGATCTTCCAAGAGAGTCTTGTGGTTTCAAAGAAGCACAGAAAAGAGAAGAAGAAGAACGAACAGAGGGGCAGCAAGGGATCCAAGAGATGCTTCAAGTATGGAGAAGCAGGATACTTTAAGTAGAAGTATCCACTTTGAAAGAAGTGCAAAAAAGAAGAAAGCTCGGATTCCATCAGTACAGTCGCTGAAAGTGAAGATTCGGATGAGCTCTTGGTGGTCTCGGAGGAGCCCGCAGGATGCGATGTATTTGAGATAGTTTCAAATAGGTCTATGGAGTGCAGAGGGTCCGAAGGATCAGCAATGGTATTCGAGGTACAACGGCAGGCCCAACAGTACAGTATTGGATAGTTGGCCTCATAGGACTTGGAGATAGAATCGACTTTTATGGCATCAGGGGGCCTTCAATTTCAGATGAAGCACCGGGCAGAGGTGGCTTCACGGGTGGAGGAAGCTATGATATGGGTTCAGAGCAGGGGGTACAGAGGGAGGACCTATATCCCAGCACCAATGTCGGAGCTGTATAAATCTAGGTGGAGAGGATTGTGCAGAAAGATAGACGTGGCTCTGAGGGGACAGTGTCAGGTGGAGCATCAGGATATACGGTGAGTGCCGGTAAAGGAATATTGTCAGGTGTGCCAAGGTTTGGGCGCACCAAGGTGGAGATTATAGGTGGTATGATGCTCTTAAGTCTTGGGAGGCCACAGACGGAGCTAGGGTGAGGGCTTCGAGGAGGCTAGGATAGTTGTGGTCCTAGGGCTAGGATAAAAATTATCCCATGATGGAGGCGGTATGTAGCTCTCCATGGGCTTGAGGTTTAAGTATTGAGGGCCTCAAGGGGGTTGGTTGGTGCTTTGGAGACTTGGGATTCAATATCGTATAATTCATCCCTTTGACCTCGATGCTCAAAAGATGATTTAGGATTTACTATCAATCCTAAAATTCATCTATAGTATATTTTAAAATTTAGCGTCCATCATATAGACTACCTTGGTCGAGGATTTGCTAAATTGAAAAACAGCGATATACTTGCTCCAACACTTGAAGGGGTCAATCCCATCTTGACTCACACACCGACAAGTCAAGTACTTGACTACACCCAATAGTCTTCCATCACTAAATTAGAAATTCAGGTTGTCTGGTACCTAAGTGCAGTGAGTTGCTTGCAAGTGACCATGGTAATCTTAGGTCTAAGGGATACTCATACTCATATCCTTCGCGAGTAACTTTTGATAGTAGAGAGCTCCGTAGTTGGATCATGTTCAGTAAAATATACCTCTATACTTCACCTGCATGCCATAACGGTATCTCCATACTTTTTGGTTAAGAGGACAACCAACACTTATGGCACACAATAACGTACACTCGATATGTTATCATCCTACATAACAATGAATCATTTGGTCGTGAATACGTTTGAGGACTAAATGACAAATCCTCTTTTGTCAAGTCTAAATAGTTTTGAGGACTTCATCACAGAAGAGTTCATTACAGAAAGATGCACAAAATGATGAATATGCTAAAAAAATAATTTTATTTATTAATAATTTAAGTATAATTATATTTAGCTCAACCATCTACAACTTAGATGATTGACTTTAGGATACATTTTCCAACAGAGCATCAAGATAGAGCAAAGCATCAAGCAGAATAAGGCAATGGCCATGTGAGTGGCCGTGAGGCATGATATAGCAGTTTTCATAGGAAGCATCCAAGGACGTTGAGAATCTTGGTATTGATGGGCCTATGAGAGAGTCTCCTTGAAGATTTAAAGAAAGCTTTTATATGGGTAGCTTCTTGTTAAGAGAGGTTTGTATACAGAGAGTTGAGAGTAGGTATTCTCTTTTTGTACTTATTTTTCTCTTTCATAGTAAAGCTTGCATGCCCCGTAGAAGTAGCACTTGGGTTAATCCATGTACTTGATTGTGTATTCTCATTTTTTTTATTTCTTTTTTCTTTCTGTCGTAATATTCTGATCTAAAATCTCAATCACAAATCCCTAGTGAGAGTATCCGCTATGTGAGAAGTCAATCAAGAGTTTCGGAGTTAGCAGATGCCATCAGATCCCTAGCAGAGGCAACTATACAAGAAACAATATGATGATGCAATAACATATAGCTATAACTTTGAATTCTGGATGGTACTTAATTGCAAATTGCATTAAAGTTCTTAAAAGTATTGAGGGAGTGACTATGCCTACATATTTGAAAGCAATTGAGAAGTTGCAAGACAAGAGATGGAGGGAAACATTTATTAAGATGTTAAGTGAGCGTAGGTTGGGATGATTGAAAAGTTTGTAGGATGTTCATATAGCTTTTAGTTATTTAGGTGAATTTTAAGTATTATAATATTATATCAAAAATTATGTATGTGAATATTATGCTTTATTTAGATTAATGATTTATTGTCTGTTAAACATTATGCTATAGATTTATGATATTATGAAGATTATGTATCACTTGAATTATTCTATGCTAATATCTATGTTCTTATTTTCTTTCACACTAACAGAATATGGATGGTGATGTAGAAATGGAGATTGACCTAGAATTTAAAAAGAATTTAAATACTTCTGATTCTAGTGATGGAGAGAGAAAAAAAATTTGTTTATTTGATGAAAAGAAAGATAATACTATAGAGTTTGTTGTTACAGCAATAGTTAAGGAGTACTATAATTTATATCTATACAAGCAACCATATAGAAATGATAATTGAACCGGTGTTGAATATATTATGAGGGTAACTCTTAGGAATTCAGACGTGTCTAAATTTATTTAGGATGGATAGTTATGTATTTCATAACTTTTGCTCTGACTTAAGATAAAAAGATCTATTGCATGATTCTCGATTTATAAGTATTGAAGAAAAGGTTGCTATATTCTTGATAACAATTGGTCAAAAAGAGTCCAATCGAATAGTGACAGATCATTTTCAATATTCTGGATAGACACTTAGTCACCATTTTAAAAGGACACTAAAGATAGTTGTTCGATATGCAAAGGAGCTTATAGTGCTACCTTCTTTTGATGAAACTCCTCCAGAAATTCGTTATAATTTCAAATACTATCCTTATTTCAAGGTACTTTTGTATGTTCATATTATTGATTAAAGTTAATGAAATTATTTTGTTATCTTTATATTAAATAAAATAATTTATATAGAGGATTGTGTTGGAGCTATTGATGGAATGCATGTTAATACTTATGTGCCCTCTAGTAAGCAAATTCCTTACGAAAGGATGAAAGAAGGAAGACCATAATAACTCAAAATATTTTATATGTTTGCTCATTTGATATGTTATTCATTTTTATCATGTCTTGTTGGAAGGAACTAATATCAATGATTCTCGAATTTTTATGTTGGTGGTCACAAATTTTGAATATAGATTTTCTAATGTATTAAAGAAAAAGTACTATGTAGTTGACTCTGGCTTCACAAATATGTATGACTATTTTATACCTTATCGAGGTGAATGTTATCATCTTTAAGACTATCGAGGAAGAGATCGTCAACAAAAAATAAGCAAAGAGTTATTCAATTATTATCACTCATCTCTGCGAAATGTGATTGAGCGTTGCTTTGGAGTATTGAAGAAGTGGTTTCTTATCTTAAGAGAGATGCCTCCATATTCTTTACAAAAGTAAGCACGAATTGTTATAGCTGTACGTGCAATTCATAATTATATCAAAAAAAAAGCAAGAGAAGATAGTTTCTTTATGGAGTATGTAGATGAAAATATTATTGTTAAAGATGAGATTGACCTCCTAACCAAACTACTATAAGTATTAATAGGCTGTTAACTCTCGACGATAGATGAATGTTGTTGGTGCAGAAATCCATCGCCGCCGGAGGTCGCCGCAATCGAAGCCGCTGGGCGTCGCCGGGGACCTGCAAAACGAAGTCCCGCCCGGAACCGGTGGGGTGGTGGCTCCGGCAGGACCCTCCGACGGTCAAGTTAGTTTCCGACCAACAGTAATGGAGTGCCCGGAATGAGTTCCGGAGCTTAGAGATGTGGGGGAGAGCTTAGAGAGTCGAGAGTTCAGAGAGCTTAGCCTTAGTGTGTCGGGAGGATCCTTTATATAGTGGAGCTTGATGGTGACAACGGCAGCCGCGTGCTGGCGGGCCGCTCGAGGTTCGGCGGAGTCAGTCTCACTGGCGCCGCATACGGCGGATGGAGGGTGGCAGCCATCGCCGCCTGACAGTGGGTCGCTATCGCCCGCGGCGGACTGACTGATGGTGCGGCGGACTGACTGATGGTGATGGTTGCAGAGCTCGCCGAATGAAGGGATGAAGGTCCTTCGTCGTGTGCCCTGTTTCGGAGGAGTTCGGGCTCCTGAAGAGGAAGATAGGAGGGAGTTCGGCTCCCATAGGCGTCTGGCTGAGAGGTATGCAGCTAAGGCTCGTCCGCTGAAGAGTTCGGCTGCTGAGAATCCGAAGCTCGGCCGTTCTGGGGTTCGGCCGGCCGTTGGACTTAGGCTGAGGCTTGGACACTTGAGAGTTCGGTAGGAGCTCGGTCGGCCGAAGTTTGATGAGGGCGACCGCTGAGGAGTTCGGCCCAGTGACGACTGCTGAGGAGTTCGGGCGACGACTGCTGAGGAGTTCGGCTCCTGAGTGACGACTGCTGAGGAGTTTGGGCTCCGAGTGACGACTGCTGAGGAGTTCGGGCTCCTGAGTGACGACCGCTTGGGGATTCCGCTAAAGCCCGTCCGCTGAGGAGTTCGGCCGCTGAGAGGACTTCATTGAAGCTCGGCCGCTTGGAGTCGGTCCGAAGGAGTTCGGCCGCTGAGAGGACTTCATTGAAGCTCGGTCGCTTGGGTCGGTCCGAAGGAGTTCGGCCGTGGGAGAAGGAGTTCGGCTCATGGGCTCGCCTGGGAGTCGGTCCGAAGGAGTTCGGCCGTGTCCGAAGGAGTTCGGCTGCTGGGCTCGCCTGGGGTCGGTCCGAAGGAGTTCGGCCGCTGGGAGTCCGAAGGAGTTCGGCTCGGCTCGCCTGGGGTCGGTCCGAAGGAGTTCGGCCGCTGAGAGGACTTCATTGAAGCTCGGTCGCTTGGGGTCGGTCCGAAGGAGTTCGGCCGCTGAGAGGAGTTCATTGAAGCTCGGTCGCTTGGGGTCGGTCCGAAGGAGTTCGGCCGCTGAGAGGACTTCGGCTCGGCGCTGGGGTCGGTCCGAAGGAGTTCGGCCGTGGGAGTCCGAAGGAGTTCGGCCAGGGCAGTTCGGCCCGCTTGGTGCAGGGGAGTTCGGCCTCTAGGCAGTTCGGCCGTGTTAGGGGCTCGGCCTGGCGCCTGGCGCTGAAGCTCTTCAGCGGCTACTGGTTACATTGGGCTGAGCGTTCGGGCCGGGCTTCGGCAGGAGCGGGATTTATCCCCAACAGTAGCCCCCCCACTCCCGAGTTCAAAAATTGAAGGAAGGGAGTACCAAAACAGGCGACTGCCGAAGTCTTCTTCCAGGCTCCGCATTTGTTGCAGCTGAAGCTCGGGGGAGGTCTCATCTCCAGCCAATATTGACGCTGAAGTTGAAGCTGAGGCTTGGGGGAGACCTCATCTCCAGTCGATGTTTGGAGTTGAAGTGGGACTCGTTTCCAGCCAAAATTGGTGAAGCCGACGTTGAGGCCGGAGTCAATGTCGCCCCCCGTGGTCAGGGTCGGAGTTGACATTGCCTTCATCAACCGAAGTCGATTCGGGGGAGACCTCCTCTTTTGCAGTCAAGGTTATGATCGCTTGGGGGAGATCCCGTCTCCCGCTGATGCTGACTACCGAAGTTGAAGCTGAGGTCCTGAAGGAGACCTCGTCTTCTGCAGTGAAGCTTGCCGTAGACTCTGGGGCTCGGCCTTGGACCTTGCTCGCGTTCAGGACGAGGTTCTCCTCTTGTTCCCTAACGGGCTGTGGGGGCACATGGGGACCGTCGTCCTCGCCTCTCCCCCCATCCCGTCCTTTGGTGGACGGGGCCTTCGACTTTGCTCACGCTAGGACGAGGTTCTCCTCCTGTTCCTAGCCGGCTGTGGGGGCACATGAGGACCGTCGTCCTCGCTTCTCCCCCCATCCCGTCCTTTGTGGACGGGGCCTTCGACTTTGCTCACGCTAGGACGAGGTTCTCCTCCTGTTCCTAGCCGGCTGTGGGGGCACATGAGGACCGTCGTCCTCGCCTCTCCCCCCATCCCGTCCTTTGTGGACGGGGCCTTCGACTTTGCTCACGCTAGGACGAGGTTCTCCTCCTGTTCCTAGCCGGCTGTGGGGGCACATGAGGACCGTCGTCCTCGCTTCTCCCCCCATCCCGTCCTTTGTGGACGGGGCCTTCGACTTTGCTCACGCTAGGACGAGGTTCTCCTCCTGTTCCTAGCCGGCTGTGGGGGCACATGAGGACCGTCGTCCTCGCTTCTCCCCCCATCCCGTCCTTTGTGGACGGGGCCTTCGACTTTGCTCACGCTAGGACGAGGTTCTCCTCCTGTTCCTAGCCGGCTGTGGGGGCATTTCCGCTCGCTTTTTTCCCAGTGACCCTGAAATGATAGTGTCGTGCAACAAGGTTTTATTGAGGGAAACTACTGGTAGTACATTCTCAGGTTTTCTGAGTTCCAAGGTCGGGGAAGCGCTAGTCCTCCGAGCTCCTTTAGGCGATAGGTACCAGGTCGGATGACCTCTACCACTACGTACGGACCTTCCCAATTTGGGACGAGCTTCCCTTGATTCTGGGGCTGGGAGACGGCTGCTCGTCGGAGCACTAAGTCCCCAACTCTGAACGCCTTGCTTTTGACTCTGGAATTGTAATACCGAGCCACCTTCCGCTGGTAGGCGGCCATTCGGATGCGGGCTGCCTCCCTCCTTTCTTCCAGCAGGTCGAGGTTGGTTCTGAGGTCCTGGGAGTTGAGTTGCTCGTTGAAGCCCACGATTCGAGCAGACGGGAGTTTGAGCTCGATCGGGATGACTGCCTCGGTGCCGAAGGCCAAGGCGAAGGGTGTCTCGCCGGTCGGTACCCTCTGCGTTGTTCGGTATGCCCAGAGAACGTGGTAGAGTTCGTCTACCCAGGCCCCTTTCGCCCTGTCGAGCCTCGTCTTGAGGCCTTGCAGCAGGGTCCGATTGGTCACTTCGGCTTCCCCATTGGCTTGCGGATGAGCCACCGACGTGAAGTGGTGGGAGACGTTTAGCCCTTCGCAGAACTCGGCAAACCGGGCTCCAGCGAACTGTCGCCCATTATCGGTTATGAGAGCTCGGGGCAGACCGAACCGGCAGATCAGCGTCTTCCAGACGAAGTCCTGCACCTTGGCCTCAGTGATCTTCGCTAGTGGTTCCGCCTCGACCCACTTGGTAAAGTAGTCGATCGCGATCAGGAGGAACTTCCGTTGTCCGGACGCTGTTGGGAAGGGGCCGAGGATGTCCATCCCCCACTGCGCGAAGGGCCAGGGTGCAGTGAGCGGAGTGAGTTCGGACGCCGGCTGCCTTTGCACGCTGGCGTTCTTCTGGCAGCGGTCACACCTCCTCACGTATTCCGTGGAATCGCGAAGTAGGGTCGGCCAGTAGTACCCTTGCCGAAGCAGTCTTTGCGATAGGGATCTGGCTCCCGCGTGACTTCCGCAGAGTCCTTCGTGGACATCCTGTAGCGCGATGCAGGCCTCAGAGGGTCGGAGGCACCTCAGCAACGGGAGGGAGTACGACCTCTTATATAACCTGCCCTCGTACAAGACGTAGC